>CM031597.1:88746516-88756516 GCA_018398815.1 Conus ventricosus | reverse complement strand
ACACACACACACACACACACACACACACACACACACACACACACACACACACACACACACACACAAGAGAGAGAGAGAGAGAGAGAGAGAGAGAGAGAGAGAGAGAGAGAGAGAGAGAGAGAGAGAGAAGAGCAACAACATACAAATAGAATTATCTGCATATTTTGTAATGTAATTCTTCTGGGAGAAAAAGAAACATAAATGAACACAGAAAACAAATCATGCATAATGCTTATTTCCGAAAGAATATCCCGCAGACGAGTAAACTTTCAATAAACATGTCATCTTCTGACGTTAGAGACAATGGACATAAAAGAGAGAGAGAGAAAAAAAAAGGCTGTACTCCCCTGCTGTCAACATGGGAACGACCAAGCACGAAAGCGGAATATGAATGTGTGGACATTTATTCTCTCGCTGACCGGAAACTGGGAATCTTTTGTATATCTGTTGTTCGTACCTTTTCAAGAATACAAATGTTTTGAAGTTTCCCATATCTGTTTTGCATTGTAAAAGCAACACACATTGCTTTCAAGCTAGTTTTGTATTCTCAATTGTATGTCATCATGAACTACTCACATCTATGATAAGAATTTTAAAAAAAAAACTGTGCTGAAGGCGCAAGCCATTCCGTTGATGTGTCATACTCATATTATTTACATGAAAAGATACAACAGCACAGTGGTTAATGAACAAAAATAATAACAGTGCCACAAAAAGTTTGTAAGGTGTATGCAAAGAGACGATACAGACTGAGTGCAAATAGACATGGAAGGAAAACAGTGCCACAAAAAAGTATGTAAGGTACATGCAAAGAGACGATGCAGAATGAGTGCAAATAGACATGGAAGGAGAGCAAATAAACACTACACAGAATGAGTACAAAGAGACACTACACGGAATGGGTTCATATCTATAGACACTATAGAAAAAGAGCCATTCGACACTACAGAATGAATGGTGATAGACAAGGTAAAATGAACGCATGTTGGCTCTACAGAATGAGTGCAAAATAAATGGACTTTGCAGAGTGAATTCGAGGTGAAGTGGAGCAGCAATACATCATTTCTTGTTACATGTTTATTCCCCTTGCCGTTCATTGGATGCACAGTCAAGCCAATGCCGTGGCTCAGTGAGGCCCTCATTCTGCCTTTACAAACAGACGGTAGTGAATCAACTATGTACTGGCTGTCCATATACCCTAGCTCGCTGTGTAGTGTAGAAAGAGGACCAAAATACCGAGGGTTGTTTCTATCAGTGAAAACATGTTAATACGTTTTGGACCATAGGGAAAAGATGATGGCTGAACATAGTAAGAAGAGAATTCCTTTTTGACATTTTATCCCTGTTATGATTCTTCTTATTCTTGTTCTTGTTCTTCGTGTTCTTCTTGATCTTGTTCTTGTTTTTATTCTTCTTGTTCCTCCTGCTCCTATTCTTCTTCTTCTTCTTCTCATCATTATCATAATAATCATTATTATCATTACTATTATGATTATTATTCTTACAATCATCATTATTGTTATTACTAGTATCATCATCATTATTATTATTATACCATAACATTTACGATCATGCCATTACCACCACCATTATTATTATTATTATTATTATTATTATTATCATTATTATCGTTAACGTTATTATCATTATCATTATTATTGTTGTTGTTGTTACTATTATCATTAATTTCATTATTATTATTATACCACTACTGTTACAGTGCTTGTCATTACGATCACTATTATATAATTGATGATGTTGTTGTTACTCTGAATATTCTCCCTTTCTACCTCTTCCATCTTTTCCTTCTGTTCCATTCCGCAATTTTAGTTTTCCACCCAAGGTCACATGAGATCGACGACTATTCTTCGTCCTTTGCTTTCAATGTTTTGAATGTTGTTTGTCCTACCTTAATAAAACCAATCGGTCGAAACCCCTGTCTGTTTTATAAGTTGTTCGATTTGTTTGGCGGACAAGTAATGCTTCTGTATCCTTTAATGAAAAATTCATTTTGTTTTTACCTAAGACAAAGTGAATTTCAAACGGAAAGAAAGGACTTTAACTTGTTATTCATTTTTTCAGCTCAGTCTCGTTTATTTATAACTTGTTGTATTGCTGTCAGGTTACTGAATACTGTAAAATTCTTAGTAAACGACATGAAAGGCCGTTGAAACTGACGAGGTGACCTGTGAACAAACTAATCCGTCGTTTGATTTTCCAGCTCACAGGAAAACCGCCATACCACCTCTCTCTCTCTCTCTCTCTCTCTCTTCTTCTCTCTCTCTCTCTCTCTCTCTCTCTGTGCGTGTGTGGTGTGTGTGTGTGTGTGTGTGTGTGTGTGTGTGTGTGTGTGTGTGTGTGTGTGTGTGTGTGTGTGTGTGTGTGATATGTCAGACTTGGTAGAGAAATGCAAAGACGGATAGTAATTGTCATACCGATTTATGCACGCACTCAGAGAGAGGAGAGAGGAGAGAGAGAGAGAGAGAGAGAGAGAGAGAGAGAGAGATGAGAAATGAAATGAATGAAATGAAATCTTTATTCCATAAGGCCAAGGCCCTCCTTGGAAGAGGGAACAAAAACAAATACATATAAACATCATTACATACACATACATAAATGTACATTCAAGTTATAGCAGTCTGCCGCGCTTTAAACGCTTGATAAATATTAAGTGCTAATTTTCTGAATGTATTACTGTTCGCTGAGGCCAACAAGAGAGATTAGCGAAAACCATTTGGATTATGAAAGAACTTTTGAGCTATGAACGTTTCTCTTATGCTATTGTAAAATGGACAACAGAGAGAGAGAGAGAGAGAGAGAGAGAGAGAGAGAGAGAGAGAGAGAGAGAGAGAGAGAGAGAGAGAGAATGCTCTTATTTGGTTTTCCTTTTATTTGCTTATATTTTGAAGCAGGAAAGTTGTTGTCAAATAACTCGTCACGATTTGCCAATGCATCGGAAATGACGAAGGCAGACCAGGAAATGGCACATCCAAACTCCACCGTTCAGGCAAGTGAACATGCATGCACCCATGCCATTATTTCATGTCCAATCCCTGTCTGTGTAACCTCGAAAAAATGCAATGTTTGCATCTTAGTGATATTGATAAGTATCACATAACTTCTGTTCTGTCCGTATCATTTTGTTAATGTTGATAACTAATAATATTCTGATGCTGTTAATATCTTGCATTTCATGTTAACCTGCTGATGCTGTTGTTGTTTGCTCTCAGTTTCTACCTTCTGATTGTGTGCTCGCTTCATATTTTGATACATCTTCCTCCTAAGTGGTGTTTTCTCGCATCCTCTCGGCGACCCCTAAAGCCATTGTTTGTCCTGTGTGTTTCTGTAGCTCCGAATACTGATAAGATCTATGTTTCATTAACTTCTGATGTCGCTGATGGCTACCATTTCTTTTTAAATCCCTCACACTGATCTGAAACCTAAACTCAAACATACGTCAAAGACCTCTGGCCAGAAGAATGGAACACACAGACAGACAACAAACTCTTCCGAATTCCTCCAAACTTGAAAGAGGTTTTACCGTGTGCCACACCAGTGGCCGTTAGGAACGTTGTGTGCCGATTGCACACAGACAACTCCTTTTACGTCCACTCGTAACTTGCTGAAGAAGCTCCTATATGCATTCCATGTGATCCACCACTCAATGTAAAATGTGTTCTTACTGCCCGTGTATTAATTATATCATTCCCTATCTTTTATTTTGATAATGTCTCTCATCTCTCATCATATTTATATACATTCATTTGGTGCATCCTATTTCTCGTAATCTTTTCATTCTGGTGTTGTCTGACATCTGATAATGTTAATGCTTTCGGTGTATCCTGTTTCTCATTGCCTCTTAATTCTGTTGATAGGCCGTAACTTTACCCAATCATCATGTTCAAATGTTTTGTCTTTGCCTATTAATGCTCTTGCTCTTTCTTATCTTTGCTTTCTGATTCTGTCAATGTCTCTTGTCTTTGTCCCTGAACGGTTCTGACCAGTCCTAACTTTGCTTCTCACAACTGTAGATGTAGCTGTTCTTTGCCCATTAAGGCTGATGATGTACTTTATCTTCACTGTAGTCTCAATGCTCAGCGCTTCTTAACTTTACTCCAAAACTGTTGATGTGCCTCAACGTTACTTCAACACTGTTAACGTGTCCCGTCTATACCTCCTATTATTGATGTCTTATCATTACCTTACAAAAGTATTCATGTGCCTTATGTTTACCTCGTAATGCTGTTCATGTTCGTTATGATCATTCTTAAAGCTGTTGATCTGTATTGGATTTACGTGTTAATCCGGTTCATATATATTATCTCCCATCACTTTAAAAAGTTCTCGGTGTATTTTTTCTTTCGCTGTCTATTAATGATGCTCTGAATGTTCCATATTATTCTTTTATTCCTAATACTGATTATGTGTTCCATCTCATCGTTCGCTCTCTCATAAAATCTGTTAATGCACTGCACCTAATTTGTAGGTATTAATGCTGTTCACATTTACATGTACCGTGATGCTGTATTGATTCGCTCGTATTTCTGCCCTTCATTTGTCTGTTTCCTAGCTTCTTGTTTTCTTTTTGTATGTCTCTTCTTTTGATAGTTCCTGGCATCTTCAGCTCTATACTCAAGCAGGAGTGTTTGTCCTAATCTATTTGCCTTTGCTCTTTCCTCCCCCCCCCCCCTTTTTTTTTCCTTCCCATCCACAAACCCTCTTAAAAACCCCTTCACCTCATTCCCTTCAATTCCATTCCAATCTTGTTTTACTTGTTCCTGGTCCAGTATCTAAGACACATTTGTAGACGATGCGTTTTCTGGAATGACTCGTTACTGTTCCTTCGCTGCTCGTTTTCTGATATTAAGTTTCCTGACCTTCTTCTATGCTGGTCTGTTTGTGTCCATTTCCACTGCAGAGCTTTGTCCAGTATTCCAACGCCAGTTCCTTCTCTCCCCTTCTTCTCTCTTTCTGTCCGTCTGTCTGTCTGTCTGTCTTATTCTGTCCGTCTCTCTTTCTAAAATCTCTCTTTCTCTCTCACTGTGCCTGTTTCTGTCTCTGTCACTGTCTCACTGTCTCTCTCCCTCTCTTTCTCTCTCTCTCTCTCTCTCTCTCTCTCTCTCTCTCTCTCTCTCTCCCTCTCTCTCGCTCTCTCTCGCTCTCTCTCTCTCTCTCCTCTCTCTCTCTCTCTCTCTCTCTCTCTCTCTCTCTCTCTCTCTCTCTCTCTCTCTTACTCACTCTCGATCTCGCAGATTTTTCCTGTTCTACAGTATCTCAGTTGCGTCATGATTTCATTACTTACCAATCTACATACCATTAGTTTTCCACAGCCCGCTATTCTATGGTTTCTTCATATAAACTGTTCATCAACTCTTCTTTCATTAATCATTGTTCGTCTACATTTTCATACTTCATTGATGCTTTTTCACGTTCTGCTAAACTTTACGCTGGTTTTTCTTCATGTTGATCACACATTGCTGCATTCCTACGTTTTCATTGTTGTAATTGCTCTTGTACTTATGTATTGTTTACGGCAACAACACCATCAGTTATTGTTGTTCTTCCACATTTTCATTGTTTAGAGTCGCGCTTTCACCTTTTTCTCACTCACTGCGGCTCCTTCATGTCTTCATGAATAGCTGCTGTTCCACGTCTTCATCTTTTATAACTGCTCGTCAGTACACTTTATCATTTACCGCTGCTCTTCCATCTTTTCATAATCTATGGCTGCTCTTCCATGTTTTCATAATCTATAGCTGCTCTTCCATGTTTTCATAATCTATGGCTGCTCTTCCATCTTTTCATGATCTACAGCTGCTCTTCCATCTTTTCATAATCTATAGCTGCTCTTCCATGTTTTCATAATCTACAGCTGCTCTTCCATGTTTTCATAATCTACGACTGCTCTTCCGTGTTTTCATAATCTACAGCTGCTCGTCCAGCTTTTCATGATCTATGGCTGCTCTTCCATGTTTTCATAATCTATAGCTACTCCTCCATGTTTTCATAATCTATAGCTGCTCTTCCATGTTTTCATCATTTAAAGCTGCTCTTCCATGTTTTCATAATCTGTGGCTGCTCTTCCATGTTTTCATAATCTATAGCTGCTCTTCCATGTTTTCATAATCTATGGCTGCTCTTCCATGTTTTCATAATCTATAGCTGCTCTTCCATGTTTTCATAATCTATGGCTGCTCTTCCATGTTTTCATAATCTATGGCTGCTCTTCCATGTTTTCATAATCTATAGCTGCTCTTCCATGTTTTCATAATCTATGGCTGCTCTTCCATGTTTTCATCATTTAAAGCTGCTCTTCTATGTTTTCATTATTTATATAGCTGCTCTTCTATGTTGTCATCATTTATTTAGCTGCTCTTCTATGTTGTCATCATGTATAGCTGCTCTTCCGCGTTTTCATCATTTATAGCTACTCTTCCAAGTCTGTATCATTTACAGCTGCTCTTTCATGTCTTCATCATTCACAACTGCTCTTTCATGTCCTCATCATTTACTGCTGCTCTTTCATGTCCTCATCATTTACTGCTGCTCTTTCATGTCCTCATCATTTACTGCTGCTCTTTCATGTCCTCATCATTTACTGCTGCTCTTTCATGTCCTCATCATTTACAGGTGCTGTTCAACGTTCTTATTATTTATGGTTGCTCTTTCAAGCATCCATCTATAGATGATCTTCCGCGAATTCATCGTTTACAACTGCTTTTCCACCTCTTCATTTACAGCTGTTCTTCCACGTCTTCATCATTCATAACTGACCCTCCGCTTCTTCACTATATTTCGCTGTTCTCTGACGTATCCACGTTTTAGACCCGCTCTTCCACCTCTTCATGCATGGCTGCTCTTCCCATCTACATCATTTAAGCCGCCCTTCCACTTCTTCATCCTTCAGAGCTGCTTTTCCACCTTTTCCTTTATAGCGGCTTTTCCACGTCTTCACTAACTACTGCTGGTCTTGCACATTTCATTCTTTAAATCTGCTATTCTTTTTTCATAGATCTAGTTGCAAAGCGAGACGACTGCAGGCGGAAATCTAAACAAATCTTAAATAAATGTTAGCGAACCGCCCAGAGAACGTGGACAAACGAGTTACAAGATAAACACGACGCGTTTCGACCTCTTAGGTCTTCGTCTGGTGATAAATAAACGAATAAAACAACGAAAATTCACTTAGCTTTGGTCGCTTCAGATCGCTCAGGGTTCAGCGCAAGGAGAAGGCGTTGAATGAGAACGAGGCTGTTGGAAGGGAAATAGTGAGCGAGTCAAAGCCGTAATGATGATAATAATATTACTGATAGGAATACTATTAATGGTCAAAATATTGGGGGAAAAAAAAAAAGGGACAAGATCAATCTTGGTGTCAATAAGTATGTGTATGGGAGAAAGGAGAGTGGGTTAGAGGATTCTTAAGCAGCAGGGTTGCCGTGGCAACAGTCCCAGAGGCGAAAGCGATGGTGATGTCAATGCTAGGGGTAGTATCAATACTAGCAATAGTATTACTGAATGATACTGCTAACAACGATAGTGAAGGTTAAGGTAACGAAAGCATGATACAGAAATATATTTAGAAAATACATTTTTATAATAATCAAATAAATAAATAAAAATAAGAAACATTAAAAAAAAAATATATTATATATATATAAAAAAATAAAAAATAAATAAAATAAAAAAATTAATCATAGTAAATGCATAAATAAGATAGCTATAAGTTATGTGTGAGGTGAATAGTGGGAGATAAGGTAGTATGTGTGTGTGTAGTGGGAGGATATTGTGGGCTGAGATGATATATATATATATATTTTTTTTTTCCAAGACCAACGATAAAGGAGCTAGCATTCTATTCATTATGTGTGTGTGTATGTGTGTGTGTGTACGTGTGTGTGTGTGAGTGTGAGTGTGTGTGTGTGTGTGTGTGTGTGTGTGTGTGTATGTGTGGTGTGTGTGTGTGTGTGTGTGTGTGTTGTGTGTGTGTGTGTGTGTGTGTGTGTGTGTGTGTGTGTGTGTGTGTGTTCCATTTGTAATATCAGCCTTATTCATTGGTTACCCCCCCCTCCACCCCCGACAACCGCCATGCCCACCAACATCCCTGCACACATCATTACTAGGGCAGGGGGGGGGGGGGGTAAGTCGATTGATTAGCAAATGGAGAGACTCAGAGAGTGTAGGAAAAGGGAAGGGGAAGATAGCTGCAACCTATGTCTGAGGTAAACAGAGGTAGGGTGTGCATAGGTGGAGGATATTTCAGGCTGGAGCTGCAGAGATGGAATGGCACATACTACTTTTGGACGTTGATGCCGTGAGGGTGCACGGTGCCCAGTTTGGCAATGAGATGAGATTCCTGCATAAGGCGTTCCAAGTTGTCACTCTTAGATTGCCAAAGTGCCAAGACTTTGACATGGTTGATGTTGTGTTGGGCATGGTTGAAGTGTAGAGCGACTGGTTTGGGCCGATGGTGGCGGATGTCGGCAGGTGTTCAGAGATGCGCGTTCAAGTGTGCGAGATGTCTCACCTACATAGATCTTACCGCCACAGCTGACAGTGGATGGCATACACAATGTGGTGGCTCTGGCAGGAGAAAGTGCGTTTAATAGTGAAAGAGTCTGTGGGGCCATGTAGGATGGTGTCTGGTTTGGTGAGAGAGCAGAATTGCAGTTGGGTTTTGAGCAGGGGGACAGTACCTGGTGGCTTAGGTGTGAAGATTTTGTTCAGCTTAGAGCGCACCAGTAGGTCGTTGAGGTTTTTGTCACGTTTGAAAGTGATCATTGGTTTCGTCTCAAAGGCAGGTTTATGATTTTCTACCATGTGCCAGTTAGACTTCAGGATCCTGCAGATGGGCAGATTTTGAGGATGGAAGAGAAGGCAGGCAGTGGGTCTGTCTGTCTTTTGGGAGGTTTAGTTTCCAGAGTAGATGTTCTGGATTTAGCTGCAGTGCGGCTGAGAGCATCATTGATGACGGCACTAGGGTATCCACGGTTGGTGAAAAAATCAGACATTTTTGGCTGCTTGTATAGTGAAATCATTACGGCTTTGACTCGCTCACTATTTCCCTTCCAAAGCCTCGTTCTCATTCAACGCCTTCTCCTTGCGCTGAACCCTGAGCGATCTGAGCGACCAAAGCTAAGTGAATTTTCGTTGTTTTATTCGTTTATTTATCACCAGACGAAGATCCTAAGAGGTCGAAACGCGTCGTGTTTTGTCTTGTAACTCGTTTGTCCACGTTCTCTGGGCGGTTCGCTAACATTTATTTAAGATTTTTTTTCATAGTTTGTAGTTGACACTCTTCGCTTTTAACTTTCATAGCAGCTATTGTTGTGTGATTGCATTATCTATCGCTCCTTTAAAAAACGTTTTTAAGCTTTTGTACTGCTGTTCTATGTCTTTTTTTTATTAGTAGATCTCGATTCCTACATTTTCTTTATACATAGCTTCTTTTCTACAGTGTTCATACAATTCTGAGCCTTTTCTTCACCAGATGCTCTCTTTGAACGAACTCTGAGCTCGGCTGCAAAAACTCTACTTCCGGTATATAAAAAGTGCAAACTGCGCATGCGTGCATTTTGTTTATCGTTTGGAGTCAAGGGCATTCACTCCGTGCAATAGATTGAAGTGAGCTACAATACTACATCCCTTTCTTCCTTACAGCTAACATACTTTGTACTCTTTGATCAGGTCAATTAGGACAAACGTCAAGAGCACTTCTCTGTTGATAGTCTTCTTCGTAGTCATCATTATTTTATTGCTATGCTTTTCGACATTTTCATCATTTACGCTGCTTTTTTCAAGTTTCTAAACATTTACAGCTGCTCTTTACCTTTTCATTATTTATAGCTGCGTGTCCATATCTCCATCATTAACAGAAATGCATCCACGTCTTTTTCATTTTGGTGGTTTTCTACGTTTTCATAATTGATAGCATCCTCTCCGCTGGAGTTGGGTGAAAACTGGTCAGAGCAGAGAGAGAGAGAGAGAGAGAGAGGGGGCA
>CM031597.1:88739016-88741516 GCA_018398815.1 Conus ventricosus | reverse complement strand
ACTTATCAAACTACTTAAAACTCGGGATGTTCAAATTCACATTATCAAGCGCATCAAACGGTATGGGATTTTCAAATATTACGGTAGTTATAAAAACTGAGCCTTCCTTTCGCTGAATTGGTAAATAATCTACGTCTGTTCGAATACGAGGAATAAAGCATATGTGATTTACTTGTCTTAATAACGATGCCGGTTGTCACTGTTCTCTGTTGTTGTTACTGTTGTTGTTGTTGTTTTCCTCCTTTATGACATTCATTTTTTTCTACTTCTTTTTTAACAATAAGGAATATTTTGTTGCACTGGATATTGGTTCAAAAGGGCATTTAAAATGGCAAATATTCCTAATTTTTGCATTTACATGGCAGGAAAAGCAGCCAACAAACAATATCGCGCCACCTTCAACCATTAGCTCTCCACCCTACACACATTCGCATGGAAGATTAAGTCATCATATGCAAAAAAGGAACGAAGACGGGCAGAAAAGTAGACATGTATAGTCTCTGCCTATCATGCAGTGTTTCATCATATTTTTTGTACCTGGAGATCCACATTTATACCGCCAAGATTAACATCATAACAGCTTTGTAATTGTAAAGCTTATGGGTATTCAAGAAAGGAGCACTTATTTGGAAAGATCTACATAGCTATGTCATTCTGGGTGGAATGTTTCTATAGTGGTCTGGATTCAGTTTTGTCCCTTCTCAATCGCACATTTTCGCCCATGTTTGAAAATATCAAATTAGACATATTTTCTTTGAAGTTTTGTAGAGACAAGAAGTATTTACTGAGAAGTGAGATCAACTCAGCGATACAGTCTGTCTGAAATTCGTCTATCATTCCCCAAACAACCTTTTTTTGTCAATTGAAAAACATTCTTTTTCCACAGTTTAATACTTACCCTTTGACTTACTTCCTTAGACAAAATGGAATCGCAGAAAATTTCATAACTTCAGGTAGTCTTCTTCTACCTTTCTACCCTGGTGGCACCGTAAGGGAATCCCCAGTTTTACAAATATTTTGAACTTACTTGCTTGGCAGAAGGCTGTATACAGCTTTTAATTGGGAGCATCGTATTTTAAATCAAGCGGTCTCCAACAAACACGTGTAAAGTTTTGTAAAATGATAATTTGGTCCCCATTAATGTACCAGGCTTGGTTCCTATATGAAATGGCCTTCGAATATTTCTGTATGCCTTCTGCTCAAATTTTCTCTATAACAGCAGCCCCCGGAAAGAAAGTTAACCTTCCCCGCTGTTATGATTTTCATACTTATGTTATGTTACTTTTGGTCTCAAGTCTTAATTGATCATATCACTCCTTGATAATGGAGAAGCGCCCAGTACTATGCTTCTTGGAATATATTCATACAGCAACTAGATGTTCTGTTTGTTTGTTTTTTCCACGAAAGGATTTTACCCCTGATATCTTGGCATATTCATCCAGTTCTCTCAGAATCACTACATGAGATGTTTTTGGTCTATCTAAGGTTTGTATTGTTCGCAGACTGATTTTCAGCTCATTATCACCTAATTATTTCCCTGAACAACTTGATTCCAAGAATTTCTGCACACATCAGAAATAGTTTCTGCTTGTCAAACTCCATGGCCATGATTCGCTTCAAACTATTCTGTAAAATTTCCATTTACCTCTGACACCGTGTATTTTTTAAACCAGATATACATTTTTAAATTCCTGGTTAAATCTTTAAAAAAATCTAAACATTTTGTAATACAGTTATGGGCAATGCTGTCAACTACATTTTAAAAATCAGTTGAAAGAACCCATCTTATCTTTCTTTTCTATGTCATGGTGCATAATACAGCACGGATTTCATATACTTTTCTTTAGCACCTTCCAGCAAACAATCCTGCCTGACATTAATTAACTAACTCACGTATTGCTTTGAAAAAAAAATGTTGGTTGAAAAAACAAAAACAACCAATGTTTAGCAATGACATAGGCATCCATTTTCCCATTTCTTTTTATTGTCCTCTTTTAAAGTATGAACGATTATTCCAAGTTTCTTTGTGAGACAGATCTGTCTTTGATTCTAAATCTCTATCCAGTTGATCTGATAATGAAAATATCAAGACCTCTCCGAAATACTTTATAGAATCCAGGTGAAAAGCCATAACTCACAGGACTCTTATGACATTCCATTTTTATTCTAATATAGCTATATCTTCCTTTGAATTTGGGATTTGTTCAGGGATCAAATCTCCTGAGCTGACATTTGGTATGCTTTCAGTGGAGGCGCGCAAGCTCTGGTGAAGGGGCTTTGGCTTCTTTCAGCTTTTGAATTTCCTCCGTAATGATCTCACTAATTTGAGATCGGTTGAGTGGCATTGCCTTTTGGGGTTCTTCTTGTGATAAAAAAAAATTGAAGCTGAAGAGTGTATTTTAAAAAAATTCATTAATAATGTTTGAATTCTAAAGGCTTTGTCATTGAAAATATAAAGAAGTCAATCTCGTTCCCTCCCCACTCCCCTATCTCCCTTTTC
>CM031597.1:88721516-88724016 GCA_018398815.1 Conus ventricosus | reverse complement strand
GATTTTGCGGATCAGGTATTTTTAAACAATTCGAATGAGGTGTTAGCAGAGCCTTTATTCTGTAATGATAAGTTTAGAGTTTGTAATGACGTCATTAACTTTAAAAACTGGATAGCAAAACAGATACTCCTAGTTAAAGATGTTGTAAATCAAGATAGAAGTTTTCTCGATTATAAAACTTTTCTGAAAAATATGATATCACTGTAAATTATCTCGAATTCATGGGCTGTATATCATCAATAAAAAGGTATTTAAGAAGTACAAACATTAAAATAACGAACAATAGCTGTAATCTAAGAACGAAAGCACTACAAATAATATTAAGCGTTAGAAAGGGATCGAAACCTTTTTACAGCACTCTCATTGAAAAAATAACATTTTGAAGCTCCTTTGCAAAATGGGAAGATAAATTAAAAATTTTGGTAGATTGGGAAACAACAATGAAACAAGTGAAACAAATTAAATAAATTAAATTAAAATGGTTCCAAATAAGAATTTGTCACAATATTTTGGTTACAAACTGTATCTTAAAGAAGATGGGAATTCTTATCACTGATCTGTGTACATTTTGTGAATCCGAAACCGATTTAGTTCAACACTACTTGTGGCAGTGCCAGTTTGCGAAACGTTTCTGGGGGGAACTAGAAAAAAACATTGAAAGAAAGATGTGAACATTGCAGCAGAATAGAGTTTAATGTGGAGCTGGTTCTATTCGGAAATGATGAGCATACAAAAACTGATGAAGTTTTTGAACACATTATCCTATGGGCTAAACATTATATATATAGATGCAGAATAAATAAAATAAAACCTACTGTCAATCATTTCTTGAGAGAACTTAATAATATATACAGGGTTGAAAAATATATGCATTATTCAGAAATGGAATACACGGAATTTGATAGAAAATGGTACCCTTATGAAAAACTAATTGTTAGGTCTATTGGAATGAGTTAGACGAGGAGGGGAAAAAAAACAAGAACAAGCAAAAAGTAATCGGGGGTGATAAGTAGCTAATGAAATTTATGAAAATACCTGTATACATGTGAAAACATTCTGAATAACCACTTTACCCTATTTAGACAGGTATACTGGCCGTATTCATTCCTCGGGTGCCTCATGAATGAGTTAGAGTTAAAGTTGTACGTTTGTGACCTTTTTCCTTTTCTTTTATTCTTCGTTGATTATTGAATGGACTATTTGATTTTTTGTTTTTTCATGTGACTATACTTTTTTCCCTTTTACCCTTATCCCCTCCCTTGATTTAGTGTACCCATTTGTATGATGTTTATTGTATGTTATGTCGATTATCCCTTTTGTTATTAATGTTGGAAAATCATTAAAAAAAAAAACCTCTAACATTTCATGTGAACCCTTTAAGTTGCAATAGGCACTTTCTGAACTCTTGGTATATCACACACACACACACACACACACACACACACACACACACACACACACACACACACACACACACACACACACACAGAGAGAGAGAGAGAGAGAGAGAGAGAGAGAGAGAGAGAGAGAGAGAGAGAGAGAGAGAGAGAGAGAGAGAGAGAGAGAGAGAGAGAGTTATTATATATATATATGTGTGTGTGCGTGTGTGTGAATATGCTCAGCTCTCCTAATGACCAGAAGACCAAAATGGCTTACAGAACAGCTTGCAGCAAACTGCAAGCAAAATTGAGAGTCATGGAAAATTCATGGTGGATAGCATTGGCGGAACGCACGCAGATGTATGCTGATCAGGGAAATTCCAGAGCCTTCTATGAATCGCTTTGCGCAATGTATGGTCCAAGCTACCAACTGCAGGCACCACTGCGTTCTTCGGATGGCACAAGCCTACTTGTCGACAGGCAAGCTATACTACACCGATGGACCGAACATTATGGAAACCTGTTCGTGGAAGAGAGGACTGTGGAAGCAACGTCTATAGACAACATACCTCAGGAAGAGGTAAAGATGAACCTGGACAACGCCCCCACACATGAAGAAATCAAGGCAGCAATAAAGAAGTTGAAGGGTCACAAAGCACCAGGCATCGACGGTATCCCAGCAGAGGTACATAAGCATGGAGGAGACACCCTCATTCAGAAGCTTGAGGAGCCATTCACATCGTGCTGGAATGAAATAGTGCCACAGGACATCCGGGATGCAGTGATTGTCTCCCTCTATAAGAATAAAGCTTCCAAATCAAACTGCTCCAACTACAGAGGCGTCACACTGCTCTCCATTGCTGGCAAGATCCTCGGCCGAGTTCTTCTGGACAAGCTCATCCCATCCATTGCTGAGGTAAACCTCCCGGAGAGCCAGTGCGGCTTCAGAGCAAATAGAGAAACAGCTGACATGATCTTCGTGCTGAGGCAGATCCAAGAGAAGTGCAGAGAACAGAATATGAACCTATATGCAGCATTTACAGACCTCACGAAAGCCTTCGACACAGCCAGCAGAGATGGCCTATGGAAAATAATGACCAAACTGGGATGCCCCCCCCCCC
>CM031597.1:88711516-88716516 GCA_018398815.1 Conus ventricosus | reverse complement strand
TCTATCTATGCAGTGAGTTTCTGGTGAAGGGCACTCATCTCAATTCTGCATTCACTCTTCAACATTTCTCACTCAACGGATTTTAACAGGGCCCTTTCCCACAGAAGATGACCGATAAAATGATGGGAATGGTTGTCGTTTGTCACACATAGGGGAGGTCGGGGCATCTGAAGAAAATTTCCTACTCTAGTTCTGCTAAAGGGAAAGGGAAGAGGAACAAGTTGAGAAAATGGAGTCCAAGATAGAGGATTGAACGAAGAGGAAAAAGGATGGGAAGAGTAAGATAAAGAAGACGGGCAGAATGAACAGAGGAAAGAGAGAAAGGAGTGGGAAAAAGAGAACATGAAGAAAACGGAATCGGAAAGAGAGGAAAGAGAAGCTTGGAGGGGTGAAGATTGGGAGTATCCAGCATTAAGAAGACAAACTCTCTGTCCACTTGCTGCAAGTCATGAAAAAGAACAGAAATGAAGCGAACAAGCAATAATGGAAAGTAATCGTCCTTCCGAGGCGGGAGAAATATTACACCGACAGAAAAGTTAGTCCGTCATTCTTTATCAGTGCTCGCGGCGTAATGTGGCGTACCCATTCCTGGCAATGGTTCTTCACTGCAACGTCCCATAAATTAGGCACAGCCGGCAGACAGTCTTGTAGAGTGCATCAATGAATTGGCGGGGTTAAAGGCACGGGATTTTATCTCGGGCCGTCCGTGCCAGATGAAGGAAGACCGACGTTCACTCCTTGGACATTTTGCTGTACTTTAGTGTGCTGTCGATGAAAGGGCAGGACTGGAGTCAAGAAGGTCATGTGACCCGAGGATGTCCAATCAGCAGCAGTCCTTTTTTGGAAATAAAAATGCAGATACTAAGCCACCAAATGAATGTGGCAAATTCCTCAACACCGAGCTTCGACATATATGTCTTTGCAGGCAAAACATAAACAAACGAATAAACGAAGGAACAACGAGAATGAGTAAATTACGGGGGGGGGGGGGGGGGGGGGGGGGGGGATCAAAATAAAAAGAAACCAAAGCAAATGCAGGTGAATAAATCATCAGTGACAATAAAAATCATTTGACATGGATTTCAAAACAGTGGGTTGTGATGAAATGACAAAGAGGACGTCTAAGTGTAAATATCAAATCCTTCACTGACAACAATAGATACCCCCATACCCCCTTCTAGATGGGCAAAAACTATAGACGAAACGATAGGCGGGCATAATGAGGTTTCAATGATATGGCTTTTGGTATGTTTGGAATAAGTTTAAGCTTTGTTGTTTCTTGCTCTTGCTCTTGTTCTCTTTTCTTTTCAAAGATGCATTCAATCTTTGGTCATTAACAAGACCGTAACTTTCACGATCATATCAAACAATTGGAGGACCATAATCTAAATCAATGCAGCTTGTAGAAACAATTCATCTAGCACACCAGCAGATAGGAGGCACACAGAGCAAACACACCCTTCCCCTCTTCCCAATCCCTTCCAAAAAAGGGGGAACTTCAAGCGTGCCAACTTCATGCCTCTCACCCAACATGTTTAAAAAGCAACAACAGAATGAGAAATGTACACACCACACATTAAAAGAGTGATTGAGACTGGCATAATCTTTTGATTATCAACATGTACCATTAAGACTAAGCAAAAAGGTAATAGAAAATAAGATATGATGAAGATAACTGCTGCTTCCATTGTAAGCCAATTATTTGCTCCTGTACAAATTCCAAACTAGTGCCGAAATTTAACTGTTTGTTCTGTTTCATGTCTGCCGAATGTGTGCATGGAATTGCATACATTTAGAGTTATGAGTAACTGACTGGTTGCACCATGACTGCAAAAGTGACCTTTTCATCTATGGTTTCCTGTTCATGCCTCCAAAATCTCACTGAAGATTATTTCTATCAAAAGTGTAATAACTGCTTATATCACATTTGGTTCATGAAGGTTTTTTTAAATCTTACCATCGCAGTTACAAAATATTCTCCGAAGGCTGCAATTACTTGTGTATAAGAAACAAATGTGTCAACTTTAAGGCCCTGAGAGTTCGACTGGGCTTCCATTAAACTGACACTGAAACTGAAGCAATACTTCTTATTTACTATAAATCTCACTTTCCATCAGAGGGATGCTGAAATATTTTTTGTGTGAGCATGTTATATTAAACAGTACGCTTGCATTGCATTGTAGTGTAATGATGCTGTAAAAGTTAATCATCAGGACACATTTTGTGTGTTTGGGAAGCTCGGGATGCTTTTGTTACAGGCTGATTTAACGTGCCACACCCACACCACACACAAAACACTATATTTTGCCAAGGAAAAAAAGTCTGTAAAATGCATGCAGCACACAGGATCTCAGTTGATCGTCTCCTCTAAAAGACAAGCACGTAGACCTCCATCGAAGGTCCAGTAGAGAGTGGAATAAAAGAAGAAAACATGCTGCAGCATGTAACAGCCCTACCAGTTGCGAACTATAGAATTCCGGCACAGCCCTTTCATGTGTCTGGGAGGAACGACCGCAAGTGAATGCCATCTCTCCCGTCCTTTTCTACATTTCCTCAATACACACAACAAACGTATGTTATAATGCTAGCAACGTGGGTTTTAACTGGGAATTTGGAAACAAGCAGCTCCTGGTTTGAATCCAGAGACGCATAGACAGTACCCTGAGTCAGTATCCTGGCACAAATGGCACCACAGATGACATCAATGTGCATGGGGAGGACGAAAAAGAGCACGACAAAACCATCCATCATCTAATGAAGTCTGCCCGAAATGTGAATCTGTCTTCAATGCTGAGATGTGTAAGATCAAGAAATCAGCAATCAAATTCTTTTGCATAATCTTTAATGCTCATGGAATTCGCCCTGACCGTGAACAATGTGAAGAGATTCAAGCCATGCCAGCTCCACAGAACTAGAAGGTAAAGGAGGTGCAAGAGTTTTATACGTGTCTCGTTTCATACCAAGACTGTCAGACCAAACAGCACCGCTGACAGCTATGACCAGAAAACACGATTATTAGAAGAGGAACAACTCGCTACAATAGGCATTCGTCATTGTCAACAGGCTGTGAGGACATTTTGCTTCAGTACTTGGATGTGAACCAACCCTCTGTTATCCAAGTGGATGCATCAGATATTGGACTTGGAGCTGAACTACTTAAGGACGGCAAGTCCATGGCCTTTGCCACAAAAGCACCGACAGCGTTCAATATGCCAATATTGAACGCATGCTGCTTGCAGTGTTTGCTGTGAATCCTTTCACAGTTAAGTTTTATGTTGTACTCAACAGTCTTTCTTGACTGTTTCAGTCTTCCAGCTCGAAGAAAGAAGAAGAAGAAGAAGAAGAAGAAGAAGAAGAAGAAGAAGAAGAAGAAGAAGAATGAGGAGGAGGAGGAGGAGGGAGGAGGAGGAGGAGGAGGGGAGGAGGAGGAGGAGGAGGAGGAGGGAACAATAACAGCATCAACAGCAAAAAAGCAGCAGAGCAGCACCAGCAACAGCACCAGCAACAACAAAAAGAAACTAAACACAACCTAAAATGACGTAAGTCTCATTTTATGGTATGAGGACACTGAGCTTTGCTTTATCAATACATAACAGCTTAAGGCGAAAAGGTAGATCAACAGCAACAACAACAACAATAATAGCAAAAACATCAGAAACTACAAAACAACAACAAAAACAAACAAAAACGAATGACGACGAAAAATAATAGAAGACTGCTATGAAATTCGTATTTTGTCTCATAGGGGCACAGAGATTTTGACGAAAAAAAGGCAAACATGTCGTTTTAAGGAAAAAGTAGAACACGATCGACAACATCAACAATAATACCCGACATAAATGACAATGTTATCTGAACGCATCTCTGAACCAGATTGTGTCAAGGGAAAAGGCAGAACGGAATAACAGCAGAAACAACGGCAACAGCACAACTATATAACAGTATCTTTGACCGCCATTCTCTGCACTTGTGTGACAACAATGATCGACGACGGCCACAGGTGATGGACCGACCCCTGTCCAGTCATTAGTGGTCAGTGATCTTTGTCCGCTTACACGAGGACCAGCAGGTCACATGTGTCTTGTGGAAAAAACAACTACAAATGAAGAGCAGTCCCCCCCCTCATCTCTCTCTCTCTCTCTCTCTCTCTCTCTCTCTCTGAGCAAAGTATGTGTGTGTATGGGCGGGAGGGGTTGGGATGGTGCGTGTGTGTATGGGATGGGAGGGGCGGGATGTGCGTGCTCACGTACGTGCGAGCGTGCGTGCGTGCGTGCGTGCGTACGTGCGTGCGTGCGTGCGTGCGTGCGTGAATGCGCGCGCGCGCGCGTGTGTGTGTGTGATTGACGGCATGAGTACTTAGATGTGCATGTGTGTTTGTGTAAGTGCATAATGTGTGTGTGCCCGTGCGCGCGCGCGTGAGTGTGTGCGTGCATTTACGCATGCATCAGATCGTGTACACGTCATATAAGTGCACGCGCGACTGCGTGCGTGCTTCTCCCATCTCTCAATTCTATTTCCCTTTCATTCCTTTAATTTATCATATTGCACGCGGAAAATCCACTACTACCTCACCTACCCTTACCCACATCCATCCCTATCTCCCACCATCACTCACTTTCCTCCTCCTGTACCCTCTCACTCTGGATGCAAAGTGGTTCCAGATTCTCGCAGATTTGTGACGTGGCACAAAGGAGGTGGGCCCACCGCTAATTGACGGCAAGGACTTCGGGTTCAACACTGGATCTGAACGCTCGGCTCTCCAACACTCTCCCGCCCGGCCAATTAGATTAGCGCAGGGACAGAAAGGGAACAGACAGGTCTTGAAAAGCCTTCGCCGGAAAGAAACATGGCTTAAGAATCGACAATAGTGACAGCTGGAACAACAACAACGAAAACAACAACACACTCATTCAAGCAAGAAACAAATGAGGAAATAAATGAAAATAAAACAAAACAAAACCACAATGCGGCTGAAAAAAAAAGAAGACAAAAATTTACAC
>CM031597.1:88696516-88709016 GCA_018398815.1 Conus ventricosus | reverse complement strand
ATTATTATCTTTACTATTATTATTACTATTGTTATTATATTATCATCATTATTATTGTTGTTGTTATTATTATTATCATTATCATTATTGTTGCTATTACTAATATCATTATCATTATTACCATTATATGATTATTGTTATCATTATATCATCATTCATCATTCATCATCATCATCATCATCATCATCTTCATCATCATCATTAATATTGTTGTGTTGTTCATTTCATTATTGTCAACAGCAGCAGCAGCAGCAGTAGTAGTAGCAGTAGTAGTGGTGTAGTAGTAGTAGTGACATTATTATTATTACTATTATCATCATCATCATTATCATCATCATCATCATCAATATTATCATTATTGTTATCACCATTATCATCATCATCCTACAGAAGACCACGCATTTCTGGAACGAACGGTCTCCGGTGTGAGCAACGATTGAAGAAGATCTATTATTATTATTATTATATTATTATTATTATATATTATTATTATTATTATATTATTATATTATTATTATTATTATTATTATTATTTATTATTATTTATTTATTATTATTACCTGTTATGATCATGATGACGACGATGATTGCTATTTTCATTAGTATCATTTTTATGGTTGTTGTTCTTGCTGTTGTTGTTTTGTTGTCATCAATCAAGATTATCAATATCATTATTCATACTATTATTATGAACTTTACTCCATTTGTGTTTTCGGAATTCCCGTGCGTTTGTAGATTTTTTAGATTTTGTCTTACTCTTTTTTCCGTTTTCTGTATCATTACTATCATCATTATTATTTACATGGTGATGATGATGACGACGACGACGACAGATGATGATGATGGTGGTGGTGGTGATGATGATGATGATGTTGATGATGGGAATAATGATGATAATGATTATAATGATGATGATAATGATGATGATGATTCTTCTTCCTTTAATTATGAAGATGATGATCATCATCATGATGATTATTATCGTCATTATCATAATTATCTTCATTATCATGATCATCATCATTATCATCATCACCATTACTGCTATAGTTTATCATTATCATCATTATTTTAACATGTATCTTCTCCTCTTCAATTCCGGTTCCATTCCATACTTTTAGTTGCCCACCCAAGACCAAATTTTGCACCTCCATCGAAGACATAAGCAGCTGTTCGTTCATCCTTTGTTTTCATTGGTTTGAATATTATTTGTTCGCCTCAAAAAGATCCAATAGATAGAAAAAGAAAAAAAAACACGTTGTTTTTGTCTTGTAATTTCTTTGTTCCTTCGTTTGGCAGACCAACAATTCAGTTTTTGCGCTTGTTGCTATTCCCGCCTATGAAACCAAACTTGAGCCTCCTATTAAATTTTTGTGAATCCTTTATATAGATGGCACACAGTGTGTGTTTGCTCATAGACAGCATACACCATGGGGATGCATACACGAGCTGCATGCAGCAGCAGTAACAGAGGAAAAGGCCAACAACAGCAGAGAACTTCTATAATCAACAACGCGGGCATGTTGAAAGGAATAAAGAAATAACATTGAAATTAAAAGAGAGAGAGAGGAGAGAGAGAGAGAGAGAGAGAGAGAGAGAGAGAGAGAGAGAGAGAGAGGAGAAGAGAGAGAGAGATCGATCACCCAGGTTTCTGTCCTCACTTTGTGTGGTAATGTGCATGTCATAGTTGTCTTTCTTTCTTTCTGTACCATATCTCTGATTGAGGTCATGAAGACAGCGTGCCTGGCATGCAGCCCCACAAAATGTGACTCTTCATGTTCATGTGATGAGGTTCATTCCATGGACTTCCGTACTGGTCTGAGATCACATGACTGGTTTGCAGCTCTACGTTTCCGTTGATAATACCTCCCCCGGCATTAACAAGGCCTGAAGAATACAGACAGACACATGCATGTAATATTGTTCGGAAAATTCGAGCATTCTCGGAGGCACATCCGTTAAATGAGTAAAATTCGACAGCGTGCTTCCAGTTTGCCTATATGAGACACACCACTCTTGACAACTCTGTGACTAATTGAAATCGGGTGGGGATAAGGGGGGGAGGAAGAGAGAGAGAGAGAGAGAGAGAGAGAGAGAGAGAGAGAGAGAGAGAGAGAGAGAGAGAGAGAGAGAAGAGAGAGAAGAAGACAGACAGACGACAGACAGACAGAACAGAACAACGGAAGGGACAGAAAAAGAAAAAGGAAGGAAGAGAAACAGAGAGAAAGGAGAAGACAGACAGACAGACAGACAGAGCAGACAGACGAAGACAGAAAGACAGACAAAGAAGAGGAAAGAGAGAGAGAGAGAGAGAGAGAGAGAGAGAGGAGAGAGAGAGAGAGAGAGAGAGAGGAGAGAAGAGAGACAGAGACAGGAGAGTGTGTGTTTGTGTGTGTAGTGTGTATGTGTGTATGCGTGCGTGCGTGTGTGTGCGCATGTGCAAGCGTGTGTATGTGTGTGTGTGAATGTGTGTGTGTGTGTGTGTGTGTGTGTGTGTGTGTGTGTGTGTGTGTGTGTGTGTGTGTGTGTGTGAGAGAGAGAGAGAGAGAGAGAAGAGAGAAGAGAGAGAGAGAGAGAGAGACAGACAGACAAACAGTGAGAGACAGACAGACAGAAAGACAGACAGACAGACAGACAGGCAGGCAGGCAGGCAGCAGCAGGCAGACAGACAGACAGACAGACAGACAGACAGACAGACAGACAGACAGAAGCAGAAACAAAGCGGGCAAAGAGGCAACAAGGTAAGTATCAAAGCGACAATGACAGAGAGGCATCACTCACGATGCTCTGTGTATTTCTTCCACTTGTTTGGCACAGTCTCTGACACCCACAATCATAGAGGCGCAGAGAGATCAGAAGCACCAGCAGTAGCAGCTGCATCCATGGAATTCAGCCGTTCTCCATACCGTTTTTTTTAACCGTCTGTCATTTTCGTGTATGCCAGCGGAGAAAATTTTATGCTCTGTAGGATACGTATAGAAATATTGTGCCACGGGCTTAAGAGAGAGAGAGAGAGAGAGAGAGAGAGAGAGAGGAGAGAGAGAGAGAGAGAGAGAGAGAGAGAGGAGAGAGAGAGAGAGAGAGAGAGAAGAGAGAGAGAGAGAGAGAGAGAGAGAGAGAGAGAGAGAGAAAGAGCCCTTGCAGACACAGACCACACACACACACACACACACACACACACACACACACACACACACACACACACACACAACACCACACACACACACACACGCACACACGCACACGCAGACATACACACACACACGCACGCACGCACGCACACACACACAACACACACACACACACACACACACACACACACACGCACATACACACACATACACACACACGCACGCACGCACGCACCCCCCCACTCCCCCCCCCCCCATCCCCCCCCACACACACACACACGGAGATGTTTCTGTTGAGAGAGAGAGAGAGAGAGAGAGAGAGAGAGAGAGAGAGAGAGAGAGAGAGAGAGAGAGAGAGAGAGAGAGAGAGAGAGAGAGAGAGAGAGAGAGAGAGAGCAAGAAGAAAAAGAGGAACATGAATTTGTATATCTAATGAAGCTGTTTATCCGCATAAAAAGATACTTGTTTTGTAAGGCGTTGATTCTCTTAATCATTAACACTTTCTCTGCCACAACTGTCATAAACGTTCACATTTTCCACATTTTGAGTAATTCATGACAAATCTCAATCCATTTTGAAAGAAAACTTTGTGAACAGCCAACGCCTCAACCTTCCTTCCATATAATTCTAAATCCAACATTATTTCTTGAATTTTGTGCGGAAACTGAATTAATCCATGGGTAAAACTGTTAACGAACGCCAAACGCATCCCACATACAAATTCAAATGTTCAGAATGTCTATCTATTTTGCATTAACGAGATAATTTTGTTTCAATACTGACGCCCACAATTTTTCATTTTTTCGTCCACACTTATGAGCTTCATGTAAACACTGTCTTTCAATCCCGTATTGAGAAATTGGCCGCCCTAGAGCTTCAGAGTGTTTACAAAAACAGAAATCAAAAACATCTTAAGCATGTGGATTTTTGGAAAGATGTTCAAAATGACATTCTTTTCCTGGTCTACCTGCGATTTCAGAACAGGCACTTCCGAATATACAACAAATGGAAAGAATACTGAAATATTCTCACATTTTACATGCCAGTAAATGAACATCTTGGAATAGACTGAGTTCGATAGATAGACACACAGACACGAAAAAGGAGAAAGCAGACCGATTACACAAGATAAATAAGTAAACACAGCATTAATCAGTGTCTAACAATTCCCTTCCTCGTACCATGCCAGACTTTTTTTTATAACAGTAGTAGAAAGGAACTCGTGGAGAGCGTGGCAGCAGAGAGTCCTCAGAAGAGAACCAATCTTTCAATGAAAATATTTTTTTCCACAAAGAAGAACGTCCACCAGAGCACAGCTTCATGACAACACAATGCATGACCATGCAGTTAATCATCCTTGGCAAATATACAGAGGTTTGTGACATTTGAAGTATCATCAACGATCGCCCGCCGATCACCAATCTGTCAACCAAGCCAGTGGATTTTGCCAAGAGAATCTCCATCACCCCGATTCGAAGTAGCACAGAAGAGCACAGCAAGCAAAATCGCTGATTCATTTCCATGCCCCTTATCATTGCCTACTCGCGAGCTTTATCTTTGGGGGTTACCTCAAATCTCACGCAAAAGTGGAATAAACAAAAGGTAAAATACACTCTTTCTCCACATTCACTAAGGGCTTAGCAATCGGATCGCTGAAGTTATGCTTAAGGTTCCTTGTTCATAGCGTATGGATCTTTTGAGGACTATCTGGAGAATAAAAAATGTTCCAGTTTAATTCTGTGTTCTGTGTACACGGTGCTTGCTATCAGCTGATTAAATTGGACATGGAGCCTGTCGCACAGAGTAAACACTTTAGAGATGGAGTAGGATTTTTAAGCTTGCTCTTGACTGGACAAAAAGATGCCGGCATCTTGTATGGATATTGGCACTGAATTGCTGTCTTTTACGAAATCTTTGAAAGATTGTGAGTTCACTCAGTGGACAGAGCACACTCGGCCCATTCTCTGCAGTTCTGATGTAGTATTGACTTATTCTTTTTCGATTGTTTCATTCCAGTCAAGCGATCAGAGGCTTTCCAGAGTCCCCCCTTACGATTTAAATGAGAGAGAGAGAGAGAGAGAGAGAGAGGAGAGAAGAGAGAGAGAGAGAGAGAGAGAGAGGAGAGAGAGAGAGAGAGAGAGAGAGAAACTATTGTGACCTGACTGAGAAAGACAGACAGACAGACAGACAGACAGACAGACAGACAGACAGAGACAGATAGAGACAGACAGACAGAGAGAGACAGAGACAGACATGGAAAGAGACAGACAGGCGAACAGACAGACTGACACACCGACAGACAGAGACGGAGAGCCAGAGACAGAGAAAATCAGAGATGGACAATATATCCTTGGGGACTTATCTCAAATCTCACGTCAAAGTGGAAGAACAAAAAAGTAAAATGCTCTCTTTCAACAAATTCATGAAGATCTTGGCAGAGGAGAGAGAGAGAGAGAGAAAAGAGAGAGAGAGGGGGAGAAGAGAGAGAGAGAGAGAGGAGAGAGAGTGAAAGAAAAGAGAAGAGAGGAGAGAGAGAGAGGAGGAAGAGACGGGACAGACGGACAGAGAGAGAGAGAGAGAAAGAGAGAAACAGAGAGAGACAGAGACAGAGAGAGAAAGAGAAAAAGAAAAAGAGAGAGACAGAGAGAGAAAGAGAGACAGAGAGAGACACCGAGGACAGAGAGACACCGAGACAGAGAAAACAGAGACAGAGAGACAGAGACAGAGAGAGACAGACAGAGGGGACAGACAGAGAGAGACAGAGACAGAGACAGAAAAGAGAGAGACAGAGAAAAAAAAAACACCGTTTATTGTCAAAAAGTTTTAGCAGCCCATCAGCCAAATGAAAAAAAACTATTCCCCCCCCCCAAAAAAAAAAAATAATAATAATAAAAATAAAATGAAAAAAACGATCCTGTGCAGATCAACACACAGTGTATTTCCTTCTCAACGTTACGCACCGAAAATAACTTTTCTGTCAGTTTTTAAAACTATTTTCTATGATTTATGAAAGACCGCCTTCAAATTACGAACTTTGATTCAATTACTCTTAGATTGCTGATTCATTCAAAAAGATGTAATACACTTTTAAGGACCATATATATAATATATATATATATTTATATATATATATATATTTATATATATATATATATATATATATATATATATATATATATATATAATATATATGAGTTGCATCCTGCAGTCTGATTTACCTCTGTTCAGGAGCAGTTATGCCCCCTTGAAAATCTTAATGGAGTGTCCTGCGCGTGCCTGTACCATCGTCAACACAGCGCAGGCCTCAAGGGTGGTACAGGGCTGCTCTAAAGGCAGGTGAAGACAGTGCTTCTCTGGGTCCTCCCCAGCACCTTCGGGTGTTTCTTTTTCTTATCTATATATATTATATTATATATATATATATATATATATATATAAATTATATATATATATATATATATATATATATATATATGCTTGTATACATATACAGAAACATATGAAACGCTTTGTATGCATTGTGATAACGACAAAGAAGAAAGGTAACAGAATTAAAGAGCATAGCACATGCTTTGGGCGTTGTTTGGCTAGGTCAGATCATAGGCTGTGAAAGGTACTGAAAATGAATAGAAAGACTACTTTATCAAAACTGGTATGGAATGATGGAATCTTATCTATGTCTATATCTATTTATCTATCTTTTGTATGTGTGTGTGTGTGTGTGTGTGTGTGTGTGTGTGTGTGTATGTGTGTGTGTGTGTGTGTGTGGGGTTTGTGTGTGTGTGTGTGTGTGGTGCGCGTGCGTGCGTGCGTGCGTGCGTGCGTGTGTGTGTGTGTTGTGTGTGTGTGTGTGTGTGTGTGTGTGGTGTGTGTGTGTGTATGTGTGTGTGTGTGTGTGTGTGTGTGTGTGTGTGTGTGTGTGTGTGTGTGTGTGTGTGTGTGTGTGTTTCTGACATGCAACTTTTCTGCAAAAAATATGTCAATGCAATTATGTCTGAATCACCTAATCATACACATGTACCATTCTTTACTATTTCTAATTATTTCCATTCCAGTTTCATATCCAAATATAGTGTTTCTGTAAACGAGTTTTAATTGAATGGGAGAGAGGAGGGGGGAGAGAGACAGAGAGAGAGAGAGAGTCGAGCCCGAGTCCGAGTCGAGTGTTATTGTACATCAGCATAGGCCATAATACAAACACAAAAAAAGGGGTGGCGGGGAGATGGAAAAGGAGAATGGAGGCGTGGGGGACAGGGGTGATCAAAAACAACAAATCAAGCAAAAACTACTAGCTCCATTAGTAACAAAATATAATACACAACTCATTTATTATCGTTTACGTGGTCAACTTCGAGAAACTGTTTTCGCATATTAATAGCATGGAAAATATACTGGTTAGGTATTGACAATCTGTCCTTCTCACTGCTCGGGGAGTAACGACTGCAAAGGCATTGCTGAGATTTGATGTAAGAACTTCTTTCTGAGATCAGTGTATAAAAGGGCATTCGAATATGAAGTGATTTTCATCCTCAATTTTTGAAGCACATACCACACAGTTTCGGTCAGATGGACAATTGCTAAATCAAACAAATTATTATTTAGAGGAAGTGTCCCCGAATCTAATTTGTGACATAGCTACTCTAAAACAATACGTGTCCATAAACGAAATGTATTTTCTTTTTTCGAAGATAGTTTTGAAAGACCTGTATGATTCATACCTGTCTTATCTCAAATAGTACCCGACCATTCTTGAATGAACAATCAAGAGTCTTTGTCTAAATATTTTACAAATGCACTGGCGTTACCAACCGACTGGCAAAGCCATACTAAGAGATCCTGTTTCACATAAAATGTGTCTTTTTCTTACTCACCCAACATTTCTTTTCCCTCTGTATCTAAAGAAAGAAGCATTCTGTAAGCTTTTTTGGGGAATTCTGTGTTGTTCCATATCCAAACAGTCGTATCCATATCTGACACAGTTAAAAATTGGAAGTAACAAATATAGGATATCTACCTAAGTCTCCATATACCATCTTGTTTGGTGTTCGACTAGGGACCCCTAAAAATCTTTTACAAGCCATTAGGTGGACCTTTTCTAAGCTATCGAGTCTCTGATATCCCATATTTCAGACGAAAAACAATAATATTGATCTTATTTTTGCATCAAATATCGTAAAATATGTTTTTTGGCAGTCATTTCCTTGTATTGTTGAAAGCTCTATTCAAAAGAAAACTGCTTTTTTTTCCCTTGGTTGCTAAATGGTCTGTCCTTTTTTGTGACTCAGTTTTGTAGAAAAATTGTAACCCAGATAGCAAGTAACTGTTTACAACATTCTAGTTGTGCCCCAAACATAAACCATTGCTCGTATTTTGCCAGAAAACCACCTTTCTAAATACCATTACTTTGTTTTGTCTTTGTTTACATTGAGTGCCATATTTCGCAGCATGATTTTAAACTTTTCAATTGATTTGTAAACCTATGGGTGTCGTTGAAATTAAAACCACATCGTGGGCAAAAAGTAGAATAAACAGTTCCATAATATCTGGCATCAAGTGAACTCCGTGTCTTCCCCTTTCAGACAGTACTCTGCTAACTGATTTATGAAAACTGAAAAAAAGGTAGGGCTTAATACACAACCTTGTCGGACACCAATTGGACATTGAAAAAACCAGAATAATCAAAGTTAGCTCTGACACACGATAACAGGAAGAATACATAGCATGTAACGAACAAAAAAAACTTTCCTCTGATACCTTGATTCCTCAAACATTCAAGAAGCTTGTCGGGGCGCACAGAAATCAAAGGCCTTTTGAAAACAACATAAGCAACAATAATTTTTGGCCTTTTTTTGCTCATACACTTTTGAACAATAGAGTGAAGATTGAAAATTGTTTCCACAGTAAGTAATTCTTACGAAATCCTGCTTGACTCTCTAAAAATCATTTTTTTTTTTCCCAAACCCCATTTGTATAACCTTGCATTTAAAATTGAGGAATAACATTTACTGTTTGCACTAATAAGTGAAACACCTCTATAATTGTTTGCTTTTTTCTATCTCCTTTTTTATGAATGGGTATTATGATTGCTTTAGCCCATTTTTTTGGGATAAAACACCTTTACTAAACAGACATTGAACAATTTAACAAGGAACTTGGTGACGTTATGAGCTCCTGCTTCAACATCTCGGGGGACACACCATCAATCCCACATGATTTACCTGGCTTCATTTTAGCGATGGCTCTCTCTACTTCACCCTTCCTGATATTCTCATTAAGAATATGATCAAAATCCTCTGTGAATCTACTCGATAACTAGTTCATAAGCCTCAGTTTCATGACTTTTAAACACATTTTTAAAGTGACTACACCATCATTAATATTAATGTTATCACTGTTAATATTTTTTTTGTTCTCCGTGGCCCATGTTTTTAACCTTCCAAAACACGGAGAATTCTTAATGTTGTTTCAAGCTGTTCAGTCTCTTTGCGCTTAAAAGCTCTTGCCTTTCTTTTTAGCATGTGTTTGTATTTCTTTTTTGATCGTACATTTTCCCTTTCCCTTTTCTTTTTTTCGAGTTGATCTAAATATCTTGAGCTTTTGACGAGTTTCCTTTTTAGCTTGAGCACATTCTTCATCAAACCATCTATTGTGCTTCACTTTCTTATGAATATAGCATTTTTATGCATACAGTAACTTGCAGATTTCAAACACTCTACAAAAGTAGCGAGAGCATTATCTACATTAATTCTATTTCATCTGTTGCCTCTTGTAATTTTCTTTGAGTTTTACAACTATTTAACTCTTTTAATATTCATGTTCTTTATCATTTCCCACACGTAATTTATCAAAGAATTTACTGTATTTCTGTTTCCTTGTGCTCACATCATTTTCAATTGAAAATCATCGATGTTAACGTTCATGTAACAGGCAAGTGGTCTGATTCGATCACATTTTCAACAGTAAGCGAACATTTACATTCAGACACAAACATGTCACACGACATGATGAAATAATCTACCACACTGGCCTCCGGAGCTAGAGATATAAGTGAAACTATTGTCAAAAGAACCTTCAGATAACCATTAATAATAAAAAACTCATATACATTGCACATGTCAATCAATTTGTTCTCCAACGTGTTAACAACATCATTTTGCGATTTTCCTTGCAAACTAAAGGGGATACGCTTACAGACATATCTTCGAATTCACTTGCAATTGGGAGTAATTCTGACAAGCATTCTGGAATTCAAGTCACCATTCAGTAAAACAAAGAAATCATCGAACTCACTGTGCAGGTATGACAAGGATTCTTCCAAACAACTCTAAAACCATTTCCAAATTGGAAGTTTGCCAAAATGCGAATCTATCGGAGGAATGTACTAGATATGTACATTAAAACTTTAGAAGTTCCAAAAAAGTGATTTGTTTATTTAGCACAATCATGTTTCAGTATTAAGGATTATTTGCTCAACGTAAAGTCCTCGTATCTTTTATGAACCAATACCATTAAAACCACCGGATACCTACCATGATAGGAAAATTTTCTTTTGCCTTTGACACAAATATACAGTAATCACTCAAGTTGTTTGATTAAAAAATTTTACCACGAACGTTTCTGTCAAGCAAACAAAATCATGAGAAAGAATTAATTTAGTAACATCTGGATTTTCTAACTTTGGTAGCAAGCCATTAATGTTGTAGTTAAGAAATTCACTTTTTTTGGGACGAATCAGGGGAACCGAAAGAAGAACGAAGAAAGCTACTATTTTTACACATTTCAACGGAGTTTCTGTTTTCATTGAAGGCCCGGGCTGAATCCCTATTTGTTGTTCGAACGGGCTTTTCGAGTCACTAAACGCCCCCTACTGGCTGTGTGTTGTTCGACCTGTCGTCGGACTGAACACGACTGAACGAGTCTATGATGTTTCTCTGATTCGGAGAGTGGCCTCTGGAAGGGGTCTGTTTTGAACGAAGATTTTTTGAGGGCGGGGGCTGGCGTTTGAAATCCGAGCTCGGTTTACCTACCCCTTTTTGTTAATTTTGTTTGCCGGATGTGAAGGGGTGAAGGTCTCAACAGACACTTGGGGGGAAGGGACGCAAATCTCGGCGGACACTTGGAGCATGGATCAGCTCTGAAGGACACTTGAGAGGGAGGGGTGCCGGTCTCAGCAGACACCTGGGAGGAGAGGGTGCAAGTCTCAGTGGGAAATTGCGAGGGAGGGGCGCAGGTCTCACCAGGTTCTTGGATGGGGGGGGGAGCAGGTTAAAGGCAGACATCTGGGTGTCTGGGAGCCGGTCTCTGCGGAAACTTGTCCGAAATGGGTGAGGGTCGTAGAGGGCAACCTGATGATTCCGAACGTCACTCTGCTCCCTGTAGGGACGATTTTCGGTGGCCTTTACATCCTGCTCACTGGCGTCACCCCGTGCAGTCTTCCTATGTTCCCAAATTGGCCTAACTGGGTTTTCTAACTGATGTGTCTTGCTTGGTTGATTTCTCTGTTTGACCAATATCTTCTCCGTTTGTGCAGTCTTGGCGATTCTGAAGAAGGATATTTGATATCACAGCTGACAGGGAGTCCTCGTCCCCTTCGTCACTCGGGGAGTTACTGTTTGTGTGCAGAACAGAGCTCCTTTGTAAGTCACAATTCCGATCTTGCTGCTTGTTTGTATTTTCTTGCTGAAGAGAGAGAGAGAGGAGAGAGAGAAGAGAGAGAGAGAGAGAGAGGGGAGAGAGAGAGAGAGAGGGAGGGGGGGGGGGGGGGGCAGATAGCCACAGACACAGACAGACAGCTAACAGACAGACCGATAGACTGACAGACAGCGACAGACAGAGACAGAGACATAGAGAGACAGAAGGGGATGTAGATGGGTTTTGTGGGGTTGGGGGTTTGAAAACAAGGTAAAAGTGTATGTGCATGAAAGTAAACAAAGACAACGAACATGCTGACAACATCAAGTAATTTGCAGAACCCGGGACACACGATAGCAACATCATGTAATTTGCAGAACAGGGACACACGATAACAACATCAAGGAATTTGAGGAACAGGACAAACGAAAGCAACATCGAGTAATTTGCATATCAAGGGACACACAAGCAACATCAAGTAATTGCAGAACAGGGACACACGATAGCAACATCAAGTAATTTGCAGAGCAGGGACACACGATAGCAACATCAAGGAATTTGCAGAACGGGACACACGATAGCAACATCAAGTAATTTGCATATCAGGGACACACGATAGCAACATCAAGTAATTTGCAGAACAGGGACACACGACAGCAACATCAAGTAATTTGCAGAGCAGGGGCACACGATAGCAACATCAAGGAATTTGCAGAACAGGGACACACGATAGCAACA
>CM031597.1:88686516-88691516 GCA_018398815.1 Conus ventricosus | reverse complement strand
TTTCTATACCTTCTTTTCTTGTTAATATATCATTGTCGAGTTTTTGTCGCAATTCCTTTTCCTCTGAAACAAAAGATATGAATATCCTCCCAAACAAAAAAAAAACAAAAACAAAAAAGACAGACACATCTATGAACCTACATTGATATGGAGTGTAATCAAAACGTATTATTCTACATATACTTTTTAAAATGCTGAAGCTGAAAGATAGCGAGGAACGAAACAAAACCTTTCTTGCAATCCGATACGGGCTAAACACAGTTTTCTCCTTGCTGGTGCTTTCCCTATTCATTTTTCGAATTCATTTCTTCGTACGCCGACTTTCATCTAGCTCATATTATAAAAAGACAATCTGAAGACTCGGTGGCACGACCTCGCAGAGGAGTGTGTTTAATGGGATGAACTCTCCATGGGATTAGACAGCACGGTCTGGTCCGTCCAGGGGATTTTTTTTTTATTAGAGATTTCTTTCATCCTTTACTCTACCAGTCTCTACCAGTCTCTCCATCTTTCCAAACAAAGTTCGTCCATATCATTTCCTGCTGCAAATCTGTTCTGGAGACCTGATAGTTTTGCATGGCATTGTACTGGGCTGGGTTGGGTTGTATTTAGTGAAGTGCATTGTATTGCACTGTAGTGTAATGCACTGTGTTGAGTTGCAGTGGATCGCTTTGCATTGAATTGAATCAAACTGAACTGTGTTGTGTTGTATTGTGTTACTTTGTGTCGAGTTACATTGCATTGTATTGTACTGTTTTGCATTGTATAGATTTATCATTACAAGAGATGTACCTGTGAAGTTCCTGTGAAATTCAGTCAGTTCTCTACGGCGGATAACGCGTCGTAACAGTTCAGCGCTACCTACACCCCCCCCCAACCTACACCCCCCCCCCCACCCCCCCTTTCTTCTTGGCTAACGATCAAGGTTAATTTTAAGCACACATTTCTACAGTGAATACTTCCCTTGTTGCGCAGGGTTCTTTAACGTATGCTAACTGCAATTTATACTCAGATCCTCTATTTATTGCTTTGACTCTGCGTGCGTGCGTGCGTGCGTGCGTGCGTGTGTGCGTGTGTGTGCGTGTGTGTGTGTGTGTGTGTGTGTGTGTGTGTGTGTGTGTGTGTGTGTGTGTGTGTGTGTGTGTGTGAGGTGGGAGGGAGAGAACTAGAAAGAAAGAGAAAGAGAGACAGAGAGACAGAACACGGAGAGACAGAGACAGACAGAGACGCAGATACACAGCGACAGAAAGAGAGGCGGAGAGGGAGTTTTGTGTGTGTGTGTACGCGCACGGGCGAGGAGAGAGAGAGAAAGGGGGGGGAGGCAGAAAGAGAGAGAGAGAGGAGAGAGAGAGAGAGAGAGAGAGAGAGAGAGAGAGAGGAGAGAGAGAGAGAGAGAGAGAGAGAGAGAAGACAGACAGACAGACAGACAGACAGACAGACAGACAGACAGACAGACAGAGAGGGGTGGGATGTGGAAACAGAGAGAACCCGGAACTCAGAAAACCTTTATTCGATCGAGATTGAGATTTTAGGCAGAGCCTTTTCTTCCGATTCGTCCTTGCTGAAAGAAAGAGAGAGAGAGAGAGAGAGAGAGAGAGAGAGGAGAGAAGAGAGAGAGAGAGAGAGGATGGAAGGAAGAAGAGAAGGGACAGAGACAGAGAGAGACAGAGAGAAAGAGGAGAGACAGAGAGAAAGAGAGAGGCAGAGGAAGAGGGAGAAAATGAGAGACAGACAGACAGACAAGACAGACAGAGAGAGAGAGAGAGAGAGAGAGAGAGAGAGAGAGAGAGAGATGTGATGTAGATTTTGGTATTTATAATCATTCAAGCGTCAGGAAAAACTGAGCCTCATTGGTTCATCAAGGATGTCGGACTGACGCATAGTATCTTACATTGAGACATCCTCTTGTCTCAATCCAAACAGTCAACAACCAACCAAACAAAAACGAGACACATTCAATTAGAGATAGGATGCCTTTCTTTTTTCTCACGTCAGCACTCAACAGAGGCACATTCAATGGCCATAATTTTGCGTCCTTCTGACTCTTACAATAGCGTGGTTGACTCTGCTTGGCCGCAGGAGAGTAGACTCTTTTTGAAGGGCCGGTCCACTCCAGAGCTTCAGTTTAGTTCTCCAGTTAAGCTTTGTGTACATGCCGTTACTGGTGGTGACTGGCGCCCATTTTGCTCGGAGCATTACCGCTTCTCTGCATCAGTCTCACACACCTCTTCTTTCCACGGTCTAGGCGTGCAATAAATCCCTTGACCATCCCCCTCACCCTCACGCTTCCCTTGGTTTCTCTGCTTCTTTCCCATTCCCCATGCAACAGCCATCCAGCTCCTCATCTCCCCCATGTCTCCTCTCTAAATCCCTCCCCTTTCTCCCTCCCCTACCACCCTCCCCCCACTCCCTTATTTTTCATTTCCTCTGCATATAGAGCCTGCAGTTCCTATAATGGAGAAGGGATTGAGAAGGAGGCAAATGCTTGAGGTTAAGGGATTAGGTGAGAGGTGAAATGCTGAAACGAATTTGAGTGACGATGGGCATTCAATGAACAACTGGCTATTTTGATTGTCAGGGATGGGAATATTAACAAAGCCAACTAAGTTTACCATGTAATAAAATTCTTGATGGACACTTTAGAGAGAGAGAGAGAGAGAGAGGAGAGAGAGAGAGAGAGAGAGAGAGAGAGAGAGAGAGAGAGAGAGAGCACTTCTGAACGGACAAAGCCCCAAATAAAAAAAAAACCCCAAGGACTTTTAACTTATTTCAAAAAAAAATTAAAAACATCACGTGAAACATATTAAAAATGGCACACACTAAACAGACAACTTTTTGGGAATTTTGAAAAACCACCCCACTTTCCTTCTATACAATGTTGCATATAAAGGGAAAATTTGGATAGTGGTAAATTTCCACTACCTACCGCCACAAACCCTCCACAAAAAAGAGCTCATAAAAGCTTGGGTTTTATATATTTTTTTTTTTATTTATCCCCCCCCACCCATTTTCCGTTACGCTTTAGTAGGCCCCTTTTCATATGACTGGCATCCATTCACTTTAAAAATTAGCCCTTCTCGAGTTTGGTTCCGGGCCCCCCTTTTCGGTCTTCTTCAAAGCATCCCCTTCCCCCACCCCCCACCCCTTCCCCCTCTCTCCCCTTTTTTTCCCCTCTCCTTCTCTCCTCTCTCCCTTTTCCCTCTCCTCCTTCTCTCCCTTCCCTCTTCTTCCCTTCCCTCAACTCTTCATCCCCTCTTCCCCTTCTTCCCCATTTCCCCTTCCCCCCCCCCTCCCCCCACTCCTTCATTTTCATTCATCTGCGTATCGAGCCTGCAGTTCTCAGGATGGGACAGGATACAGAAGATCAGTTGAGAAGTGACATGCTGAGACGAGTTTGGGTGATGATGGGCAAAACCACCTGGTTGGATTGTCAAGGATGGGAACATTAGCGAAGCAAAGTAAAGTTGTCTTTTTTATGAAAACTGTTCCGAGTATTTGTGTGTGTGTGTTGTGTGTGTGTGTGTGTGTGTGTGTGTGTGTTGTGTGTGTGTGTGTGTGTGTGTGTGTGTGTGTGAGGAAGGAATTCTGTTTTACGTCTCGTCACACATATAGGTGATTGCAGACGTCTAAATAACATAGTGTTTACAATTTTAGACTATTATCATAAAAGAAAAGAGGACGATGTGGTTACATAGAACAAAAATAAAGGATAGATGAATTGTAGGACAGTAACTATGAAACATTAGAGAAAAATAACTAAACTATTCTAACTTACGATTATGATTATAAAATGTTCCTTAATGGACTTCCCAAAAGGTTACTCGTTAATTTAACAAGAAAACAACTGGCAACGAATCTAAAATGTCAAACACATTAACATGTCCAGTGTCAGCACTTGGTATAACACCATTCAAAAAGGGTTTCGTTAGTTCACAATCAAAAATCTCATGTTGAACTGAAAGATCCCCACGACATACGCACTTAACAGTCTGGCAATACTTGGTTCGTAGGGAATTACATAAAAGTCTAAAAGTCAGGCTTGAAATCGGTCGGCTAATCGACACAAAGTTTGACAGAGTTTGCTGACGAGGTTTTGATGAGGAACTGTATGACTCAAGAAATCCCTCTCGATTATATGACTAATTTCCTTGTATGACAAAGGACAATCAACCTTAATACTACCAAATATATCTCTTTGCTCCCCTTTTTGCTGCTCTATCTGCTTGATCATTAAAAACGAAGGAGGTGTGCGATGGAACCCAAGAAAATACAACATTAGTACCTTTCATGTAAAGACAGTGCAACATGTATTTAATCTCAAATAATAATTCCTCTCTCTGTGTATTTTCAAAACAATGCAAACTTTTTAATACTGACTGTGAATCAACACAAAACAGGATATTAAATATTGAGACTGGCAAGGAAATTAAATAATTTAATGCCATCAGGACAGCAACTAGTTCAGCTGTAAATATGGAATGACCCTTACCTAAATAATATGATTTTTCGGCTTTGAAATCTGGAATTACAAAGCCAGATCCCGCACTACCATCATCAAGAACTGAGCCGTCAGTGTATACTTTTAAATAGTTAGTAAACTTTTCTTCCATGTCAATTTTGACAGATGCTGCTAACACATGCGGCGAAATCGCTTTATTTAGATCAGAAGAAAAAATGTTAACTGTTACTTCCGTTAGTTCCCAAGGGGGTACCGGCGGAACCAGTACGCGAGGCGCTACCTCGTGTGGGTCAATCTTTGATGAATTAAAAACGTCTGAAACATATGAACGAAGCGTCTCTAAATTTGAATTTTTTCTGTGCATTTTTCGAAAAATCAATGTCGGATCGTGTATTTAACTCTTCAAGGTCGTCCACCGCAATCCGTCTCACTACATATTTTACAGAACTTATTTTCCTTTCTTCATCAAGTGGCAAAAGGCCTGCTATCTTATAAGCTTCAGAGGACTTAGTGTGCACAGGTACACCCGTGTGTGTGTGTG
>CM031597.1:88676516-88684016 GCA_018398815.1 Conus ventricosus | reverse complement strand
AAGACGCCTTTCCTTCTCTAGCGACAACTCTTCACAATGGCGCATTCAGTCGCCTTGGTGTGGTGTCCTTCCTGATAACCTTTACAGTAGCGTGGTCGACTCTGACTGACCACGGGAGATTTATCTCACTTTGAAGGACCAGATCACTTCCACAGGTTCTCACTGGCTCTCCAGTTAAATTTTGTGTACAAACCGTTATCAATGGATGCTGGCGCCCATTTTGCTTCGAGTTCTACTTCCTCTCTGCATCGTTCTCAAACGCCTCTTCATTTCGAGGTTTAGCCGTGCTGTAAATCACACCGGCATCCACTTTACCCTCACTTTTCCCTTCGTTTCTCTTCCATTTCTCATTCCACATTCTAAATCCATTCAGCATCTCATCCCCCTCTACATCCCCCTATCTCGTCTCTCCATTATCCCCTGGCCCTCCCTCCTTTGCCCACATGCACTCCCTTACTTTTCATTCCTTTTGCATGTACAGCCTGCAGTTTTCGGGGTGAGGGAGGGATTAGAAGGAAGGGAATGGTCGGGGTTAAGGGATTAGGTTAGAGGTGACGTGCTGAAACGAGTTTGGGTAGGGACGTGCATTCGGTGAACAACTGGCTGTTTTGATCGTCAGGGATGGGAATATTAGCGAAGCAAACTAAGTTTGGTGTGTCATGAAACTCTGGGTGGATGGTGAGAGAGAGAGAGAGAGAGAGAAGAGAGAGAGAGAGAGAGAGAGAGAGAGAGATGACTTTAATACTTATCATTATGTCAGCTTCTGGAAGAGCCTCATCTGTTCATCCAAGCCGTCAGATTGTGTTGAAGTCAGTTACACTGACACAAGAGAAACAAACGAAACCCCAGACGAATTCAGTTCAAAGGGAGACACCTTTCCTTCGTTCACAACAGCTCTTCCCAACATCACATTCGACAGACACGGAGCGGCATCCCTATGACCTTCCCAATAGCGTGGTTGACTCTGACTGGGCTGGAGAGACTGGCCATGGGAGATTCACCTCGCCTTTAAGGTCTAGACCACTGCCAGAACTTTTCTGAAGTTCTCCAGTTGTTAAGTTTTGTGTACTCGCCGTTATCAATGGTGGCTGGCGCCCATTTTGCTCGGAGCATTACCCCTTCTCTGCAGTGGTCTCAAACGCCTTTTCCTTTCAAAGTCTACTCGTGCTGTCAATACCCACCACCATCCCAACCCATCAACCCCCTTCCTTCACCACATCTCCCGCCCGCTTCTAACGCCGCAATCTACGTCCATCCAATTCCTCATACCCCAATCTCCCTGTTTTGTTTCTCCACTCCTTTTCCCACCCCCCACCTCCCACCCCCACTTTCTTTGTCCTCTCCCCCCTTCTCTCCCTTTTCATTTATTCTACCTACAGAGTCTGAAGTTCTTAGGAATGGGGGAACAGATTAGAAGGAAGCGAATAGTTGGCGATGAAAATAAGGTGAAGGATAACATGCTGAAACGAGCTTGAGTGATGATGTCCATTCGGCCAGCAACAAGCTGATTTGGTCGTCAAGGTTGGGGAAATAAACAAAGCAACTAACTTTGGCGTGTCATGAAATTCTGGATGGGTGACCCGAAAGAGAGAGAGAGAGAGAGAGAGAGAGAGAGAGAGAGAGAGGAGAGAGAGAGAGAGAGACAGACAGAAAACAGACAGACAGACAGGCAACCATGCCGACACAGACAAATTGATAGACTAACAGATGGACAGACAGATCAACAGACTGACAGACAGAGAGAGAAAAAGAATAGAGAGAGAGAGAAGGAGACAGACAAACAGACAGACAGACAGCAGGCAGACAGACAGACAGACAGACAGACAGACAGACAGACACAGACAGACAGACAGATGGACAAAATTTTAATATTGGTATTTATTGCTGTTTGTGCTTTTGTGCCTCGTCTATCATCCAGGATGTCAGACTGTCAAAGTAACTTACATTGACGGTAAATAAATTTCTCCTAAATAAAAAAAGAAACAAACAGGCAACAACAACAACAACAACAACAACAACAACCAAAAAGCCAGAAAAATTCAATCAAAGGAAGACGCCTTTCCTTCTCTCACCGATCACTCTCGCAATGGCACATTCAATCACCGTGGAGTGGCGTCCTTATAACCTTTACAGTAACGGGCTACTCTGTTTGGGCCAGGGGGGAAAATTTAAACCTCGCTTTTAAAGTCTAGCCCCCTACCAGAGCTTTTGTAAAATATTCTCCAGCTGAGCTTTGTGTACAAGCCGTTATCAATGGTGACTGACGCCCATTTTAATCGGACATTACCCTTTTTCTCAGGATTGGTCTCAAACACTTCTTCTTTTCAAGATCTAGTCGTGCTGTAAATACCCTCCACCATCCTCCTCACTCGTTCGCCCCCCACCCCCCCCCCCCCCCCCCCCCCCCCCCCCCCCCCTTTCTTATTCGCAATCTACGTCCATCCGATTCCTCATCTCCCCATCCTCTTCTCGTGGCTTCCGCCCCTCTTTTCTTTCTCCTCTCCTTTCACTCCCTCTCTTTTCATTCCTCTCTGTACGGAGTTTGGGGTTCTCAGGATGGTGCAGTGATTAAAAGGGCGCGAGCTGTCGGAGAAAAGGGGATTGGCTGAGGGATACATGCTAAAAACGAGTTTGAGTAATGATGTGCATTTAGTGCATAGCTAGCTGCTTTGATTGTCAAAGAGTGGGAACGTTAACGAAGCAAACAACGTTTGGCGAGTCTTGAAATTCTGGATGGGTGATTGAAAAAACAGACTGAGAGAGAGGGGGGAGGGAGAGATAACGATAACGATAACGATAACGATAATTTATTCGAAAGGCCACAGCCCCATTGGAAGGGGTGTGAGTATAAAAACATAGTTAAACAAGGTATTTCATCACAAAAATTTAAACATTCCTCAACATATGCAGATTACCTATGTCAAATCACTCCTTCTTTTAAATGATTTGTACAGAAAATAAGCCAAGATTTTCTTGCAACGTTGTAATTTTTTAAACGACAAAAGACAGACTAAACTTAAAACAGTGCTGGACGTCGATAATATTTTAACGGAAAATTTTTTTGTCGTAGGTCAGCCAGAACAGGACATAAGAATACAAAATGAAGTTCATTTTCCCTACCAGATTTACACAGGGGACACAAACAATCATTTTCTGTATGGATTTTATATCGTTGACGATGTAACAGCATATCCGATACACCAAACCTGATTTTGTTAATTCAGACCTGATAAATCTATTCAAGTTCAGAGACAAATAAGTTTCCCTGCTTCTACTAAAAATTACTTTTCAGCAATCTAAATAATGAAAACGTTCGCTGTTTTTGAATATGGCTATCCCAGTCTTGCCATTTACAAATCTATTGTTCGTTGTTTGAAACAAGCCAAAACTGCTGACACAACCAACCCTTGTTCTAACCATACAAACGAAAAACCATAATTACATAAAGATTACGAATGCCCGATGCCCACGTATTTTCCCTCTCATATCCAGGTCAAACAATGTTTTATAAGCTTTGGCTGGCAGCCCATGTTGCCCCATACGTAACATTTAAGCCAGTATCTTACACATTTTATTATGAATTCAAAAAAATAGGGAATCTCCCAAGTTCTCCATAAGTCAATCATTTGGGTACGCCTATCGACATTCAAAAACCGTTTCATAGCAAATAAGTGCAATTTCTCTATGTCATGTCCTTTCTCCAAACCCCAAATCTCAGCGCCATATTGGACTATAGGCTGGACCTGGTATCAAACATTCTGAAAAATAGTTTTACTGACTCGTTTCAAACTTATACAAGACGCTTAAAATGGCCCATAACAGCACGCTTCCCTTTCCCACAAGATCTTGGGCCCAGGCAAACGAAAAACTTAGTTTTGTAAAAAAAAATATAAACCCAGATATTTGTAGGCGTTTACAATCACAATTTTAGAATTTCCATAAAACCATTTTTCACGCGACGACAAATACCCCACCCTTTCGAAAAACTATAATGTTTGTTTGTCCATGTTTACTTTGAATTAATCCCCCTGCGCCGCTGAGCACAAATTGTCAACTGGTTTTGAAGCCCTATAACAGTTTCAGACAGTAAAACGATATCATCTGCAAAAAGTAAATGAATATTTCAATCAAATAAATGAAACACCATGTTTTCCCCTTCTCGATAATTTCCAAAGCTAATTCGTTAATAAACAAAGAGAATAAAACAGGACTACAAACATCACCCTGCCTAACCCCTGTGTACATCTAATGTTCTCACTGAATTTTGCACCACACCTAATTAGCTTTAACATCATCATACATACATTTAACACTTTTAAATAGCTTACCTCTTCCACAATGTTTGGCCAGTATTGGCCACAGAAGCTTTCTAGAAATAGAATCAAAGGCCTTTTCGAAGTCTATAAATGCAACATATAACTTACGATTATTTGAAAACTGCTTCTGACAGCAGCCAGTAGAGTGAAAAAATGACGATTGAAACTATAACCCTTCTTAAAACCTGCTTGGTATTCACCAGTTATTTTTTTAATTCGACCCATTCAGATAATCTCTTGTTTATTATAGACCCCATAAAGTTTACTAGCAATATCACACAAGGAGATTCTCTATAATTATTAGGATTATTTGCGTCACCCTTTTTAAACAGAGGTAAAATGATCGATCTGGTCCAATTCTCGGATAAATTCCTTTTTCAAAAAGAACATTAAATAATTTACCAAAAAAATCGATTGCAAAGTCCCCTAAGTTTTTAAAAAATTCACCAACAAGTCCATCAGGCCCTGCTGCTTTACCATTTTTCATTTTTCCTTATTAAAAAATTGTACTTCATAGCTTTGTAATTGGTCGATCGAAAAATTCAGAATATTCATCATCTAATAATTTTTTCATTTTCACCAGTGTCTGTATAAACGCGAAAATCCTTTCCAACACCGTTTTTAAAAATGGTAATACCATTGCCCATTGTGATTCTATTCTGCTTCTGTGTTCGTGTTTTAAACGCTTGTTTTGACACTTTTCCAAAATCCTCTTGGTTGTCCATATTAGTGAAAATTTTCTTTAAACATTTTTATCATTGTGTGACTTTTTGCTTCCTATATAATAAATTTTTATACTCTGATCGTGATACACAGTATAAGTGTCGGTTATCTTTATCTAAGGTTCTCTTCCAACCCTAATAACCTCCTGACCCTCTCTTTTAGTCGTAAACACTCTAGATCAAACCCGTCCTTCTGTCTTTTGGTCCTTTTTCACACATATTCGTTTTTCCATACATTTAACCAGCTTCTTTAACAGTATTGATAAACAAACAAGAGCATCATTTACATTAATTTTCTATCAAATTAACAGCATGCAAAACCTTTAGTTCATTTCATCCGACTGCATCATACTAACGAAGTCCGTGGCGCTATTATTAATCCCAACAAATTTATTTAAAATACCTTTCGTTTCTTTCTTCATTTTTCACAATCATTAGAACCCGATGCACCCACATGAAATTCAAGAGGCATGTGGTCTGATTCCATCCGTTCTTTACATGAAGCTACAAGAAATTGTAAAGAAATCAAAAAGGTCAAAGAGGCACCAAAATAATCATTCACACTACACCAGATTCACTGACATAAGTAAAACCCGAAATTGTCATCACCAGACATTTCACCGTTTTTAAAAATATAAATCTACGCGTACACAAGTTTAGTAAACTTTTGCCATAAGCATTTAACACTGTATCTTTGAGTGACGTCTCATTTCAACAATACCAGACTTATCAAACCATGAAAATGCTTTGTTTGTTTCATCAAGTTGCGGTGAAACATCGGCCGTTCGGCCGTTAAAATCACCACACATCAAAATTGACATTTTGTCCTTGTAATAAAATTAAACTAAAAATACAATCCTCCAGTTGATTGATACCATTATCAACATTAAACACAGAAAAGTATGGAGACTTTTCTGGGGAACATACAACATACATATAGAAAAATCATTCGCCAAATGAAACAATTTTTTATCAATAACAAACAACAAGACATTATCACGCTCAGTACTCATTTTTGACACATATTTCATGAGATTATTTCTTTTCAGACAAATTTTCCCCCCGATCTTCTTTTCCCCGCTGAGTGAATTTAACTGCAGCTTAACAAACATGTTATGATCAGAAAACATGGAACACTGAAAATTGTCAACGAAAGTTTTCAACAAGACAAATGAAATCAAAGGAAGAAACATATTCAATAACATCAGGATCAGACAGTTTTAGAGAGTAAAACCCCAAATATTCCAATGTAGAAAAGAATAGGTTCTTGTGTTGCAAACATTCTCCGCAAAAAAATGACAACCATTAATCCCCCAAAAAGGCTTCTGTGCTTTCAGAACACTGACACTGTCACACAATTTCTTTAATTTTCGTGCACGCATCCAGACAAACCTTTTCACGCTTTCAGAAACACACAAGGGTGCATGCGTACGACTGTCTTCCCTCTCCAATCTGAACGCGGACTCGCAATGTCAGATTTTCTATTTGAATTTCCCCCTGCAGTGTTCGCCTGCACATTGGACCATCCCCTTGAAAAACCCGGGGTCTTTCCAAAATGGGTGCCCACTTGTATTTACACCCAACCTACTAACACAAAAACTATCTAACCTCGTCAAGAACATTGTTTTACTAGGGCCGTATTCCTATGGTACCTCCACGATGCTTGTTTCATCACCAACAAGAAAAATTTCTTCCCTTCGATGACCAGGTGGTCGTAGATCATGGTGGCCCTCTTCCCTGATCCTTGGCAGCTCTCAGATGAGGTGACAAAATTTTTCTAATTGACCTAACTCGCTGAGAATAGTCCTCTGGGCCCCAACAATCAGTCCCTTTCAGTTTCCCCTTCGCCTTTAAGATCTTAACTTTTTTTTTATAGAATGTAAAATCTGGCTATCACTGGAGTCCCGTTTCGCGTTCACACAGAACTCTGTCAAGGAAATCATCAGTCAATCCATCTTGCCGCAGCATGTCCCTCAGAAGTTCCACATTGCTCAGGCGTCTCCTTTTCAGCTCTGGGAATTCCATGCACAATGATTTTTATTTCCCCTTGATCGGCACTTAAATCGTCCGTTTTTCTTTCTAAAGCTTTCGGGGGCATGCACTTATTCGATTGGTCGAGTTCTAATTTGACTGTCTTAAGATTTCTATTCTTTAGTAAGAACCCCGAAATTGATCTTTAGAGACGAGAAAGATCTTTTATCTCCCGAGTTTCTTGAAAACCCTTTTCAATTTACCCTGCATATTGTCAAACTTCGTGCTCAAGCCGGTCCCAAAATGGTCATGACGTCTGTCAAGGGAACTTCTGACCCCCTCTTACTTGCTCAGCCTGGTGACTGTCCACTGTCCCCCTGACCTCAACGCCTCTGTCCAACTCACCCTCGAGCTGCTGTCTTTGTCTTCGGGATGCTTTGCATTGGCAGACTTAGGAGGGCCAGGGTTAAGTTCAATGTCACCACACTGCA
>CM031597.1:88661516-88671516 GCA_018398815.1 Conus ventricosus | reverse complement strand
CCTCTGACGCTTGAAAGCTCAGAAAAGTACACAGTGTAAGAAAGAACGCCTTCCGTCATTATAATGGACACAAATATAAACCATGCATTCTCTCCATAATGCTAATAATTTTCAAATGAAATCTCTAAAAGTCATTTTCTTCCACACATAAACTGAATGTATGACAATCTTATGTATATGAAAGAGCACATTCAATATCTTGCTAATGAAGATGACTGGAAAAAGCAAGTGAAACTAATTTCATCGGTCTCTTTCCTGAGCCCTACCACCAGCAGAGCTGTTGAAGAGACTCCTTTGTACTGATGGAGCCTGTATGATCTTGTTCTATTTGTCTTCAAAGACTTCTCTTTGCTGTATCGTCTTCAAAGACCTTTCATGTCAAGGGTTTCTTAATGGTCATCTTTTGCTTACGCCCCCCCCCTCCCCCTCCCCTTCCTCTCTGCTTCTGTCTTTGTCTGTCTATCTGTCTGTCTGTCTGTCTGTCTTTCTCTCTCTCTCCTCTCTCTCTCTCTGTCTCTGTCTCCTCTCTGCTCTGTCTCTGTCTTCCTCTCTCTTCCTCTCCCTCTCTCTCTCTCTCTCTCTCTCTCTTTCTCTCTCTCAATGTCTTTGCATCTCCTTATCTGTCTGCCTCACCTTTCCCTCCCTTGATCTCTCTCTCCCTGAAGCTATCTTCCCCTCACTTCATTTTGTCATCTTTCTTTCCATTCTCTGATTCTCACATGAATTACGCATCTAATGCAGTCTGGAGCGATGCAAGCGACAGTCACATTAAATGGAATGACTGATCCTACAGACAGGAGCTATGCTGATTTTTCTACGCGACGACCGTTTACCAACCGCGTTAATGTGAACAAAGCTGGAAGTATAATACAACACAAACAGGCGTTAAATGGTGTTTATTCTTTACGTCTATACCACATTTCTCCATATAATGTTGTTCAAACGTCAACAAAAACGTTCCAACTGCGATTATAATTTTTCGCGTGTATGCACCAGTTTAAATTAATCCTTCTTTGCTTAAACAATCATGTTTTTCAAAGCCTAATCAGTCACTTAGAAATCATTAGAAAGGTACTCAAAAAAATCACCAAATGCGTGACATTAATCATTTTACACCCATTGTACACATACCTTGTTCAAACAAAGACCGTTTTTGACATGTAGTTTGCATATTTACCTCAACTGTTGTTTGCACTCTAACCTTACCGTTTACCATCAAACTTTGTTAGCCTCTTACTGGCTGAAATAATGCCAAAATGATGACACACTAACTCGTTCGGCCGCACTAGCCGCAAAACAAGGACTGTTTCAAGAAAGTTCGGAACAAAAGTCACCCAGCCGTCCCAGCAGCCTAGGGAACCGGCATCATCATTTAGGATTGCAACAAAACTGTTCCCTAGCTGAACCCGTTCCTTCCCGGGTCACCGCTTTCACTGGCTGAGTACTCTCAGACGTTTATCCTTTTTAAACAAAAAAACAGATAAGGTAAATCTTGCTCCCGTGATGAAATAAACACCCGCCCATAACTCCAATGAATACTGCTTACGACACCGAATTACATAGTAGAAAGAAACTCGTGGAGAGCGTGGCAACAGAGAGTCCTCAGAAGAGAAGGCCCTGTAGAACGCCGTTTTGGTATTGAAACGCCGTTTTGGTATTGGCATACGACAACGGCGTTTCAATACCAAAACGGCGTCTTCGGTACCGCCGTTTTCGTATTGAACACCAAATCGGCGGGACGTAAGACGCCGTTTTAGTACTGGGCGCCGTTTTCGTACTGGCATACGAAAACGGCGCCCAATACCAAAACGGTGCTTCTCGTACCCGCCGTTTTGGTATCCTGACCGGCCTTCAAGGGCCTGTTTTCGTGCATCTGGTTCAAATCTCATTATCTGCTTTTCTCGCATGATTGATGTTAAAAGAGTAAGCTTTCGTATCAACAAATGAGGGAAGGTGATTACTGGGGTAGGGCCCCATATGTCACAGGCCCTATATGCCACAGGCCCTACATGTATGCCACAGGCCCGGTATGCCACAGACCAAAACGGCGGGTACGAGAAGCACCGTTTTCGTATTGGGCGCCCTTTTGGTATTGGCATACGAAAACGGCGCCCAATACTAAAACAGCGTCTTACGTCCCGCCGTTTTGGTGTTCAATACGAAAACGGCGGGACCTAAGACGCCGTTTTGGTATTGAAACACCGTTTTTGTATGCCAATACCAAAACGGCGTTTCAATACTAAAACGGCGCTCTACACAGGTCCTTGTGAAGGCCGGTCAGGACACCAAAACGGCGGGTACGAGAAGCGCCGTTTTCGTATCGGGCACCGTTTTCGTATGCCAATACGAAAAGGGCGCCCAATACTAAAACGGCGGCTTACGTCCCGCCGTTTTGGTGTTCAGTACGAAAACGGCGGGACCTAAGAGCCGTTGTGGTATTGAAACGCCGTTTTCGTATGCCAATCAAAACGCCGTTTCAATACCAAAAACGGCACTCTACAGCCTTCCTTCAAGTAAGTGTTTCGGCCCTTATCTCCTGACACTCTAGGGGGGTTGGGCCACACCCGGTTCATGACTCCGGATGTCCCTCTGCTGCCCCTTTTTTCCCATCTTGGGACGAGCCATGACTGGGATTCGAACCCATGACCCCTGGACATGCTCATTTTCCACTTAATGACACAGAGCATAAATGACAACACAGAGCATAGAGAACAAAAAAGACATTGATGTTTCCTGTTTACTGTTCCGTTTGTCCTTTTTTCAGGCATTGCATTTCCGAGCAAAAATTATCGACATGCTGCTTCGATGGTAGAATCAGCCTGTCGAGTTAAGCTTGGCATCCAGACGGCTGATACGTTCTTCTCTCGAAGGAAACTCATTTCATTTCATCCGATACAACAACAATCCCCCGGCATTTGCTTTATTTAGCTGTAGGATTGTCCCAAGTGCTGGATGCGGTTAATAGGTTCATGGCCAGCTGTATCACCAACCCAAACGACTTCATCTACCAGATGACAAGCACCTTCTTACGACTAGCTCTACATCATGGATACACAACATTGTACGGAATACACACTACACTGACCACACTAGACTAGCCTGTACATTTGCCATGACATCCTGATTCCATTAAGCAATATAATTCAAGCATACAAGCAGATACACAAATTAAAAAGGAAAGAGAAGGGCGTATTGTAGTACAAAATCGCTTACATTGTTCTGTCACGATGCACACTCTTCAAGGATTTGAACAAAAAACAACACAGTAGTCTAAAGGAAGTTGTAGCTGCTGTTGCTGTTTTTTTTTTTTTCATTATAGTGCTTCATCATCAATTTCTCTTGTTCACACATGAAGGCACAGGGTTAGACTACAACGGATGGCTTAAACCGGACTACCCTGTCTAGTATATCAGACGTTAGATCAACTTGGATCAGATAAAAGTGAAAAATATGCTGGGCTTCATAAATTAGAGAAATGCGAAACAGGCTGTAACGTGGTCTGGTTACAACAGTGCGTAGGTGATGAGAAGTGGTTGACGAGAATCTTTCAGCAAAGACATATTATTTCGAAAAATAGTCTCGTGCCCTTAGAAATCCAGACACATGTTCTTGCTACAGATCGTTTAAAGTTATCTTCGACAGCGAAATGCACAGTGTATTAGACGCTGTGGAGACATACTCCTTTAGAGTCACATTGTCCAGATTCAATGTTCCGCTATCAAATTATTACATACATTCGAAAACACTGTTTCCACAAGATGACCTGGAAAATGAGCATAATTTCTTATTGAAATGATTGCGTATTCAGATCTATGAGAAACATTCCTCTAAGATATTCTTTTTTCTTTGAGTATCTTATTGAGATCAAGCAAATAACGTGACAATCAGTCATCGATGTACATTTCCCACGCATCGAAAAGGAGAAATGTTTGCTTACAATTGGATAACTGAATAAGAAAAAGTTGCGCAAAAATGTTTATTTACGAACTCGTATGTAAGATAAATGTATTTCTTCCGCTGCTCCCTGCCACCCAACACACATCCATCTCCCCATTTCCTGTTTTGAAATGTGGCCCTGTGGCAGATGTTTAGTACAGAGATTTTTCTCTCTCTGTCCCTGTCCGTCTGTCTGTCTGTCTGTCTGTTTCTGTTCATTATTTTTTCGCGTCAACCGATCACTGACAAACTGACATTAACGAACGAGGCCCACAAACTGTGTTTTACCCAGTGGTCTGCGGAGAGGGAAACATGTGCGAATAAAGAAACCACCGTTCTCCGTGGAGTTAACATTAACCCCCTTGGCACTCACTACAGGGATCTTCCGGTCTATGGAAAAGTACTGCTATCAAAAGGGTTACTTGCAATCATGAAATCACGTTTGTTGTTGATTCTTTTTTCTTAACCGAACAATTAATCTTATCATTTAATTATACTATTCGAATCAGATTTCTGTAGTTTTCGAAATTGCAGCCCTGTACCACTCAAACTTAGATACTCACCTTTGTGTATTTTGATGCACGAGAAGAAAAAAAAACTGGAATCCGATGATGAACAATATCAGATTTCGAGTACATTTTAAAGCGTAAAATCTTTATTTTGTTTTCAAAAGAAGAAAAGGTCAGGTTATAAACGGTAATTAGATTTAGAGTGCATTTTAAAGCTCAAATTGTTTTCCTTTTCGATGGAAGAAAGGAAGCCAGTTGATAAACTGTATCAGATTTGGAGCACATCTTAAAGTTTAAGTCCTTTTCCTTTTCGACAGAGAAAAAGGAAATCAGGTGATTCATGGTTTCCGAGTTGGAGTGCACTTTAAAGCTTTTTCCTTGCGACGGCGCTTTTCAAAGACACACATTCTGCACACCACAGTGAAAATGCTCTCTCTCTCTCTCTCTCTCTCTCTCTCTCTCTCACATCAATTTTACATACTTTATAACGTTCACCCAGTTTTGAATTAATCAATCTGCGCATGCAGGGCGACGCACGCTTTGTATGCAAAACAACAGATACAGAACTGTGACGGTCTGTTCTTTTTTTTCGAAGATGAATAGTGGACAGAAATTCTACGGAGAGGTTGACTGTAGATGATCTCCACAGAAGATCCATTTCTCTCCCCTCTTCTTGTTTGTTTCTGTGTCTTTGCGGTCTAGGATCACATTTCTGCTCGGAAGTACCACCAAGGTACCACCGTCGTCAGTCTGTCGTCAGTCTGTTGACTTCCAGTTTACCTCTGAGCTATATCCTCTTCGTCTGAACTCGGAAAACTACAAGTGGAATAGTAAGGGAGATAAACTACAGCTGACTCAAAGATGCCTCTGCAACATGCAGAGTGAAAGATCGATGGACCACACAAAGGACATGGATGGAGATGGAGGACAAGCGAATCAGTTATGTGGAATGAATTCCGAACCATTGCACTTCCATGTGATGTATTGAACCACTACAGAAATTAGGTGTTAAAAATGTCTAAATGGTAATAACTGACCTGACCAAAAAAAAAAAAAAAAAGCAGGCTTCTAAAATACTGTAAAAATGTCTTTTCACGCGGTGACAGCCCTTATACGGCCCTATGCGGTTGGCCGGGCTATAAGCAACATTGTCTTACCGTATCTCACATTCCGCGATACTGTTTCAGAGGAGCGCTGAAAGTCATGTCGATCGGTTTTCAGAAAGTGACTGAAAGACTAACGCACTTTAGCTCTGGCATTTAAAAAATGAATGTCATTTTTCCTCCGACCGCTCACTCCAGCTCCCAAAACAGCTACACCCAGAGCTGTCCTGTTCCAGCCCTGGCACCACAGTCCACAAAAAGCAATCAATTTCAGGTCGTATGAGGTAAACTGCATGAAGAGGCGGTGCTCTACTGGCCAGTCGCTTCGGTAGCTCTGGCATTATTTGTGCGCGGTGTTGAAAATACGAACAAAATGCGTTGAAGGCCCGTAAAAGGGGAACAACAAGGAAAACGATCAATTGTGACATGTGTCTTTTCCCCATCAATTCTAGAATTAAACAGACGTTTTGAATTCAGTAAGTATATATACCAGTAAAACTGTTAATGGAAGTGATGGCGAATATCAGACCTTCGGCCACAGGGAGACGATCATTCAATTTACGAAGAAGTAGAAATAAAATTATAGACTTTTCAAAGCCAGTATGTGCTCATAGAAGTCATGCTTTGACCAAACGAACGTGTAGGGTAGAGTTCAAAACCTTCTGACCCCATGCTGAAGACTGGGCCACCATTTAATGAAGACAATGATAGAACTACGGAAGGCAGAATTCACTATAATAGCCCGTACCTTTAATGAAGATGACAGTGAGTCTTCGAAGTTTTTCTGCCCCACAGTGAAGATTATTCTAGTCAAGAGGAATGTGATAGAATTACAGAACTTCTGGAGCCGGTAATTCCCCTTGTGGAGACGAGCCGGGGTGTACGAAGACTTTCTGTCATAGTTAGCGCGAGGCTGTTGTTCTTTCCTTCCGGGTCCGGAACCTCTGTATTTCACAATCTCCCCTCACCTTTCTTCCCACCCTCTCTCACCTCTCTCTTTTTCTTTCTCCGTCTCGTTCTCTCTCTCTCTCTCTCTCTCTCTCTCTCTCTCTTCTCTCTCTCTCTCTCTCTCTCTCTCTCTCTCTCTTGTATGTGTGTGTGTGTGTATGTGCGCGCGCGCGCGCGCGCACGAGCGCGTGACTGTATGTGTGTGTCTGTGTGTCTGCCTGTGTGTCTGTCTGTGTGTCTGTGTGTCAATGTGTGTTTGTCTATGCGTGTGTGTCTGTGTGTGCGTTCGTGTGGTGTGTGTGTGTACGTGCGTGCGTGGCGTGCGTGCGTGTGTGTGTGTGTGTGTGTGTGCGCGTGCGTGCGTGCGTGCGTGCGTGCGTGTGTGGTGGTGTGTGTGTGTGTGTGTGTGGTGTGTGTGTGTGTGTGTGTGTGTGTGTGTGTGTGTGTGTGTGTGTGTGTGTGTGTGTGTGTGTGTGTTTGGTGGAAGCGATGTTTGCTTCTGTGTACTGTTTGAAATGTTAACATATGGGCAGAAACTGCCATTCATGAATGCCCAGTGTCTGCGACGACCAGAGATGTTATTTGTACAGCGTGTTCAAGACCTAGCGTTTCTTTTTCCAAATTAGTAGTCCATGTACACTGACGGACATTTGAAACTTAATGTGAAGAAGTCTAGATGGGATGACTTGAATGTTTGTCTCCTGTCTATCGGCCAGAGACTTAAATTATTATCTTGATCTGAATTTCTCCTCTCCGATTTTGTTCCCTCTTCTCCTTAGTTCCACCCGTATAGATTTAGTGTCAGTTTTTGTTTTTCACCCACGGCACAATTTGTGTCCCAGATCGAAGAGATCAATGACTGCTCGTTTGCTTCCATTGATTTGAATGCTATTTCTCTTGCCTGAAACTGACCCAAAAGGTGGAAACGCGTTGTGTCGGTTTTGGGATTTGTTTGTTCCTTCGTTTGGCGATTCATTCTATTTTTGCTTTGATATTTCAGATTCCGTCTGCAGTCACTCCTCTTCCAAACCTAATTTCCTTATAACTATTTGGAGTATTGATTATTTTTCCTCATTCCTTCGCCCACCCCACCCCCCTTCATTCTTTTATAAGTTCTGCATATTAATCTTCTTCTCGATCTCCTTCTAAACCCTGATAGGGCCTCCGCTGTCGGCTGTGCCATAAACAACATGAGTTGTAATGGGTGCTTGATCCCAGCCGTTGTTCATTTCCATCATATTTTTTGTTTTTCTCTCTTATGGTAATAATAAAGCGTCTATTTATTCTCTCCTTTCTCTTCTTCTGTATCATCTCCTATTCCTACTTCATCTTAAATCATTTCCTCTTTGCGTTTTTCTTGTTCGTGTACTTGTTTTTCGTTTTCTTTTTTCTTTTCCTTAGCTCCTTCTCCTTCTTCTTGTACTTCTTGTTCTTCTTCTCTTTCTTTTCTAGTTCGTCGTCGATGTAGTCGTCGTCGTCGTCGTCGTCGTCGCCGCCGCCGTCATTGTCCTCATCATCGTCATCTTCTTCTTCTACTTCTTCTTCTTGTTCGTCGTCGTCGTTGCCGTCATTGTCGTCGTCATCTTTTTCTTGTTGATGCTGTTGTTGTTGCAGTTGACATTCTTGTGTTGTTTCTTCTTCTTCCTCTTTCTATGTTGAAGTTTTAATTGTCTGTCTGTCTGTCTGTCTGTCTGTCTGTCTCTCTCTCTTCTCTCTTCTGCTCTCTCTCGTCTGTCTCTCTCTCTCTCTTTCTCTCCATTTTTTTTTCCTGTGCCAACCTTGCGCCACCTCAGAGGCAGTGCACCCACGCCGCTCATTCCGACACCCCGTCCACAGCCACAGCCCGGTCGGCCCCGCCGCAGCCCCGGCACCGGCAATCCACAGGGAGCAGTCAATGTCAAGTCGTCAACAGGCAACCCACCGGAGGAGACACTGCACTGCTGCCGAGTCACTTCGGTGGTGTTCAGTGGAGCCTGTTCTGATCTAACATACGCAGGGCACCACCCACTAAGCCCCTTACTGACGACAATAATTGCTTAGTCGCGGAGCCGGCGTGAGTGAGCTCTCCCTCCTGAGGGCGCCACCACGTCCGTCCAACGACAGCCCCCATGGACTCGCCGATACCGGTGACCCCGACGGAACCAAACCAAGATCAAAGACGTGGAGAGGACATCGAAACTAAGGTCACCATGAGAGCAGGGCATGAAGGGCCACAGAATTTGAGACATTTTTTTTTAATGCTGATCGATGAGAATGAGGATGATTAAGATGATGCTACGGATTTCCATTTCGGTCTGAGACTACATGACAGGGCTGTACTCTACGCTTCCTTTCATAATATATCCCGGCGTCAACCAGGCCCGAGAGATACAGGCACCTGCAGTTTTGGTCAGGAAATTTGAGCAACACTCTCAGAAACGCATCCATTAAGTGGATGAAACTCGACTGTGTGGTCCCAGTCTTCCCAACTGAGTCCGCAGCAAACTCATCTCTGGCTAGGAGCCGGTCGTGGCAGAAAAACCCACATGACTCTGATGGGATTCGAACCCACGACCTCCCAGCCGGGAGTCCGCGACGCTAACCACTTCGCCACGGCAGCTGGTCCTCTCCACTTTCTCTCTCTTTCTTCCCTACCTCTCCCTCCCTCCCTGCTCCCATCTCTCTCCCTCTCTCTCTCTCTCTCTCTCTCTCTCCTCTCTCCGCTCTCTCTCTCTCTCTTTCTGTGGGGATGTTGTTGGTGTAGGTATTGATGTTGGTTTCTTTGGGTTTCGCAGTGTTTTTATTATTGTTGTTGCAGTTGTTGTTGTTGCTGCTGCTGCTGCTGTTGTTGTTGTTGTTGTTGTTGTTGTGTGTTGTTGTTGTTGTTGTTGTTGTTGTTGTTGTTGTTTAGTAGATGTGAGCAGACTAATAAAGGCATCTTAAACGACCGACCATTTTTTAGATCTTTAAATACTACAGGTTTGAGTCTTGAGTCGTGACTGACTCTCTCTCTCTCTCTCTCTCTCTCTCTCTCTCTCTCTCTCTCTCTCTCTCTCTCTCTCTCTCTCTCTCTCCCCCCCCCTCCTCTGCTGCTCCTCGTCCACCCCTATTCCTCATCATTATCATCTACAACCATTTCAATGAAAGCTGCCTATCATCCTGTCTTTACTTCCACTTCCCCCTGTCTGTATGTCTGTTTCTCTCTCTCTCTCTCTCTCTCTCTCTCTCTCTCTCTCTCTCTCTCTCTCTCTCTCTCTCTCTCTCTTCTGTCTATCTGTCTGTCTGTCTGTCTGTCTGTACTCTCTCTCTCTCTCTCTCTCTCCTCTCTCTCTCTCTCTCTCTCTCTCTCTCTCTCTCTCTCTCTCGCTCTCTGCGGTTCTTTTCCGCTCCTGTCTTTTCTTTCCCCTCATCTCATTTCTCTCGCTCTTCTCGATCTTTTTTTTCTAAAGGAAGTAAGAGCGTATGCGAAGGCAAAAAGAAGCTATTGACCCCTCGCCCATGGTCATTAAATTAAAGGCAAAATTA
>CM031597.1:88641516-88656516 GCA_018398815.1 Conus ventricosus | reverse complement strand
ATTTAGATATGCCCTTGATAACCTCCACCATTAAGGTAAACAAACCCCCAAAGGAGAAAGGCAAGGTTGGGGAAGGCGGGATGTTAAGAACTGGTGTGTTGTCTGACACCCTTCTGTGCTTGTTTACGGACTTGTTGACTTCCTTTGCGTGTTTGTTTACGAGTTCCTTTGCCTGTTCACTTGCTTACGTGTTGGTTGTTTGTTAACGATCCGGTTTTCTTGTTGACGTGTTGATTTCCGTGCCTGCAAGCTCCTAGTAAACAGAGCAGAAAGAATCATCAGGGCAAAGTATGTCAATCTTGGAAGATGGCCTGGTCATTTTCTTTCTATCGCTTCACAGCGCATTTCCCTATTGATCACCATAAGCTTCATTTCTGCTGGAGAAATGATATCCCCATTCTCGCTCTCGCTCTCGTCTGTCTGTCTGTCTGTCTGTCTGTCTGTCTGTCTGTCTGTCTCTCTCTCTCTCTCTCTCTCTCTCTCTCTCTCTCTCTCTCTCTTCTCTCTCTCTCTCTCTCTCTCTCTTCTTCTTCTTCTTCTTCTTCTTCTTCTTCTTCTTCTCTCTCCTTCTCTCTCATTCTCACTCTGTCTCTGTATCTGTCTCTGTCTCTCTTTCTCTGTCCTTTTTATTTTTCTACTTCTTTCTCTCTCTCTCTCTCTATCTCTCTCTCTCTCTCTCTCTCTCTCTCTCTCTCATATCCCGGCGACTTGTCTCATAGATGAGAGGAGAGGGGAAAAAGTCCAGTGAAACAAGAGAGCCTCTGATTGGCTGAGCGTATGTTCCACAAAACCAATTAATCATCACTGTGTTTTGGACCGTGTTGTTTGACCATGAATCAGCGCGCGCACAAGTTTGTTTCACTTCAGAAAAACAAACACAAGCAAGCTAACATTGTAACAAATAAACAAACAAACAAAAAGAATGACACAATAAACAGTTTGAGAATGTTCTTGATATGTCTTATAATCAAATCGCTTTAGAGACAGAACAAAAGGTAGAAGAAAGTAGCACAAATGCATGCATGAAAACACACTAGATCTTTCGTGCAGGCGCACTCGCGCACCTACGCATATCCTCATGATAATTTCGCACAGTCATAAGTTACATAGCTCCAGGAATCAGCGGGTCCATAGTAAAAAAACATCAGGACATGTGTTTTGAGAAGAAAAGGTTTTCTAGGCTGGGTTAACAGGAAAGATAAGAGGGATTGTATCTAGGATTAGAAAGGTTTGGAGTCTGTAATTGCAGTGTTTGGCTGAGGAGTAGAAGGCTTTCTCCGTCCATGCTGACATTCATGAAACGGGGAAACTTCAAAGACGGGTTTATCAGCACACGAAAGAAGGAAGCGCGCGGGGATGTAAACTTGAGAGACTTCAGAGAGATAGCGCTGTGCAGGATTTCTTTTCAAGATCTGCAAAAGAGTGTAAGCATTTCTACTTAATCCTGTGACTGACAGGAAGCCAGCGCTGTTGTCGGAGCTGAAGGAACAGTTCTAATGTTTTAAACCTTTGTCCATAGGCCGCGCTGCAAGGTTCCAAATGCCTTGAAGTGGCTGTATAAACAAAGGTCGATTTCAGCAATATTTAAGAAGGAACTAGGGCTTCTATGCATTTCCTGTCATAAGTAATAAAGATCACCCGGCTGATGCGACCATGTTCTGAACAGACAGCTTGACATGATCTCGGCAGTTTGACGTTTCATGCTAAAGTTCGCGTTTTAAAATAGAGAAAATGTCTCAGACAGGCTAACAAATGGAGAGTTGCCCTAGCCTCGTGAAATAGCAGCTTGAAGACAGTTTTTTTTCTTTTTTAACTGAGCTGAGTTTTGCAAAGAAAACTGCCTCTGTTTCCATTTTTTCTGGAAATGCACTTTTAGCACCAGAAACACACATTTGTGGTTTGTTTACAGGTTCACTGAGGTTTTTAGGAAGTTGTGAGGGTTTTTAGGAAGGTGTGAGGGTTTCACTTTTATTACATCATCAGCACCAAACTTTTTGACGTGTGGAATGGCTGTCTATGAGTTTTACCTAAGGTGTTGTGTATTGGATAAAGACAGCCGAACTCAGCACAGGTCCACAAGAAAATCCAAAACTTTACCTGTTATTTCAAATTAGATTTATATACTAGTACAAATTGTTTTCTTTGTCAGAGATATGAGAGAAACCATTTAAGCGCAGAGCTAAATATGCGTAAACTTTTAGATGAATCGAGACAGTAAAATAGTATGGTTTGTAGTATGAAATTCGGGAGATATACCCATCAGAATGGAAACTATTTTTTCCTCGCAATGAGGTTGGAACTGCATTTACAGTACAGAGCACGGTAGTCCCAGGACTATGTCCACCACGATGTTCTGATTGGTAAAAAAAAAACGATGTTCGTCATCATATCGTTGTCTACATTGTTTGCTTGACAAAATTCATTTTTTGAAGCGTCAGATAAGGGAGTCGTTAAATATATTTCAAAATATTTATTTATTCAAAAGGCAAATGAGGGCAGGATCTAATTCACAAACTTATTTAGCAGATTTCATCACTATTTCCTTTAGGAAAAATATAGGAACATTAGAGTAAAATCGGTAAAATCAAGACCAGAACAGTCAGATGATAATGGCAGAACAATCAGTTCTTTCAGGTTTGTTTTTGATGGTAATTTTGTCCCTTTCCTGAACTACTTTTGGAACTTGGGGGGAAAGGGGGGTGGGGGTCTTTCGATGTTTAAAAAATAGACACAGATTTAATTCATCCACTTAATATAACATGTGTTCGTTTGCTTTAACTAAAAATTCATTTGCAGGGCAATGGACAAATTTGTTAAATCTGCAAATTCATGCAAAGTGTATTGACAATTCACATGCGACATAAAATGTTCAGTAGAATCATTTTCTCCTTTGCAAAACCTGCCGAATATTGATTGTACCAATTAGAATCTGAATCTACTTTACGTCATTAAGCCTTTCATTTTGATAGATAAGCTCTCAAACAATTTGAACAGGAGAAGGGGGCTGGAAAAGGGGTGGAAGGGGGTGAATAAATGAAAGATCAGACAGCAGCGCAGTCAGGCTCTTCGTTTAGCAAATGGGTGGGGGTAAAAATGAGGGAGTGTTTGAGCATGGGAAATGGATGGTGGGGGTTCCAATGTCGTTTCAGATATACACAGGAATTTGGAAAAGTGGAATGGGCGGGCGGGAGGGGGGGGGGGGGGGGGGGGGGTGGGGGGGGGGGTGGGGGAAAGGAAGATTGTTCACGACATCCAGCAGACCAAATACCTTATAATGTGTTTCAATGACGCCCTTTTTCAATTATTTACGTAGAGTTGAATGATTGTCTTTTCAACTTGTTATGGTACAATACAAAAATATAGTCTGTAAAGCTGTTACTATTGTAAACACGACTGGAGTGGTTTTAACAACTTGCACGCGCACATTGACTTTGTGTCATCCGCCTGCATTACATTTTCATTCATTAATGTTGACATATGGAGATCAGTCCAAAACAGCTGCCGATATTGTCTGCCTATACTTCTTCCAAGCAGTTCTGACTGCACTAGGACCAAGTATAGCACTAGTGGGGACACGCAGTTCCACTAGACATCCGATATGTTCACGATAGCCATGGCTGACTTTACGAGGGGAAATTGACCTACGGTTGGCGTAACGTTGACTTTTTGCAAATAAAATATCAGAACTTGTTTGTGCCAAATTTCAGCATATCTGGGCAGCCTAGCCGCGCCATTCTTGATTTCACGGCTTGGGAAACGGCAAACAAGAGATTTGTCATTCCACAAAAAAGAAACAAAGGAAAAAATAATGAATGGAATAACACACTTATACAGACGATTTGTAGAGTACTGCGTCGTCTGCTAAAGGACCCTCAGTCGTCGAACAGTCAACATAATTAGCCAGCAGGACCAGGCTCTTTATACTAACCAAGGCTTTGAATTTATTTGGCACAACAAGAAAAGACAATCTGTAAAGCTGCTACTGCTGTGAGCGGGACTAGGACGGCTTCACTGACTAGCACGCGCATGGAATCAGTACCATCACATGCAGTTTCATACATCATGAAACTGGCCGATGTTGCCAACCTGTACTCTATCCTGGGCATTTTAACGGCGCGCACACATGTACGTCAGAAAAAAAGGTGATTTCCCTCTCCTACTGTTTGCTTACCGCAGTTTTGGATAATTCACTTTCCTGTATCTTTTGTAGTCACAAAAATGGCCCCTGCCTTAAAAACACCGCTTTGAGCAATAACTTGCTCTGTTGTATCATGATTCGATTGGCATGCTATTTGCAGTTGTCCTATATTTGGTTATCAAATGTTTGTGTGGATATGTGTGTAACTGTTAACTGAAATTGTGCTGTTTTTTGATTCCTAGATCTGAATGTTACACTGATGAATTTGGATATTGTTTACACAAGTGATTCTAATGCTTTGAATTTATATTTGTTTTCATGTGCGAAAACGTTGTCATTCTTTATCGCTAACTCATGCGTGTTTATATCACTGTGCCTATTTTCTGCATGATTTTAATGCTTTGGACTTGCGTTTATTCATGTGTGCATGCATGTCTAGATTCCCCCCCCCCCCCCCCCCCCTTAGTTGCTCTTTCTGAATCACCAGACGCCACATAATTACTCTGGATATGGGGTGTTATTGATTTTCCTTTATCGTCATCATTATCATCATGTTAGGATAATAACCAGAGGTGGACTGATGATGAACACGGAATGGGGGCTTGGAGCTGGGCATGGATCGAAAACAGTAAAAACGGGAGGATGGTTTTCAGCTTCTCGCCCCAGCCAATTTTTCTAGTAAATACAATCATCATCTTGTATCACCCCCAAACACTCATGGAACTTTACGTGGACGATCAGGGACAACAGGAGTGACAATCACCAAATCATTAATTACATTTACAAATGTGCGTTTCATCGCTATATGCCTTTTGTGAACCTAAGCATCAACGGTAACGTCCTGTAGGCAGTTTTGCCTGTCTTGTCATGTGCAGTGTCTAAATGCAATATGCAGTTTTTTTCTGTCTCAGTTTCCTTTGCTAGGCTGCTTTTTCTCTTCTCGTCAAAGTGTGTGTGTGTGTGTGTGTGTGTGGTGTGTGTGTGTGTGTGTGTGTGTGTGTGTGTGTGTGTGTGTGTGTGTGTGTGTGTGAAAAGAACTGTTTGCTTTTATTCTTTGTACGTCCTTCAATTTAGTGTTGCTTTTGTGGCGGGTGTTTGTATTCTTTCTGTCAAAAATGTTTCCAATGGAGCAAACGTTTCGCTTTATTCTTTGTATGTTCATCATTTGTCGCATGATGCAACGTCCCTGTCCAACTGTAAACATGGTTTATTATTCCTAACGTCAGTATGACCAGGAAGGATGAAGAGAAAAATGACAGCCTGACAGATATGCTTCATCTTTAAGTTAATTAGCACGCATTCGTTTTCCCGAAAAAAAAAAGGAAGACATCTATGAAAACCAGGAGCACATTTGTTCTTGATTCATATCATTCTAGTTATGAAACCTTCGGTTTTTTTCCTGTTGCTTAAAGATAAAATAATGGGACAGAGATATGTGACTTCAAACAAATGCTGCTAGCGCTAACCTACAGGAAAACGGCGCGAACCTGCATCGAACACGGGAACATGAGAATGTTGCACACCCATCCTCCTGGTGCACCCCCACCCCCATCCCCACCCCCACCTCACATACACACGCTTTCCCTTCTCTCCTTCCCTCGCCTACGCGATTCAGTTTTGCTGCACGGGGAAAAAAATGAAGGGTGGCGGTGGTAGTGGTAGTGGTGGTGGGGGGGGGGGGGAGGGGAGAGAAAGTTGGAAAGTTGGTATTGGGAATGGGGAATAATGGGAGAAAGTGTGGGATAGGAAGTGGAGCCTGAGAGATGAGGAAGGGAAGGGTGAAGGGATCGGCATGTCATAGGAGGGGAACTGGAATCGAATGCCTTGATATGAAAGGCTCTGCCATCCATTTTTGCCCCTTTCTTTTGTTCGGGCTGTTGGTAATGGCTGAGGCGGAAGCGCACTGCTACAAGATTCCTGATGGCTGTTATATCGTACCTTCTGCTACAGGTGTGTGTTGCACAACACTGTACAGCTAAATCACGTGCAGCCTTTCTTTGCTGCCCGGGTTTTGACGTAAAGAGACAAGGTAAAGATAAAGAGTCTCTCTGAAAAAAAAGGTGTACATGAAAATGGTATATTCAATATTATTTTATACAACAAATATACAACATTTAATGGGAAGAATATCTAAGGTATAGAGAATCTCAAGGTAGAGCTGTAAACAGGCTCATGTGCAAGTATTTCAGTCCTTAATTCCTCACATTCTCAAAGGGCATTGTAGCAGCCGGTCATGATTTTTAGATACCTTCAGCTGTCATTTTTTTGCCGCTGCCAGGATTTAAACCTGCAACTTTCAAATGGTGGGGTGCCTCAAGGTCAAGTGAACTTATTGCGGATGTCCTATATAGTTAGTCATTGTGCGCTGATGTAAGTTGGAAAATAAAGCCTTCTGAAGTTCAATTGTGTTCCTCTCTAACCAGATCACACTGGAACAAATGCCACCGAGGGGAGGGGGAGGAGAGAGAGCATACAAATCAAAACAAATGTACTGACAGCAGTTGTGAAGTATCATTAGTTACTTTCAGAAATTTTACTCATCTTGTTAGTTTACGTTTGCTCTTGCTGCCAAACAATGAATGGATTTTAATTGTTTTAGTCGTCTTTTAAAAAAAAAAAATTTGTCGGTTATTTATTTCTATTCTAACGGATACTTAAATTCATAATTAAACTTGTCATGGGGTTTTTCGCTGTTTTATTTTGGACAAAATCTTTCATTAAGTGCTATGCTTAGTAAACTGTCTTTTGCACAGGCATTCGAGTATTCAAATATCTAAAACGCGTAACAGGAAAGAAAGATTTTGGTTGAGATCTTAGGATAATCTTCAAACGATAACACGCTTAATGCACACCGAAAACAACTTTAAAATCAAAATAATAAGAATCATGGTTGGATATAATTATAAAAATAGCAATTGTTGCTTTTTACAAAAAAAGAAAGACTCTCTCCAAACAACACATCCTTGAACCCAAGACAGTCAATCATTGTAGAGAACCTGGAGAAAAAGTGAAAATGATCCACTGTCCGAGGCTACCTCAAAAACCAATACGGAAGCAAGCACGGCTGGACAAACGGAAGCAAATGGCTTCAGTTTAAACAGCCGAAAAGATCGACAAACTCCAGCTCAACAACCTCTGCCATCTCCTTATCACTGAAACAAATTGTTTTTGCTAAGCCCACGAATACCATCCCTTGATCCAGCAACATTCCCCGGGTTTCCCACGCCCAAAGGTACCAATCTGGACTGAAACCGCGGTTTGATCTCCCGAGAATAATTTTGGGAATCGTGCTTGCGTTTTCCTGACTAAAGACTCTGTTTTCCTTTGTACAGTACAAACCTTAAGTTACTGTTCCTTCTACAATCACATGTAGAAGTAAATCCATTCTGACAGCTTTAGTTCATTATTCTTTTCAGAAATTTATACTTCTTATCTTGTTAGTTTACGTTATGTCTTGCTTGCCATTTACAATGAATGAATTTAAATTGTTTTATGTCTTTTTACAAAAAAAAAAAAGTTACATTTGTCAGTTATTTATTTCCTATTCTAACGGATATTAAATTCATAATTAAACTTGTCATGGGGTTTTTCTCCGCTGTTTTATTTTGAGACAAAATCATTCATTGAAGTGCTATGCCTTAGTAAACTTCTATTGCACAGGCATTCGTGATTCAAATATCTTAAAAGACGGTAAACAATGAAAGAAAGAATTTCGGTTGAAGATCTTAGAAAATTCTTCAAACGATAATACGCTTTAATGCACACCGAAAAACAAGCTTTAGAAATCAAAATAATAAAACATGTATATAATTAGTAAAAATGAGCAATTGTTGTGCTTTTTACATCCAGTGAAAGAAAGAACTCGCTCCTAAACAACTACACTCCTTGCACCCATGACGAGTCAATCTTTAGTAGTGATTGAGGACAAGTGAAAATGATGCCACTGTGTCCGAGCTTACCTCAAACCTACGATATCGGAAGCCAAGTCTACGCTGGACCGACGTGAAGACAACAGCATAGCTTTCAACAGCCCACGATCGACAACTCCGGTCAGACCACCTCTGCATCTCCCTGAATCACTGAAACAAAATTGTGTGGCTAGATGCCCACGAAGACCCATACCATGCATCCAGCCAAAATCACCGGTTCCGAGCGCCCAAGGTACCAATCGGACTGAAACATTCGCGGGTTTGATCTCCAAGAGAAGTTTGGTGGGATCGATTGCTCCGGTTATCGCTGACCAAAAGACTGGGTTTTTCAATTTTACCAACGATGTACAACAAAAAGATGACCTTTACCCATTCTGAATCAATCAGGTTTTGATTTCATGAGATTCCTTGTCTATCCTTCCATTCTTCATTCATTGATTATCCATTAATTTATTATTTAGCTTATACATTATTTTTATTATGTCATTTGCAAAACGTATATGTTTCGATTTGTGCCTGAGTTTACCGACATCAATATATTTAAAATTTCGATTATAACAACACAAAACACTGAACAGCTACTGGTGTAATTATTATTATTATTAATATTAAAAATATCATTATTATTTTTGTTGTATTTTTGTTGTTATTGTTCATTGTCGCCTCTAAAATAAATATCACCACCACTACTACTGCGCTGCTCTGCTTCTACTAGTACTCTATTACTATTACTACTTTTGCAGCGGCGGGTGCTTCTTCGACTTCGCGTTCATGACCATCATACTGCTGTACCCATTCAACTCAGTGACCGTTCTTTCTAGCACTGGAACCACTGCGCCTGTGGCTCCTCTTGGCAGCACCCATCTGCCTCCTCAACGATGGCATCTTCATTAACCTGATGGAACGGAAGGAAAAAGAACGCAGGAGAATGAGAAGAGGGAGAAGGGAAAGGATAGGGAGGAAGGAGGAGGAGGTGGAGTTGGAGAAGAAGAAAAAGAGATCAAAGCAAAACTAGGAACAGCAGATATAGGAGGGGTATGAATAGGAGAAGAAGAGGAAGAGAGAAGAAGAGGAAGGAGAAGAAGAGGAAGGAGAAGAAGCAAAAAAAAAAGAGCAACAGGAGAAAAAAGGCCAGGGAGAGGAAGAGGAAAGATGAACAAAAAGAAGGAAACAGAGATGGAGAAGGAGGAGGAGGACGACGAGATGAGGAAAAGAAGAAAGAAGAAAGAAGAAGAAGAAGAAGAAAAGAAAGAAGAAGAAGAATCGAACTAGAAGAAGAAGTAGAAGAAGAACAGCAACAACAACAACGGCGACAGAAACAACAACAACACCAGCAACAACAACAACAATGACGACGACAACAACAACCACATCAACAACAACAACAACAGCAAGGACAACAACAACAATAAACAAAGTGCAAAAAGAGGAGGAAGGAATGTCGAAAAACTTTTAGCCAACAATACAAATTTCAAAGAGCATCTAGAGTTCCCATCAGCCATTGCCATTTAAAGTGTTATGAAGAGAGAGAGAGAGAGAGAGAGAGAGAGAGGAGAGAGAGAGGAGAGAGAGAGAGAGAGAGGAGAAAAAAGCGGAAAAGGGGGAAAAAGGAAAAGAAAAGGGGAAGAAAGAGGGAGAAACGAAAAAAACGAGAAGGGGAAGGACAAGGAATTTTGCGGGCGAAAAAAAAAAAGAGAAAAAAGGAAGACTAAAATTTTTTCCCAGTCACAGCCTTTTTTTGAGGTTTTGTTTTTTTTTAGGGAAGAGAAGAGGAAAGAAAGGGAAAAGGGAAAGAGAGAGAGAGAAGAAGAACGGAGGGGGAGAGGAGAGAGAAGAGGAGAAGAGAGAGGGAGGGGAGAAGGAGGAAAAAACAAGATAAGGGAGGAGGGGGGGGAGGAGAAAAAGGGGAGAGAGGAGGAGAGGGGGGGGGGAGGAGGGGAGGGAGGGGAGAGGAGGGGAGAAGGGAGAAGAAAAAATGTAAAAGTCAACGGGCAGAACTAAAAGAACGAAAACCCCAAAAACCGTATAAAACATGTTTACCTTTTTTCCCCCTTTTCCCCTCCTCCCCACCCCCCTGTCCTTCTCGTTTCCATTCTCCACTGGCAGTTGTCCCCCCCCCCCCCCCCCCCCCCCCCCCCCCCCCCCCCCCCATTCCCCCCACCTTCCTCATTCACCCATTTTTTTCTTTACCTTCCGGATCCCCTTTTCTTTGTTCTATCATCTGGTCCCCCCTCCCCCCCCCCCCCTTTTCCCCTCTGTCCCCCAAAAAGGGCCCCTCTCTTCTTCCCCCCCCCCCCCCTCCCCCACTCTTTCTCTTTCCGGTCGACGTTCAAAAATTAGGTGTGCGATATTATCTTCATCATGATTCTGCTGTGATTATTTCCCTTAGGGCCCGTTTTAAATCCAGATACTGCCCCGCTTTGTGATATTATTTCCTTAAAAATCCACTGCGAGCACAACAATAAATCATTACCCCGATCTGAAGAAGGGAAAAAATGCTTAGGAATCTTACGCCGTCTGAAGAAGGAAAAAAAGCTTAGGAATCATTAGCCGACTGAAGAAGGGACAAAATGCTTAGGAATCTTTACGCCAGATCTGAGCAGGACAAAATACTTGGGAATCATTACCCCCGATCTAAGGGGACAAAATCTTAGGGAATCATTCGCCAGTTAAAAGAAGGACAAAAGGTTTGGGAATCATTCGCCAGATCTGAAAAGGACAAAATGTTAGGAATCTTCGCCAGATCTGAAAAAAGGAAAAATGTTAGGAATCATTACCCCAGTTGAAAAAGGCCAAAATCTTGGGAAATCTTTACGCCAGATCTAAAGAAGGACCAAAATGCTTAGGAATCATTACCCCAGATCTGAAGAAGGACAAAAGCTTTGGGAAATCTTACCCCAGATCTAAAGAAGGACAAAATGCTTGGAATCATTCCCCCCCGATCTAAAGAAGGGGACAAAATGCTTGGGAATCTTTTAGCCAATCTGAAAAGGACTAATGCTTAGGAATCATTACGCCAATCTAAAGAAGGAAAAATGATGATTAGGGGACCCGGTAGGGAGAAAGCAACAGACACTCAGAACCCCGCTTTAAATATCAGCCCAAAGAACCAAGTTCATATCTCAGAATTTCAAGAAAACAAACAAAAAAGAAGACGGATGAAGGGACCAAAAAAAACAACAAAAAAAAAAACAAACAAAAAAACAACGACAACGAAATTTACTGAAAAAACTGTTGTGATGCCCATTTTGGCTTTGTTAACACAATAAAACGGCCAGGGGGGGGGAACCGCCTTTTAGAACACAAGAAAAAAGAACCAAACTTGATATTGGCAAAAAACTCCGGACAGGGAAATAATGTTCATCACAAACGACGTTTGCATGTCAAATCGTGATCAACGCACGGCTTTTATTCTCCAAACCCAAGGAATAAATAAAATGCCACGTTGTGGAACAAGCCCAGATTTTTTTGAAAAAAAACATTTTCTGATATCGTTTCAGCGAACATGCCTGGGGGGGGGCCCATGCACGCCCACACTGCTTTGGGCAAAGACGGGCTCACACCAGCCGAGGGTTTAAAGATAAATAACTGAGTATATGGATGCATAAAAAAGCGAAGGAGGGGTGCATCAGGCCTGACAAAAAACTAACACCATTGGTGCGATAGAGTAAATTACTTAGCTAGCACGTGATGCAAGAGTAGTTTTTAAAGGGAAAAAACAAGTGTGAAGGAAACCTTGAAATGTCATTCAGAGACAGACAGATGAAAAGGATGAAAAAATGTGAAAAGAATTAAAAAAAACAAAGAAACGGGAAAACATGGAAAAAAAAACTAATTTTTTTTTTTTTTAGATACAACCAAAGAGCTAGTTTCATTTTTTTTAAACAAACGAAATCAAGATGGAATTGTTAGAAAAATTAAGTAGTGGGGGAAAACAAGGGGCTAAAAATTCTCCCTCATAATAGTAATGACTTGGCAAAAAAAAATTTTAACTTTTAGGGAGAAAAAAAAATTGAGATGAAGGGGAAAAAGGGGGGGAAAATATTAAAATAGAAAAAACCTTTACTACTGCCTGAGGGAAACATCTAATCCCCCCTTTAAGACAGATTTATTTGGATTGCCCGCCCTGGCCTTTCGTCCACTGGATCGGGATCATCAGGGAGACACGGCTGGTTTTTCTGTGCCCTTGTGTCAAATGAGAAACCCAAAAGTTCATAAATTCCTGCGGTGTTCCACCACCAAGGGTTCAAAAAGAATCCAAAAGCACCCCAAAAGCCCGCGAAGGTAGTAAAAGGATAAAACGAAAGGTTAGAGGAAAAAGTTCTGAAAAACAAAAGCATTTTGCAAACTACAAAAAGTAGGGGGCAACTTTGGCCCCATGCTTGAGGATCCCTTCAAAGGATGCAAGGGGGATCAAAAGATATGGAACAGTCGAAGGTCAGTTCTTGTTCAATCCCAAGCTTGTGAGTGGCTAAGAATTGTACAGAACAACCTTTTCTTGGTCTCCTAAAGGGTGCAATCTCCCACTGATTGACCAAACAAAATTTAAAGCGAATAAATTTAAATAGTGGGGGAAAACAAGTGCAGGGTAACAATTCTCCAGTCACATATAATGATTTGGGAAAGATTTGAACTTTAGGAAAAAAAAAAAATTGAAGATGAAAAAGGGGGGAAGATATTATAAAATATGGAAACCTTCATGCGCCTGAGGGGGAAACCCTCGTAATCCCTCTTGAAGACAGATTTATTTTTTTGCCTGTCCCAGGCCTTTTTTCCGGGTCGGTAAAATGGTCCCTTATTTTAAAAAATTTTGTTGTGTGTGTGGTGTGTGTGTGTGTGTGTGTGTGTTTAAAATTTTAAACATATTTTTTTATTTTCTATTTTTCCAAGAAAATGTAGCTTGTTTTTCTTTTCTGTTTTCTTTTGTTTTTGGGCACCTTTGGGTTTTTTTTGTTTGAAAATCAAAAAATCTCGGTTTGCACACCAGCCTTTTTCTGGGGTACATTTTTTTTAAAACCCGGGAAAAGGGAGAGGGGAAATTACCCCTTTTCCCCGGATCACCCAGAAGAAACATTGGTTTCGAAATACCGGGACTGACCAGGATTTTGTTGTGAGGGGTTTCTCACCCCCCCCCCCCCCCCCCCCTTGGAGACCTGTGAAAAACCCTTTTGGAACATTTTTTACTCCCCAGTCACCCTCAAGCACATACTGTTTAGGGGAATTATTACCCTGCAGATGTAAGCTTAACTCCCCTATTTCTTCAATCTAAAACATAAAGCAACTTTTTTTATAATTCTATTTCTTGCAGTCATTTCAAACCCAAACTGTTGAATTTTTCGGAATGGTGCTCGGGATTATCCTTAGAATTTTTTAGTTTTTTGCATTTTTTATATATTTTATATATATAATATTAATATGTGTGTGTTGTGTGTTCCCTTTTTTTAAAAATGTTGATGGCCACATGAATATCATTATTACACAGGACTTCGGGTTTTGGTTTTCATAGGTATATAGAGATGGACATCTAGCACTCTTGATATATTTTGCCCCAATAAAACCTATTGTAAAAAAACATCATAACTAAAATAAATGAAATTTTTTGAAAAAGAATAATAAACATGTCATGAAACATCGCCCAAAATAAACGTAATTCGCATTTCGTAAAGGGGAAAATGCTTAGCGAATGACTTACTCGTCGAATTAAGAAAATCTGGAAAGCAAAACAAACCAAAAAAAAAAAAAAACAACAAAAAAAAAAAACAACAACAAAAAAAAACAAAAAATAATAAACCCACTATCTTTAAAAAAAACGGAAAGGCGAACTGCTGTGACAATCATTATCATCATGAATACCCACTGAAAATCCCGATCGTGCCAGGGCTTGAGGGAAAGTGCCTCCACGGGTTTTAAAAAAAAACAAGATTTCCACAAGCCCAAAACCCAAACTAATCAAATTATTTTTAAATTTGCATGGTGAATGAAAGATTAATCGCTACGCGCACGAGCGCACACAGAGAGAAGAGAGAGAGAGAGAGAGAGGCGGGAATAACCACAATGATCGCACCCCCCCCACATTTACACAGAATAACAGGCATAAAACCCCCTCTCCCTCTTTCTCTCTCTCCCACACACACCCCACCACACACACACCCCAAAACACGTCGCGCGCATGCGCGCGCAACCTACATACACCAGAGAGACACGGACACACACACGCGCGAGCGCGCGCGTGAGGGATTCGCCCCGGCGCTCACACACACACACACACACACACACACAAACACACACAAAGAGTCACGCCATTCACACACCAACACATCAAACACACCCATGCCCCAACATCTTAAAAACCACACACACACACACACACACCAAAACACGAGAGAGAGGGGAGAGAGAGATGAGAGAAAAGGAGAGAGAGCGCACGAACGAAATGATTATTTCAACAGCGGTGCAGTACCTTTGCAATACACGCGATAACAAAACATAAAAACAATCAAAAATGCCCCGCGTATGTCCCAATGGAATCATGGGAGCAATGTTAGTTTTTGTCCTATAAATTATAGGAACCGTCCCTCTGCCATTCGTGAAAAAGGCTGTCACCCCCGGGGAGAATGGATCAGGGGTGCAGTCCCATCGTCCGTGTTGGTGCTTGGATCCGGCGTGTTGTTTACTGCAAAGCGTTTTCCCCCGAAGCTGGGCCCTTTTTTCGGTTCCTTGGTCAGATGTTTCTGGTGTCCCCGCTTACAAAACCCAAAAAACACACCGGCAAGATACAGTGACAAGAAAAATTCCCGGAAAGATCGTCCTTTTGCACATCAGCACTCATATTCGGGATCGCTGCACTGACTTTTTAAAGGAGTGGTCTACTTTTTCCTCCCTCGTCTGTGCACAGACTATTTTGGGGGAGCAATAGCTTTTTACTACACTTAC
>CM031597.1:88628145-88640516 GCA_018398815.1 Conus ventricosus | reverse complement strand
TATACGCCAGATCTGAAGAAGGACAAAATGCTTAGGAATCATTACGCCAGATCTGAAGAAGGACAAAATGCTTAGGAATCATTACGCCAGATCTGAAGAAGGACAAAATGCTTAGGAATCATTACGCCAGATCTGAAGAAGGACAAAATGCTTAGGAATCATTACGCCAGATCTGAAGAAGGACAAAAATGCTTAGGATTCATTACGCAGATCTGAAGAAGGACAAAATGCTTAGGAATCATTACGCCAGATTGAAGAGGACAAAATGCTTAGGAATCATGCCAGATCTGAAGAAGGACAAAATGCTTAGGAATCATTACGCCAGATCTGAAGAAGGACAAAATGCTTAGGAATCATTACGCCAGATCTGAAGAAGGACATAATGCTTAGGAATCATTACGCCAGATCTGAAGAAGGACATAATGATGATTATGGATCCGTGTAGGGAGAAAGCCAACAGACACTCAGAACCCGCTTTAAATATCAGACCAAGAGAACCAAGTTCATATATCAGAATTTCAAGCAAACAAACAAGAAAGAAGACGGATGAAGGGACCAAAAAAACAACAACAACAAAAAAAAACAAACAAAAAAACAACGACAACGAAATTTACTGCAAACTGTTGTGATGTCCATTATTGGCATTTCGTTAACACAATAAAACGGCCAGGGCGGGGAACCGCCATTTAGAACACAAGAGAAAAGAACCAAACTTGATATATGGCATCAAAACTCCGGACATGGAATAATGACTGTCATCACAAACGACAGTTTGCATGTCAAATCGTGATCAACGCACGTGCTTTTGTTCTCTCTAACCCAAGGAATAAATAAAATGCCACGTTGCTGGAACAAGTCCAGATTATTTTGATTAACATTTTCTGATATCAGTTTCAGCGCATCACTGCCTGGGGGCTGGTCCATGCACGCCCACACTGCATTGGCTAAGACATGGCATCACACCAGGCGATGGTTACAGATAAATAACTGAGTATATGGATGCATGAAAAAGCGAAGAGACGGGTAGCATCAGGCACTGAGCAAATTACATAATCACCATTGTGATGCGATAGAGTAAATTACTTAGCTAGCACGCTGATGCAAGAGATAGTAATTAAAGAGAAAACAAGTATGTGAAGGTTACCTTGAAATGTCAGTTCAGAGACAGACAGATGAAAAGGATGAAAGATGTGAAAAGAATTAAAACATAACAAAGAAACGGAAAACATCGGAAAATATACATAATTATTTTTTTTTTTAGATATCAATCCAAAGAGCTAGATTGCATTTTTTTAAACAACGAAATTCAAGATGAGAATTGTTATGAACAATTAAGTAGTGGGGGAAAACAAGTGCAGGCTAACAATTCTCCAGTCATCATAGTAATGACTTGGCAAAGATTTGAACTTTTAGGGAGAAAAAAAAATTGAAGATGAAGAAAATGGGGGGAAGATATTATAAATATGAGAAAACCTTCACTAGCTGCCTGAGGGAACCATCGTAATCCCTCTTGAAGACAGATTTATTTGGATTGCCTGCTCCTAGGCCTTTCGTCCACTGGATCGGACTCATCAGGGAGACACGGCTGGTTGTGTCTGTGCCTTGGTGTCAAATAGAGACACACCACAGTTCATAATTCTGCGGTGTTCTCACCACCAAGGGTTCAAAAAGAATCCAACAGCACCCCAAAGCAGCCAGCGAAGGGTAGTAAATGGAATAAAACGAAAGTGTGGAGAGGAAAAAAGTTGCTGAAAAACTAAAAAGCATTATGCAAACAGTACAAAATGTAGGGGACAATCTTTGAGCCTATGCTTGAGGATCCATTCAAGGATGCAAGGGAGATCAAAAGATATGGAACAGTCTGAATGGTCAGTTCTGCTGTTCAATAACCCAAGCATTGTGAGTGGCTAAGAATTGTACAGAACAACCTTTACTTGGATCTCCTAAGAGATGCAATCTCCCACTGATTGACCAAACAATATAATGCTGAATAATTAAGTAGTGGGGGAAAACAAGTGCAGGCTAACAATTCTCCAGTCATCATAGTAATGACTTGGCAAAGATTTGAACTTTTAGAGAAAAAAAAAAATTGAAGATGAAGAAAATGGGGGGAAGATATTATAAATATGAGAAACCCTTCACTAGCTGCCTGAGGGAACCATCGTAATCCCTCTTGAAGACAGATTTATTTGTATTGCCTGCTCCTAGGCCTTTCGTCCGCTGGATCGGATAATATATATATATATATATATGTGTGTGTGTGTGTGTGTGTGTGTGTGTGTGTGTGTGTGTGTGTTCAATTATAAACATATTTTTATATTTTCTATTTTTCACAAGAAAATGTAGCTTGTTTTGCTCTTTCATGATTTTCTTTTGTTCTTAGGTGGCACCTTTGGTTGTTTTTGTTTGAAAACTCAAAAACATACTACGGTATTGCACACCAGCCTTTTTCTGGGGTAGCATTTTTCTTAAAACCGGAAAGGCAGAGGAGTCAAATTACCACTTTCCGCGATCACCCAGAAGAAACTATCTGGTTTTCGAAATACCGGTATCTGACCAGGAGTTTATGTTAGTGAGGTTGCTCACACCCCCCCCCCCCCCCCACCCCCTTGGAGACCTTGATGAAAGCTCATTTTGAGAAGCATTTATTACTCCCCAGTCACCCACTCAAGCACATACTGTAGTTAGGCAGAATTATCTACCATTGCAGATGTGAATGCTCATCTCCCCCTATTTCTTCAATCTAAGACATAAGAGCAAACTTTGTTTATAATTCAATATTTCTTGCAGTCATTGCAACACCAAGCTGCTCTGTAATTTGCTGGAATGGTGCTCGGTACTTATCCTTAGAATTTATTAGTTTATTGCAATTTTTATATATATATATATATATATATATATGTGTGTGTGTGTGTGTGTTCCCTTTTTTCAAGAAATGTTGATGGCCACATGAATATGCATTATATACACAGGACTTCGGTTGTGGTTTTCATAGGTATATAGAGATGGACATCTACGCACTCTTGATATATTTCTGCTACTCACATAAACCATCATTGTAAAAAATCATCATAACTAAAATTAAATGAAATTCTAGAATAGTAATAATACAAACATGTCATGAAACATCGCAATATACATCGTAATTCGCATTTCGTAACAGGAATATGACTTGATGCGAATGACTTACTCGTCGAATTAAGAGAAAATCTGGAAAGCAAAACAAACAAACAAAAAAAAACAACAAAAACAACAACAACAAAAACAAAGATAATAACCCAACCTATCTTAACAAGAAACGGAAAGGCGAGACATGCTGTGACAATCATTATCATCATGAATACCGACTGAAAATCCAGATCGTGACCAGGACTTGAGCGAATGTGCCTCCACGTAAAAGAATAAAACAAGATTTCCACAAGCCCAAACCAGAGCTAATCAAATTTACTTCATTAATTAGCATGGTGATATGAAAGACTTAATCGCTACGCGCACGAGCGCACAGAGAGAGAGAGAGAGAGGAGAGAGAGAGAGAGAGAGAGAGAGAGAGAGGGCGGTAATACACGCACCAAGTGATCGCACCGCGCACATTTACACAGACATACACAGGCATAAACTCTCTCTCTCTCTCTTTCTCTCTCTCTCCTCACACACACACACACACACACACACACACACACACACACACACGCTCGCGCGCATGCGCGCGCACACACATACATACACACAGAGAGACACGGACCACACACACGCGCGAGCGCGCGCGTGCACGGGCATTCGCCCCGGCGCTCACACACACACACACACACACACACACCACACACACACACAAAGAGTCACGCTCATTCACACACCAACACACTCAAACACACACACATGCACACACATCTTCACACACACACACAACACACACACAACACAACACACACACGAGAGAGAGAGAGAGAGAGAGAGAGAGAGAGAGAGAGAGAGAGAGAGAGAGAGAGAGAGAGAGAGAGCGCACGAACGAAATGATTTATTGCTATACAGCGGTGCAGCTACCTTTGCAATACGACGCGATCAACAATAGCATAACAAAACAATCAAATAATGCCGCGCAGTATGTCCGACATGGAAACCATGGCAGACAATGTTCAGTTTCGTCACTATCATAATCTCATAGGAACCCGTCCGTCATGCCAGTCTCGTGAACACAGGCTGTCACCCCAGGTAGAACTGGATCAGGCCGTGCAGTCTCCATCGTCCGTGTTGCATGTGCTTGGATCTCGGCGTGTTGTTTACTGTCAACGCGTTTCGCTCTTCGAAGTCTGGCAAGTTTTTGCGCCGTTCCTTGGTCAGCATGTTTCTGGTGTCCTGCTTCACAAACCAAAATACACACTCGCTGTCACCAGATACAGCTGTACAAGAAAATTCCAGGATAAGATCGTCCGATTCGCACATCAGCACATCAGTATTCGTGGATCGCTGCACTGTCACTTTTCTAAAGGATGTGGTCCTATTCTTGTTCCTCCATCGTCTGTGCACAGACCTATCTGTGAGGGTAGCGACATAGCTTTTTACTACACTGATACTGAGGCCACCGATTGAAGAATCAATCATTGGCTCGATGTCCGCAACATGTTCCTGAATATCACAGTTAGTGCCAAACGTTTGGCTGGCTTTGTGCACGTGGAGTACATCAGACGGTGCTTCGTCCTCGTCTTGCTCCTCATCATTCTGGTTCGGCCGTGTTGTCAACAGGTATTCCAGTGTATTTGACGTTTCCGACTGTGTGTCAGGTGAGAACGGCGCATCAAGTGGGTGCACCATGTCAAAGTCACAGTCATGCTTCGTACTTGCCTGCTTTTGCTGCTGCTGTTTGGCCCTCTCCTGGTCTCGTGGAATCTGACTGGGTGGTTTTCTTCCGTAATATTGCACCCGTGTGTTGCGATTCAGTACGGAATACGCCATATTTGTTGACAGTGGTGAGCTGGCAGGCTTGATGCGTAAGACAACCACCGTGGGGTCTCCTTCTCCCGCCCTTTCCGACTGGTCACCATGTTGTCCGTCAGCAGGGCGGTTAGGGTCTTCTCCACAGTCGCTGGAAGTCCAGTAACTGGCATGTTGATAATAGAATTAGTAGATTTACCACAGCTCTTTCAGTGTAAGCCCTGTTGCTTCGCTTCACCTCATGTGACCTCCGCGAGAGAGAGAGAGAGAGAGAGAGAGAGAGAGAGAAGAGAGAGAGAGAGAGAGAGAGAGAAGAGAGAGAGAGCCGCGCCAAATCGAGAAACACAGAAGTTATGGAGATGAAAGGAAAGCGTGAGCAGTAATTAATGATATTCCATTTCAAAGGCATCTTTATTTTTAAAAAAATAATACAGAACAAACAAACAGAAAACCCTCTTTTGTTTGGTTTCCATTACTACGCCCCCGCGCAAGTGTGTGTGTGTGTGTGTGTGTGTGTGTGTGTGTGTGTGTGTGTGTGTGTGTTGTGTGTGTTTGCGTGAGTGCACGTGTATGTGCGCACGCGCGCGCGCGCGCGTGCGCGCGCGCGTGTGTGTTGTGTGTGTGTGTGTGTATGTGCGTGTGTGTGTGTGTGTGTGTGTGTGTGTGTGTGTGTGTGTGTGTGTGTGTGTGTGTGTGTGTGTGTGTGCACGCGCGCGCATGCGTGTGTGCGCGCGTGCGCGTGTGTGTATGTGTATGTCTGGGTCAGTGTGTGGTCAGTGTGTGTATGTATGTGTTTGTTTGTTTGTTTACTGGTGCGTGTATGCGTGAGCGCGCGCGCATTCTTTCCGTTTATTTGGATTAATTACAGGTGTAACACTAGTAGGGCACATTTCAGAGCTCAGGCCTTCTCCAGTGGAACGAATCTCATTGAGTCTGCCAGTTGATTAGCTCATGAGTGGCAACCGAATCATTTTCCCACATGGAATCTTATAATAAGAACTGCAGGAGTGACTTCTCGTGAACACTTTTGAACATAGAACTCTAAAACAAAACTGTAAACGACAATATTAATGTTTTTACACCACTGGAAAATGTTCATCCCCCCCCCCCCCCCCCCATGAATATATATTACTTCGCTAATAGTCTGATTTTGTCACAATAACTTCACCTTCAGTGAAAAAATGTATGCAGTAATCTTATCAATAATGGACACAGATACTAATCTTACCGCTTGATCAGAAGCCGTGCCAAACATTTGCACCAAATTTTAATGGCACATTCCAGGTTTCCACCAAGTTTCGTTAGAATCAGTTCCAGAGTATCTGCGTACTACAAACTGCAACAGACTGCTGAACGGATCTGGATCCACTGTTCAATCTGGATCCGGACCACGGATCTGCACGAAAATTCAATGGAATGACCTAGGACCACATTTGCATCTTAGTAATTTTTTTTTCGTGATGTTATGGACGAACAGACACAGACAGACAGACAGACAGACAGACAGACAGACGAACAGACAGACAGACAGACAGACAGACAGACAGACAGACAACAGACAGACAGACAAATAAACAAACAAACGGAAGCAGATGAAAATATAACTTTCATTCCGGAGGTAATAATGCGTTCTGTGAAAACAAAGTCTTCTTCGTGCAGTTGCAGCTTCTTTTGAGTACTTTACAGCTTCCAGATAGAGAACGAAGTACCACGTGTATAGATGTCCTTTTTAGGTCTTGTTTTAGGGCACCATTCTGCCTGTGCATCCAAACAAAAAATGCTGTTCTGTACCTTCAACAAACTTCTAGTTCTGATAGGTCTTGTGAGGGAGGCACTAAAACAAAAAGACGGGGAGACAGTGTCAGGATCGTGGGTCGATATATATCAAGCCTGTTAATGCACGAATTGGCCACAAGCCAGTGAGGGGGAAAATCAGACGTACATCGCCGGCTGACTTTATGATCAAACCGATCAGACAAGATTTGTTATTTTGTCGCCCTCTTGTCTGTCGGCTTCACTTCACGTCGCTCTCCTCTCTGTTCTTCTTTCCCTTCAGCCGCACACAAGCATTTGCCACATCTCGGTCCATACCTACCCTGGATGTACTGACCGATTTTAAGTAAGAGCCAACAGAGATTGTAAATTATGTTTAGGTATGCTACCTTCACCCTCGGAGAAAAAAAAAATTAACAATGAATGAAATACTGATAACCTATTCAAATTTTTTTCCCCCTTTCCAAAACAGCATTACAAACTGGAAGTTCAACTTCTTGACGCAGGATATACATCGTAGCAACAAGTCTATGATTTGAATTTTAAAATCCTTCTGTTGAATCGCTTGCGGAAAATTGGGCAGTCTTACATATATACAGAAGAGAGAGAGAGAGAGAGAGAGAGAGAGAGAGAGAGAGAGAGAGAGATACGCACACATATATAAAGGTGCATGTGAGTGAGTGATGTGTGCGTGTGTGTGTGTGTGTGTGTGTGTGTGTGTGTTGGCGTGTGTGTGTGTGTGTGTGTGTGTGTGTGTGTTGTGTGTGTGTGTGTGTGTGGTGTGTGTGTGTGTGTGGTTGTGTGTGTTTGTGCGCGCGCAAGCGCGTGTGTGTGCGCGCCCGCGCGCGTACGTGCGTTTGTGTGCACGTGCGTGCGCGCGGCGGTGTGTGTGTGTGTGTGTGTGTGTGTGTTGTGTGTGTGTGTGTGTCTGTGTCTGTGTGTCTGTGTGTCTGTGTGTGCGCGCGCGCGCGTAATGCATTCTTACCATAAATAAGTTAATCTACAAGCCATAAGCGATAAAACTAGATAAACTTGAAGAGTTCTTTATCCTGATTTTTTCCTTTGTGTGAAAAAAATGTTACTCGTGTACTTTATTTAGCCCCGAAAATCAGCTCGCTGTTATGTCTGCTTCATCCAGTTGTCATCGCAAAAGCTGCAAACCTCCTCGTTCCCTTCCATCGGAAATGATGGCTGTAGATTCCCCTTTCTCTTTTTTCCTGTGCCCTGAATCAACCTGTCTGTCATATTCGGGCTGTTGACGTTGATTTTCTCTCCCCTCGGACATGGCATAATTCAGTACCCCCCCCCCCCCCCCCAACCCCCCAACCCCACCTAGTTCCACGCCTTCCTCCTCCTCTCTACTGCGTGCATTGATGAGTTCTCAGCGGGGTTTTTTTTTTCGTTTTTTTTCTTCTTTTTTTTTCGCTTTCCACTTCCCCCTCCGCAATCCCTGTACTTACCCCTTCCACTCACCCACCCTCCCTTATCATTGAGTCCTGTATGACTGACAACATTCGGCGGTGTGGGATAGAAGAGAGAGAGAGAGAGAGAGAGAGAGAGAGAGAGAGGTGATGTGGAAGGGGGTGAAGGCTATATATAGCGTGCACAGGCCACGGAGAGGAAAGTGTCCGACAAAAATGCAGCTATTCAACCGGCTTTGCTGCTTTTGGTTTGCAGGAGACACAAAAGAAAAAAATAAGCTGAATTATTTGACATTTTTCTGACTCTTCGGTTTAGAGAGAGAGAGAGAGAGAGAGAGAAGAGAGAGAGAGAGAGAGAGAGAGAGAGAGAGAGAGAGAGACAGAGACAGAGACAGAGAAGAATGAGAAAGACAGAGAGGGACAGAGATGCAACACACACACACAGAGAGAGAGAGAGAGAGAGAGAGAGAGAGAGAGAGAGAGAGAGAGAGAGAGAAGAGAGAGAGGAGAATGACAGAGACAGAGACGAAGAATGAGAAAGACAGAGAGGGACAGAGATGCACAGAGAGAGAGAGAGAGGGAGAGAGGGGGGAGGGAGATGGGGAGAGAGAAACGAAGAGGGAGAAAGAGAGAGAGGGAGAGACAGTGTATTCAATGCACGTACTTAAATGTTTACGAGCTGAATTTTCGAATGCTTTCTAAGACTGTCCTCAATCACCAGATTCTCGACGACTCAACATTCTAAGCCACTCATGTACCCACAGAACAAGCCAATGTCATATAGTAAATCTACTGAGTGAAAAAGAAATGAAAACAAAGAAAGAAAATGCAACGAAATAAGCCACCCCTTCTCCCGTCCCTAAAAAGAGAAATTGTATGGGACTGATCCATTCTGTATATTTCCAGCAATGTTGTGAATAGTTCCAGCATTACTTTTGGACAGGTCACAGTAATTCCCAGGCTAATGGTGAAATGAGCACCAGAGACCCTTAAAAATATGTTAATCCCATTCTAAAACTTGTATGGATTCAGGGTTTACTTGAAGTGCCAACTGGCTCAAAAAAGATGTTAATTGTTATTACGAGTATCTACCTTTTACGATAATTTCAAATGAAATGGGTTTTTTTTTTCATAAACATGGGGCTATATATACAATATTGATATAACAGGCATTAACGTCTGGTAAACAGTTCGTGCTGGGTGAAGATTGTATCATGTGTAAATAATTCATCGTATATCTCAATAGTTCGTTATATGAAGATGATGCATTGTACACCTGGGTGAATTATGATGGGTAAATAAGGCATTATGTACCTAAGAAAAAATAAACCCATGGCTACTAACTACTGCATCTTATACCCTCATAAACTGATATTAATGACTGATTCATCAAATGCACCCCTCTTCCCCCCTTGACCCCCTTCCCCGCCCCCATCCCCGTCGTTGAGCACACTATAAACTATTGCTTGTTGCTGCTTCAGATCAATAGTTGGTTTATGTACACATGACTGATCAATAAAGAAATGCTTAAAAATGCCACCACCCCTTCCCCACAATTCATGATATATGAACGATGCATCCTATGCATTTATGATCCATAATACATACATAGAACATTCCTCAGATAAATATTGTTGTATTACAAACCATGGTTTGATATATATAAATAAAACATTCTTCAGATAAATGCACTTACATTACAAACCATAGTTGGAAAAAATTCAGTTTAAGATGTCTTTACCTGATCCTTTTCCTACAATACAAATATGATTTAATGCCAACTCAGCTTGATATTTACATCTTTTTCAGACAGTCGTCACCTCATGTTACGAGCCTTTTTTCATTTCCATTGAAAATGATTGCTTTACGTTTCCTTTCTCAAGTTTTTTCTGTCCTGAATCAACCTGTCAAACATGCGGAGCCTGTTTACGCTTCGTTTATCTCTCTTCACACTGGATCATTCAATTGTGGCCCCCACCCCCTCCCGTCCTTTCACTCCATCTTTCTTCTCCACTCTTTTGCAAGCATTGATGTGTTTACCCGTTTAATACCCAATCGCCTAAACCTATCCTTATCCCTTCCCTTTCCTCCCATACTTCCTTCCTCGCCATCGCCTCCCATACGACAGACAATATCTTGCAGTGTAAGACAGACAAACAGACAGACAGACAGCGGATGGGGAAGAAATGGAGGCTATAGCGTGCACTGATCATGGAGAGGGAAGAGTCCATCATAGAAAGCAGCCAATCAATGGACGATGCTATCTATAGCTGTTTTGTTTGTTTGTTTGTTTGTCTGTGTGTTTTTTGTTGTTGTTGTTTTTTGGGGGGTGGGAGGCCAGAAAAAAGCCTTAACATAAAACAATCCTTTCTTTTCCCTAGCTGATTTAGAGAGAGAGAGAGAGAGAGAGAGAGAAGAGAGAGAGAGAGAGAGAGAGAGAGAGAGAGAGAGAGAGAGAGAGAGAGAGAGAGTATTTAAAGCACGTAGCCAAAAGTTATATGTTTCGGATGCTTACTAAACAATCGTTAATCGCCTAATTCGATTCGCTGTTCTAGTCCACCTAAATACCAGCAGAACAAACTAGTTCTTTAGAGCTCATTTATACTGTAAAAGAAGACAAGAACAAAATGGACAAAAGACCTCCGATGAATATCTAAATCAAACTGATCCGTTGTTAATTACAAACATTTTCGTCAACAAATGCAGCTGGGCGTTTCTGTGGGTAACTAACTTGTGGAGAAATTGACATGAACTTTCAGGACAAGACTGTTTAAAACGATGTTTCGATGAACTTATGTTAATAAGTGATAACTGGGACCACAAAAAATACTATCTATGTATAATTTTAGATAACGTGAAAATTCTTTTAATCTATTATTCTCGTGATTACTGTTTTAAAAGAGTACTTGTACAGCGCCTATCCTCGCCCTACGCGTTATACAGTCAGCACTTCCTTTTACGAACGTGCTGGCTACCTGGACAGACCCGAATGAACAGCTGCCTGCTGATACTACACCCATTCTTTTCCCGCATCATTTGGTTTGTCAGTCAATCAATTTTTCATTCACACTTCATTCTTTCGGTGCATGCTATGTGTTTACGTGCCACCCATACCAACGACCAAATTGGCCTCTTTTCCGTGTGTGCAAAATGTTATGCGCGCGTTCACACATGGACCCTTGAGTTATATTATAACGAAACGCCACAGGGAAGATTCGTACCCGCAACCCCTGGTTCACGAGTTCGGCGCTTTTCCAACTGAGCTCTTCCAGTCCCAAGTGGATTAGGGGCAATATCGACATTTACATATTTCAGATACCTACACAATTCGAGCACGTGAATAACGCATTGTAAGTAAATCATGCACTATGTACATAAATGTTCAAGATATTTCAATAGTACCGCATACCAAGATACATCGTGACGGGTACAATGTACGTTACATAAATGAATGAATTTTTATACAGTGATAATGGATTATATTCCTAAATGAAACATAATACATCTGTCTCATCTATCACAATTTCAATAATTTTAGATGTACTAATGACGAGTTATAAACCTAAACAATCTATGACATACATATGACACATTATTCACATACATAAAATTGTTGACAAACTATAGGTGATACAACTAAATCAAATCGCAGATCTTGTAATCATGGTTTATTCACTAAGCATTTTACCTGTCTACTTTATCTGGTCCTAAATCATGACCTCCGCCTCCCCCCCCCCCCCCCCTCCCGAATCGCTCTTCCTGCCACTTAACCTCCACTGCAAACGATGATATGCTTCTGCGCTTCAGTTGGGAAACATCTCAACAATTGTTACTTTATTTCAAAATTGAGAGAGAGAGAGAGAGAGAGAGAGAGAGAGAGAGAGAGAGAGAGAGAGTATTCTATGCAGTTGGCGAAGAGTTCATGACTTAAACTTTGGAATGTTTTCTAAGACCGTCCTTAATCTGCATAGTTTTTCTTGATCTGTCATTCTAGCCAGCCCCTATATCCGAGAAAGAAAAGTTTTATAAATATATTCATGAAGGAAAAGAAAGGAAAAAAGAAAGAAAAAAGTCATTCCCCCTTTTTCCCCTCCCCCCCCCCCCTTTGGAAACCTCAATCGCATTGCTATGTTGTGGATCCCAAGCATGTGTGTGTGTGTGTGTGTGTGTGTGTGTGTGTGTGTGTGTGTGTGTGTGTGTGTGTGTGTGTGTGTGTGTGTGCGTGCGTGCGTGCGTGTGTGCGTGCGT
>CM031597.1:88590645-88618145 GCA_018398815.1 Conus ventricosus | reverse complement strand
ATGCTGTGAGGACTTCCACAATGTACAGTGGTTGGACCATTCCTGGATAGCAAGAGAAAGACTAGATGCACGTAACATGGCGTCTGATTATAAACAGGAGTGACCTGAAACAAGGAGAGAGAGACAGAAGAGAGAGAGAGAGAGAGAGAGAGAGAGAGAGAGAGAGAGAGAGAGAGAGAGGAGAGAGAGGAGGGAGGGAGGGAGGGAGGGAGAGGTAGAGAGAGGCAGGGAGAGGAGGGAGAGAGAGAGAGGTAGAGAGAGAGAAAGAGAGAGAGAGAGAGAGCGAGAGAGAGAGAGAGAGAGAGAACAGAGAGAGAGAGAGAGTGAGAGAGGGAGAGACAGACAAACAGACAGACAGACAGATATACAGACAGACAGAATGATGACAGACAGTGAAATTGCCATTATTGGCGTGTAGCTTTTGAGATCCTGAGTGTCCTTGTTTATCGTCTAATGTTACGAGACAACAAACAGGAAAGACAAAATATGAATGCAAAAAGGAAACGAATGTAGACGTCTTGGCCAGGCTTTCAACACATTAGAAAAACAAAAAAGAAAGCAGAAAAAGGCATTAAACAAAGTTTTTGTTTCTTTTTTGGCTTTTTTCAGTAGGATGCTCACAAATACGTGCATGAACATAGCAACACACACACACACACACACACACACACACACACACACACACACACACACACACACACACACACAGATCAATCAGCTATTACAAAAAAATATATCAGGCAGAGCTAAATAATCTTAGTAAGTACTTGTTTGAAAATGGACTGAAACTTTCCCATGAAAAAACGTATATAGTGTTATTTAATAATGGTGATGATCCTGTTGATCTGCCGTCTTTTAGACTTGATGGAATAACACTTCAGTATGTCTACTCAGTAAAATTCTTAGGAGTTTACTTCACATCTAAATTGACATGGAAAGTTCACATTGATTATCTCTTAAACCAGGTTAGGAAAAGTTTGAATTTTTTGAAAATCTTAAGCAAGCAAAGCTGGTGCCAGGATGTAAAAACATTGAAACATCTGGCAATATCACTCGTTCGTTCTAAGCTATCGTATGCTCAAGAAGCTTTCTTTTGTGCTCCTAAATATTTGTTGCAAAAACTGCAAAGTGTTGATAGCAAGGCTTTTAAATTATGCTTGGGAATCCCTGTACATGCTTCTACAGTAGGGACATATTCGGAAATTGATGTTTTGCCTTTAAACGAATACAGAACACTCACTTTGGCAAAATATGTTGTGAAATGTACAGCTTTGAAAGGTGTAAATGAAACAGAAATCTCTTTAAATCCATCTACTGATTACCCCAAACGAGCGAAAAACATTTCCTGCTTGTCTACTATTGGCTCGTACTCTGCCCATTTGTTGCAGAAAACTGATTTGACCCCCGACCCTTTGGCAAAGATTTCTCATACTGATCCAATCCCAAGCTGGGAAAGAAACAGGGCAAAATTTGACCTTAATCACACTGATGCTAAAAAAGCTGATCATCCGCATATCTTGTCATATTCAGCAAAGATGCATATGCAAGGAAGCATTTCAAGCAAATATTGGAGGAAAATTTGCACCTCTACTTGTCCTGGCAAACGAAGACATCAACATAGAATCCTTCACCGACTCCTTCAACAAAGCTGTCACAGAAACAGCAGCCGAAGTGCTTTGCAAACATCGGCCGAAGAAGAATCCATGGGTCACCGACGAAATTCTGGAACTTTGTGACAAACGTCGGGAATTGAAAAACAAAAAGAACAACCCAGAAGGAAAAAGAGAGTACAATGATGCTAACAAGAAGGTTAAAACTGAGATGAAGGCAGCAATGGAAACTTGGATTGACAACCAATGCCAAGAGATTGATAATAATCTGAAAAACAACAACAGCAAAGCAGCCTACAAAATTGTCAAGGACCTAACGGGAAAGAAGCAAGCCAAGACAGCAACGATCCATGACAAAAACGGTAAATGTCTCAACGATGATGAAAAGATACTACAACGATGGACAGAATACTGTTCTGAGCTTTACTCGCACAACGCTGAGGGAAATCCATCAATCCTTGTTGCGCCGGAACCAACAAATAACAGCAAGGATAATATAACACGTGATGAAATCACTAGAGCCTTATCATCAATGAAAGCAGGAAAATCGCCCGGTGTTGACAACATATCGGCAGAATTGATCAAGGCAGGAGGAGATCCAATGGTGGACATGTTACTTACAATATGCAACAGAATCTGGGAAACCGGGGAATGGCCTACTCCCTGGACGCAGTCACTTATCATCACGTTACCAAAGAAAGGCAACCTACAGCAATGCCAAAATTATCGCACGATTAGCCTCATCAGCCACCCAAGCAAAGTTATGCTGAAAGTAATCCTGAATAGACTGAACCCACAAGCAGAAAAGATCATCGCTGAAGAACAGGCGGGGTTCAGGCCAGGACGAAGTACCATAGAGCAGATATTCAATCTAAGAATACTGTGTGAGAAGTACAACCAACACCAACAACATCTGTACCACGTATTCATAGACTTCAAGAAGGCCTTCGATCGAGTGTGGCACGAGGCATTATGGGCAACAATGAAACTCTTAAACACCAATGCCAACCTCATCAGAATTATTGAAAGCCTCTACAACAAAGCCACCAGTGCCGTTTTCTTCGGTAACAACATAGGCGAGTGGTTCCGAACTACCGTTGGAGTGCGACAGGGCTGTCTACTCTCCCCCACACTTTTCAATGTCTTCCTTGAAAGAATTATGACCGATGCGCTAGAAGATCATGAAGGAACCGTAAATATCGGAGGGAGAACCATCACCAACCTCCGTTTTGCCGACGACATAGATGGACTAGCTGGAAACGAACAAGAGCTAGTGCACTGATCAACAGACTCAACAACACCTCTGCTGATTATGGCATGGAAATAAGTGCGGAAAAGACAAAGGTCATGACTAACAACCCAATCGGCTTTACCCAAGACATAACCATCAACAGCAAAAAGCTTGAGCCAGTCAACACATTTAAGTACTTGGGGGCAACAATCTCAGATGAAGGATCAAGACCTGAAATCATCTCAAGAGTCGCTCAGACCACAGCCACGCTATCTAAGCTAACGCCTCTTTGGAGAAACAAAAACATCTCCATCAGCTCAAAGATTAGACTGATGCGATCCTTAGCCATGGCGATATTCTTATATGCTTGTGAGTCATGGACGTTGAAATCAGACCTTGAGAAAAAGATCCAAACAATGGAAATGAGGTGCTTCAGACGACTTCTTGGCATCTCATACAGAGATCACATCAGCAATGTGGAAGTTAAAAAGCGCATCGAGAATGAAATTGGTCCATATGTCGATCTCCTAACCTCAGTAAAAAGACGCAAATTGAAATGGTATGGACACATCATACGATCAACAGGCCTTGCCAAGACAGTCATGCAGGGCACAGTACCAGGACAAAGGCGAAGAGGTCGACAAAGGAAAAGATGGGAGGATAACATCACGGAGTGGACAGGCCTGCGGCTGAGAGACACATTACGGAGGGCAGAGAACAGAGAGGAATGGAGAAGGATGGTTGTCACTGCTTCAGGGGTGCCCCCACGGACCGACGTCTAAGGGATCAAGTCAAGTCAAGTCAAGCATATGCAAAGCAAGTATCCTAACCATCTTAAGGTATATACTGATGGATCATTGATAAATAACAAAAACGCTGGATCCGCTTTTGTTATTCCATCACTTAAAGTAGATAAAGCGTATTCAATAGGAAAAAATCGATCTATCTTAGTCGCCGAAATGATAGCTATACTAATGGCTTTGACATATTTAATTGTTTTACCGCAATCAATCTTGCAAGTATTGTTATGTGTCGACTCAATGTCAGTACTACAATCTATCAGGGTTTTCATTTCTAACTCTGAAAACTTTGTTTTAAAAGGAAATATGTTATTTAATTCATATTTTGATGTGCAAAGGGACCGATTTAACTTTTTTCTGGGTCCCTTCCCACTGTGGAATTTGGGGCAATGAATTTGCTGACAGATCTGCCAAAAAAGGAGCCAAAACTGAAATGAGTGCACAGTCACTTTCTGTCCCCTTGACTTTACAAGAGTGTCATCAAGTTTATAAAACAAGTGGCTTGGGACGTTTTTAGAAACAACCAGAACATCCCCTATTTGCGGGTTAATGCTCGAAATAGCCATGATCAGGTTGAAGGCATTGAACACCTGCAGGTTCGTGATATGTATCAGTACAGAAACTTTCTTTCAGTATTTTATAGACTGAAACTTGACGCATTCAGAACGAAATATAGCGCAGGAACAAAATGCATATGTGGTAAGGCAAACGTGTCGAGAGCCCACGTTTTATTTGATTGTGTGACTCTTAAGGCATACTTACCATGTTTATTAGGCATGACAGTGACTGATGTTTTTTCTGATATTGATTTTTGCTTTCAAAGTTACCTTTTGTTTAATATGTAGTTCTGTTAGATATTTGCTATAATGTTATAAGTAGTAAATATTCCATGTTTTGCGTGCACTTCCACACACCTATGCATCACACTCATACCCTTTCTCTCTCTCCTCTCTCTCTCTCTCTCTCTCTCTCTCTCTCTCCTCTCCTCTCTCTCTCTCCTCTCTCTCTCTCTCTCCCCTCTCCGTCTAATATCACACAATTTTGTGAAAAGACGTAAAATGAAAGTACTACTATTACTACTACTACTACTACTACTACTAACTACTACTACTACAACACACACACACACAACACACACACACACACACACACACACACACACACACACACACACACACAGAGGCAGAAAGACAGACAGGCAGACAGACAGACAAAGCGACAGGAGACAGAGACACAGATAGGAGACAGAGACAGAGACAGGAGACAGAGATAGACAGCTTTCCAGAAAGTCAGACAAACAGAACAAGAATGCCCCATAAGATGAAAAAAAACACCTCGGCCGGAGCAGAGAGAGTTTTAACGAAGCTGCCATAATTGGCAGATAGCTTTTGTCACCCGAGTCTAAGTCAGCGAACTTCCTTTCCTAGCGCATCTGAAAAAAGGATTACAGAAGAAATACTGGCGAAGCTGAGTGCCCCTGTTTATCGTCTAGCATTACGGAACAACAAACAGAAAAAAAGGATACGAAAAGGATGAAAATGAAGATGAACTGGCAAAACTTTAGAAAAGTTCAACAAAAAACAAAAAACAAAAAAAAAACAGAAAAAAGAAACGAAAAGCCACTGCAGAAGATCAAAACTAAACCAAAACCTAAAACGGAGTCTCTCTCTCTCTCTCTCTCTCTCTCTCTCTCTCTTCTCTCTCCTCTCTCTCTCTCTCTCTCTCTCTCTCTCTCTCCTCTCTCTCTCTCTCTCTCTCTCTCATACATACTAGCACACACGCATGCTCGCCACGCACAAGAGTACGCATGCACATATACACATACACATACATATACATGCACACAAAAACAAAAAAAGGATTCTCTCTCTCTCTCGCTCCCCCCCCACCACACACACACACACACACACACACCACACACACTACAACACACACACACACACACACACACACACACACACATACACACACACATTTTTTTTCTACAAAATACAAGCTTCTTATTGAGTTATAAACCTCCTATGATTTCCATTACCATCCCGCCTTCAAATCTTAGCCTCTCGTTAAAAGAGAGAGAGAGAGAGAGAGAGAGAGAGAGAGAGAGAGAGAGAGAAGAGAGAGAGAGAGACAGAGAGGTAAAGAGAATGAATGAATGAATGATGAATGAATGAATGAATCAATCAATTAATCAATCAATGAACGATTGAATGATGCCTTACGGTGGTAAGCTTTACAAAGCCCACTTACATAGATGGAGAGAGATGGGATGGGAGGTGTAAAAAGAGTTAGAAATAAATATAACCAATACAATATTGGAAAACGCATCGCAATGAGAAGTGCAGACCACAGAATAGCATAGAACTGGACAACCAACACCCGTACGTAGGTAACTGTCGAACAGATTTCCTGTATAATTATCAACAGAGGAAACAGTGCTGCTGTCCCTTTTACCTTTTCCTTCAAGGCACACAAGCAGTCATCCTTTGTCCTCACTGACGCCTTCAGATATGTCATGATATCTCTAATTGTGGTGTTGCCTGAATGAGTTGTCTGCGATTTATTTGAGGTGTCTTCATAATGACAAGAGCTATCTGTTATACACGGATTAGATACTGCACAAAGATTCCATTTCACTCTGCGCAGAAATCTGTGTCCTAGCAACTGATGGACGATATTCACATGTTGGCTCAGAGAAATCTTCAACGTAATCTCCATTATTAATATTCAGTTTGTTTACATTGTGTCACATGTTAAGTTCATATTGGAAAATAAAATTCATATTTGGGTAGGACTGTCAACGACTGACTTGTGTGTGTCACACTATGCCATGTCAACGTGTTGTGTTGCATTGCTGGACAGTATAATTTGTGTAGACAAAGACACAGAAGAGGTGGGGGGTCAGAATAGTGGAAAATGTGAGCACTGGAAGTCAATTTTGGTTGACACGTTTGTTGTTATTGTACAACAGACTAGGAAGGACTGGAGCGAACGGCCGGAAGGAAAAGAGACACCTTTTCTCTCCTGTTCCTGTCTGTGTTTCTTCAGGCATTCTCCTGTTCCCTGTTGATTTGTGACAGTTCTTTTTTTTTTCACCTGACCACAACACGATGACCTTGGGTATGTGTGGCAGGTGAAGGATGGGAAATTGTTGTCAGCCTAAGAATGATGACAGTCTGATTTTTCATGCCTTCAATTTTACACGAGGTTAACATGACATCACCCAATGCAGTGTTCACAAAGAGAGAGAGAGAGAGAGAGAGAGAGAGAAGAGAGAGAGAGAGAGAGAGAGAGAGGAGGAGCCCAGACGACCGCAGCACACATTCACAATGTGTTAAGGAACTTGGACTTCCTGGAACTACTTTGTTTGTGCATTTACTTTTTTTTGTCCCCCAATGTATTGAATGCCATCAGTACAGTCCCCTTGCTCAATGCTGTCAACGTCGTTCCATTCTCGCTGTCTCCTCCTTTATCCCTGCAGCTAAGCGAACCCAGTTTCTCACAAATTGTCTCTGTTGTTCGGGTCGGACTTGCTGTTAAACCCGAAATTGCCTGGCCATGTGGAGCGACACTCAGCATTACCTGGCGTGATAGCGTCTAAATTCAATGTTAGCCAGAAAGAATTGGTTTTGTGGGAAATCTTTGGGGCGTGTGTGTGTGTGTGTGTGTGTGTGTGGTGTGTGTGTGTGTGTGTGTGTGTGTGTGTGATGTGTGTGTGTGTGTGTATGGTGTGTGTGTGTTGTGTGTGTGTGGTGTGTGTGGGGTGTGTGTGTGTTGTGTTGTGTGCGTGCGTGTGTTTTATGTATATGTGTGCTCACGCGCATATTCTTTTTTTTTAAAGATAAAGAATATGCTTAAATATTCATGTTTATGGACATCCATTTCGATGTGTAGCATCCTATATGTGTAACCAAAGGCTGCTGGTTATCTATTTATTTCTCGTGTTAATTTCCATTTCTCGCCCTCAAACATAGCTTTAACAGCCCACAATTCGTGTTCACACGTACAGGTTTCGAGCTACCCAGGGCTGTTACACATTGTAAATGATGGTCTCAGTGCTGTGCGTACGCCGGTCTTTTATTGTGGGAATTAGAAATAGGTGTTCATCAGTAAGCTATATGGACAATGTTTCTCTTTTTGAACTCTAAAATCTTTGAATAATGTTTTTTTTTCCACCTTTGACCTGTTTCATCTATCTTGATTTATATTTTTCCTGTCGATTATTCTATCGATTGAAAGCAAAAAATAAAACATGCTCATGATCATATGCTTAATTTAGAAGAGAAGGAAGAGAAGAGAGAGAGAGAGAGAGAGAGAGAGAGAGAGAGACAGACAGACAGACAGACAGACAGACAGAGATAGAGAGAGAGAAGTCATTTCAATCACGGAAAAAGATACATAATTTGTTGTCGGTTTTCTTACACAATAATACTGTCCATGGCACCCTGATTTACATAAATTAAGTCAACATTCAAACCCTATCGCTTTCATGCAAAGCAAACCACCTGAAAATAATACTGGAGAATGGGAGCGTGATGGGTGGGGGAAGGAGGGGGCGGACGGGTTTTAAGTCGATGCAAGATCCCGGCTTTCAAGTTAACAAGTTTAGCAAAACGATTCTGCAATTCAAACAAGGTCTCCGTTTTTGTTCTATTTAAATAATTGCCCTAATTCATCTCCCTTTCTCTTTTATTCTTTCTAAAGTTAGGTTATGGAAAATATGCAAATGGAAGAAAATTGTTCAAAATGTGATTGATTTGTAAAGATCAATATACAGTGTAATGATGCTGTTACCTTCCATTTGCAAACATTTAGTCTATCATACACCGGCGGGGTTAATTTGGAGGTTTAAAAATTAAATATAATTTTATTTATTTTACGTCTTTTTTGACTAAATGTATGAACCAACGAACTTCGATCATTGTCATTATCATCTCCACCATCATCATCATCGTTTTCATTACCATCACGGTTGTCATCGTGGTCATCGTCATCATTATCATATTCATCATCATGACAATGAAAGGAAATGAGAAACCTTGCGTACTGTGACTTGTTGGGCTGCTTCAAAGCCAAAGAGACTAACGGACAGATGCAATCGAAAAGTAACGCATTTTCGCCATAGACTCTTCTACCATTTAGAATATCAAAATCCGTCTCTGGATACTAAGAGAGAAAGTAGAGGCGCTTTGTTGTTTGAACACTAACACAAATTGACATGAAAGAAGAGAGAGAGAGAGAGAGAGAGAGAGAGAGAGAGAGAGAGAGAGAGAGAGAGAGAGAGAGAGAGAGAGAGAGCATGTTTCTGATCTGCGACTAGTACCCAGGCCACTTGTTTACTGACAAGATTCTCGTCCTCTTCCAAATGTGCACGAACACGAAGACTTACAAGAAACAGGAAATGACATGCATGTGGGAACCTTCTATTTTGTTGATTGGTTACTTGATTCATTTGCCGGTCTTTTTTTTGTCTTGTTTTGCTTTTGTTGGTTTGTTGTTTTTGCTTCTCTCTCTCTTCCCGTCTTCTCTCATCTCTCTCTCTCTCTCTCCTCTCTCTCTCTCTCCTCTTTCTCTCTCTCTCTCTCTCTCTTCTCTCTCTCTCTCTCTTTCTCTCTCTCTCCTCTCTCTCTCTCTCATATGAGCGCTAATGTTATAAACATGAGAGCATTTTGGGTTGTTTCTTACCAGTAGAATATTCAACCCAAAATGAAATCGCAAAACAAGAAACGAGTTTAATTAGTAAAGGCATTTTAGCGAATTGTTTCATTGTATGTATCAATTAGCAAATCAATTTGGAATACCGAAAACCCAATTCGACTAATAGAAATCTTACCTAATACTGAAGTTACATCGATTAAAAATCGACATCGATTAAAAATCTCTCAACTGAAAAGTCCATGTACATTTTTGAGAAGCGCTGAATCAGCAATAACGTCTGACGAGTCTATTTTTCATCATTCAAATTTAAAAGATTTTGAATATAAGCACCTTCTGAGTCAGATAGCCTGTTTTTGACTTTCCATGAGTGAATGATAATCTAAATCATCCAAAAGAAATATCGTGGATCGGATTGCAGAATTCTGAAAATCGTTTCACCAGTTACTTCTGAGACACTCACGTTTGCAATCTACGCATACGTCAAAACTAGTTTCAGAAACTCTCAAAGCTGCTCAAATCATGCCAAACTATAAATCGGGTGAGGAAACCAATGTTTGAAACCACAGACCAATCTCTGTCTTTTCTGTTTCGTCCAAACCTTCCGAATACACCCTCAGGCATTTTAAGAAATCAGACTTGTTCCACCCAAATCAATCTGCGTTTGTGATAAACCATTCTTGCCTCACGGCACTTACTAACATAATGATAAACATTTCTAATGGAAGTGATTACAAGATTTCAGATATTTGCTGTATACGCTTTGCATGACAGAGGTAAGCTTTCTCTCTCCCTAGTTGAGAAAGCTTACTCTGTCCCTTACTTTCTCCATTCCTCATGGAACTCTCTCTCTCTCTCTTCTTCTCTCTCTTTTTTTTTTTTTTTTTTTTTTCTTCCAACGAGATGTAGCTTTCTCTTTCCACTTAAGAACGTTCTGGGTCTCCGTGTTAGAGATACGTTTTCTCTCTGCCTGCTGAAGAGAGCATTCTGAGCTTTCTCTTCCTGCAGATAGTAAGACTGCTCTCTCCTTGCTGGTATAAAACTTTCCATTTCCTGCAGATAGTTAAACTCGCTCTCTTCTTGCTGGTTTAAACTTTCTCACTCCCTGCTGAAGTTTTCTCTGTTCCCACCATAGGTAAGGCTGATCTCGTTTCTGACATAAGCGTTCTCCCTTCCTTGTTTACTCCTTGCTGGGACAAGCTTTCTCTTTCCCTGCTGAAGATAAAACTTCTCTCTCTTTGCTGGGATAAGCTTTCTCCCCCCCCCCCCCCCCCCCCCCCCCCCCCCTTACTGGGAATGAACTTGCTCTCTTCTTTCAGGGATAAGCTTCTCTCTTCCTGATGGTATAAACTTACTCTCTTGTTGAAGGGATAAATATTCTTTCTCGCTGTTAAAGAAATGGTTGCTCTCCTTTTGCGGGTATAAGCTTTCTCTCTTCCAACTGAAGGAAAGCTTCCTCTCTCTTCTTGCTGGGGAAAAGCTTTCTCTTTCCCTGCTAGAGGTAAGCTTGCTCTCTCCTTGTTGATGTACTCTTTTTTCTCTCCCTGCTAGAGCTAGACTTGCCCACTCTTTACTGGCATACGTTTGCTCTCTCTGCATGTTAGAGGTAAGCTAGCTCTCTTCATGCCGAATATTAACTTTCTCTTTTCCCGCTCGGAGCAAACTTTATCATGTGCTGCATATACGGGGTTTTTTTTTGCCATAATAGATACATATTTCCTCTCTTCTTGCTGGGGGTAGACTTTCCACCTCCATGTCAGATATACTTACATATTTTTCTTCTTGTAGTGTAAGTTTTCTTTGTATTGGAGATAAGTTCTCTTCAAAACTACCAAACCTTGGTCGTTGGATAGGGAGGAGGTGGGGTACGGGTGGGGGAGTCAAAGAGAAATTTTGGTGTACTAATACAGGACATAACTAGATCGAGCCATCTCATCAAACACAACCGGGTCTATCCCGTTCCTCTTGTGGGCCGTCTCGTTTCTCTCCCCTTCACCCTCCCCTGCCTCATCCTCCTACAGCCTGACCCTCAGTGATTCTGCGTAACCAGCCCAATTTCGTCCGCGAACCAATTATCTGCGTGTGTCAGGCTCTGCGCCTTTTGTGGGGTGGAGATAAAAAGAAGGGCAGCCGAAAAAATCACCCACACGTGCGGAGGTGACGTCAGGACTGATTACTTCCTTTCAGCCAATCGCCGCCCAGTCAGTCCGGCTCCTAATAAAGGCAGGCGGATATTTGTGTTCTGGCCGACAATTTCAAAGTGGCTGGTTGTGTATGGGAGAGTGGGGGAACAGGAGGGGACAGTGAAGGGCGGGGGTGGGGGGGGGGGGGGGGGGGGAGTGCGTGAAGGGGGGGTGGGGGTTAGGGAGCGGGAGGTGTCAAGATAGGAACAACGCCTGTACGTGGACGCGGTGGATGGAGCAACAAAACGTGTATAAACCAGAATAGCCCTTGGAGAGCGTTAAACCACCACGGAGGTCGGAAGGATACAGGATCCACCTTTTGATGCGGATGCACGGTATAGTTCCGCACCAAAAATTAAAACTTTTGTTCTTGGACCACCTTCTTTATGTCTACCATATTTTGTTAAACTCAGTCCAGGTACTTCCAGCGTCACCTTGCTGACAGACAGACAAACAAACCAGCAGGCGCAGGTGAAAGATAAACTTCCTTGATAGGCCGAAAGAAAAAAAGAAAGAAATCAGTGACATTTAGAAAACTAGTGTAAGCACGTTTCTGACAATATTGTTGTCGCGTCAGTCTTCTCCGTGGAAGTTTTCAGTTGCTCTTGGAAATGTCCAATGCGTGCAGACCAGTTCAAACAGGACTCCTGTGTAAACTTCCATGGTAACACCAAGAGGTCTTCCAATACAGTTTTATTACAAGCATCTGGAAGTTGTACGAAAGTATTTTCCTCTTTTACGTCGTTCTCTGCGACTCCATTAAAAAAAAGTAACTCTCGTCCAATTCTTTTCTGTCGTTGTGGTCCATTTACTTGTCTGTAAGTTGTTTCTTTCTTTTTGCAATTCATCGTATATAGCTATGCTCTTGTATGTTCTTGGGATTTGGCGGTCTAGTTGTGAGCGTTTTACCGCTGAGAAAGCCTATAAATTGCTGTATTTTGTAGTTATATTGTTTGAAGGGCATTCTAACCGTATTTTTGTTTCACCGAAATGTTTTTCACATTCATTTTACAATTTAAAAAACCTGTCTGTAGTAAACTAAGCAGAACGAATTGGGTATTCAGCATAACTTACATTTATCCACGTTTAGAATGTGAACAGCTAAACCAATATTCCTCACAGTCAAATACACTGTAACAGACTGACGAGGGTTGACTGCCAGAACCCAGTATCTCCCTTATATATATATATTATGTATATGAGATACTGGGTTCTGGCAGTCAGCCCTCGGGTATATACTTCTAGTCTTTTTTCTTTCTTCCTCATCACAGCAGTGTTTTCTTCCGGAATGGTTCTTGTGGTCGGTAGGACTATAATAAAACTGAATCCAAAACACTTCGGTAAAGCCATGAAGCTGGAGCCAATGTCAAAGATAAGAATTTCACAGGAATGACTTCTCTTCTCTCTTGTTTTTCTCCACGTGGTGCCCCCCCCCCCCCCCCCCCCCACCCGCCCCTCCCACCTTCCTCGTCACCGTATATCTAGTAGCCTAGGCTACTAAAAAATGAAACTGAAACCCTCACTAAAGCATGAATTTAAAGCACCTTAAAACTAAAATAATGAAAAAAAGCTGCTAGGGTGTAATATCTGATTGTCACGACTAGTCAGATAACTATTTCATCAGGTGACTTTGTTGCTGGTGTCTTACGTGAATTGGATTTGAACAGGCACCACTGAACTTTTGCCGGAGTGACCCAGCAGCAGTGCAGTATCTCCTCTGGTGGGTGGTCTCATGACGGCCTGATGTTATTAGCTTTCTGTGGGCTGTCGGTACTGAGGCTGTGACAGGACATGAGTGGGTGCCGCAGTTTAAGAGATGAGCTAGAAGGAGCGCAATCGCAGTAGTGCCGCTGAGGGACACGTGAAGATGAGATAGGAACAATATCTATCTATCTATCTATCTATCTATCTATCTATCTATCTATCTATCTATCTGTCTGTCTGTCTGTCTGTCTGCCTGCCTGCCTGTGTCTGTCTTTCTATCTGTCTTTCTGCCTCTCCCTCTCTCTCCTCTCTCTCTTTCTCTGCCTGTCTGCTGTCTGTCTCTCTCTCTCTTCTCTCTCTCTCTCTTCTCTCTCTCTCTCTCCTCTCTCTCTCTCTCTCTCTCTCTGTATGTGCAGCACGTTTCAGTACAGAAAGTAATATAAATTCATTAAACATGGCGTTAAAAACAAACAGGTAAAAAGAAAAAAAAGACCAGAACACACACACACACACACACACACACACACACACACACACCACCACACACACCACACACAGCGACAATTCAGTTTTACTGAAAATAAGTTATCAGAGAGAAGATTCCTCTTTTCGATAAGAAGTTGTATATCTTGTGACAATATGAGAAATGCGGCCAAAAAAAAAAAAAAAAAAAAAGAACTGCAGCATAATTAACGCCCATTATTTGGGTGATAATCAACGTCCCTAGCTTAAATGAACTTGCCCGGTACCTAATCAACGCTTTTGGTCCAGGTTTCCACTCTGTGCCCACGAAACACCAGTCCTGGCTGACAAGGAGTGTTTCAGGTCAAAACGAATTAGCACTCTTTCTCTAAAAGTGATTTTGCTCGCCTTCACTCAGATCCGGAATCGCGATCATGAGCTAATGTCCATGTCACCGGCAACTTTCGGACACTGCTACAGTATCGCCACTTCACATTACGCTGATTGGATGAGTGCGCCCAGGAGCAGAGGAAGAGGAAGGAGGCCCACTTTCAAAGCATCCGATGGCTGTAGTTTGCAGTTTGGGTAAAATTGCCGCGATCTGTAGTTTTGGCGACATTCCAGCGGTCTGCTCTTCTGGCGAAATTGCCACAGTCTGTAGGCTAGTTCTGGCGAAACTACAGCGGTCCATATCTTTGTTCTGAATTGCCGCAGCCTGCATTTGTGGTTTATATTTGCCACTGTCTGCAGTTTGGCTTGAATTGCTGTAGTCTGTGGTTTTAAACTACCGCACTGTGCAGTTCTGAATAATATTGCTACAGTGTGTAGTTTTAGTTCAAATTATCGCAAGAGCACTTCTGGTTTCACTCCACATTCTGCCTCTCTGGTTACACAAATTCTATAGTGTGTAGCTCTGGTTGAAAATGCCGCAGTTAGTGGTTCTGGTGTAATTTCGGATGTCTGCAGTCCAGATGAAAATGATGCGGTCTGCAGTTGAGGTAACATTGCTACAGCCTACTGCTCCGGTGCAAGTTATTGCAGTCCACAAACTGGGTAGATAGTTTATGACAGTCTATAAATCTAGTTATTGCAGTCTACAAACTGGGTAGATATTATGGTCTATGCATCTAGTTATTGCAGTCTACAAACTGGTGAAATATGATAATGTGCAAATCTAATTATTGCAGTCTAAAACTGGGTAGATAAAATTATGATAGTCTATGAATCTGGTAAAAATGTTGTCTATAGAGCTTGTAGTCTACAAATCTGGCAAAACTACCTGCAATCTGAAAGACTAATAAAATTATTTGCGTTCTTCAATTGATATACAAACGTACAACCAACAATTCAAATAAAATTGCTGTAGTCTGCATTTCTTGCGAAATTGCCACCGTCCGTATGCAGTTCTGTTGAAACTGCCATGTTCTGCAGTTAGGGCGGCCTTGACGCTCGCATAATCGCTGAAACTGCATTCTGCAGTTAGGGCGCTTGACCTCAGCATAACAGCACAGGTTCCTATTCCCACCATATGGGTCGTTGTTAACTACATTCCTGCAAAGTCGTCCTTTCACCCTTCCTCCAAGTGATCCTTGATTCTTCAGCTCAAAATTGTAACGTCAGTGTCATTTAACAATCCAATTATCCATAAGCCCCAGGCACCAGACCCATTGCGTGGAGAGAATACAGATCAAAACAATAAAGTGCACTGCCTAACGTGAGCTGATTGTTGATGGAGGTACACGAATGGATTTGTCAGTTTTCATCCAGATGACCCCTGATTCGGGAGTGGGGAATGGGGATGGGTGGGGGTGGGGATGGTAAGGGATGGTGACTGACGAGAATTTATCGACAGTTGGTGTAATGACTTCCAGCAGGGCTTTTTTTGTTAACCTTGATTGGCTCAAATGTCCAGCACTGAGTTCTCGTATTGAAACGCTCCGAGCTCCAAACACGCTGAAGCAAAACATAAAAAGCCATCACCGTTGTCTATTTATTGATTTTTATTCAGTGAATAGACTTTTTTTGTTTAAACTTTTGATACGAAAGGAGTGTAGTGGTAATAGGCATTCAGAATTGCTTCTTTTCGTCTCCTTTTCTTCTTCTTAAAAAAAAAAATCTCTCTCTCTCTCTCTCTCTCTCTCTCTCTCTCTTCTCTCTCTCTATCTGTGCGTGCGTGCGTGCGTGCGTGCGTGCGTATGGTGTGTGTGTGGTGTGTGTGTGTGTGTGTGTGTGTGTGTGTGTGTGTGTGTGTGTCACCTTGTCTGTCTTTGACTCTGTCATAGAGTTATCTCATCAAATAGAGAGTGGCGTTTGCTAATGGGGCCATGTGCATTTGTTTTCATGCCATTTGTCTCTGTATATGCCACCACCCCCACCCCCTCCCCGTCCTCTTCCTGGAAACGTCTACGCCTGGCGTATGGTTGTTCACACACAAAGCTTTATGATACTGGATCAATGCCTGAAAATCAGATCAAACACACATTGAATAGTGAGTCTCAGTCCCCATCCCTTAAAGTGCCCTACCATACATCTAACCAATCACCTCCTACCTTCTTCTTCTTCTTCTTGTGTCTCCTTCTCTCTGTCTGTCTGTCTGTCTGGCTCTCTCTCTCTCTCTCTCTCTCTCTCTCTCTCTCTCTCTCTCTCTCTCTCTCTCTCTCTCTCTCTCTCTCTCTGAATGTATCATTGTTTGTCTTTGTGGCTTTTGCTGTCTGTCTGCCTGCTTATCTTCTCTACCCCCCCCCCCCCCCTCCTGCTCCTTACCACCCACTACCTCTCTCCATTACCACACTCCCCCTTGATCTGTTTCTCTGCCTGCCTGTATCATATTTCTTCTTCTTCTTCTGCTCGCTCTCTCTCTCTCTCTCTCTCTCTCTCTCTCTCTCTCTCTCTCTCTCTCTCTCTCTCTCTCTCGTGATCAGACCCGAATTAAACCAAAACCAAAAAAGCTCCCGCCCTCTTAAAACAAGACATACTACTCGATAACTCATCCAAAGGAAATGAAAATATTTTCCACGTGATTATATTTTTCCTTCACCGTAATCAACAACTCGTGATCATTTAATAGCATGAGAGGATAGGTAATTTCTAGAGATGGAGAAACAAACTCAAATGTTGCTCCCCCCCCCCTCTCTCTCTCTCTCTCTCTCTCCTTTTTCGCGCTGTCTTTTCTACTTTGAATCTGCTATGTCTCTCTTTTTTTTTCTTGCCTTATAGGATTTCTAAACAGATTGAATGGATGAACATGGCAAGCATACACTTTAAAAGAACTTTAATTACTACCTTCTTCATTCTAACATTCTCATGATTTTAGTGTTTGGGATGCTTTCAGTATGGTCAAAACTCAAGGCCTATAATCAAGAATCGTGGTCTGTATTTATTACTCCTAAATTAGAACTCCCAGAGTCTATGTGTAAAGCCACGGGTGTGTTGTTAGCCCTGTTGTTCTGAGACTAACTTAGTATCTTCTAATGTACACATAACGTCTTTGAAGCAAACATTACATAAATCGTAACATTATTTTGTACTAAACCGAGCTTTAAATTATCCCTGAAACTATTGCCGAATTTCATCCAGCGACCTTCACATAAAAAGCGGAACATTCTAACCCAAAATCAGCCATGAAATTATTACTGAATCGTGTGCCAGCGACATGGTATACACACGACAGCGACATGTTTTAGCATGCTGAATTGAATCCGAGTTCGCAGTATTCAAAGTTCAAATAAACCACGACATCACAGACAGAGACACGATGGCGTAAACGCCTACTGTTGCAGTCACTTTTAGTCTACGCTGACCTCTCTCTCTCTCCTCTCTCTCTCTCTCTTAGTTGCGTCTCCGCCCATGTCAGCATGGAAACTCAGCCTGCACGTGCAACTAACATTTCATCAGCTCTATGTGCCAGTTTAGCGTCTCCTATGTTGTGGTCGTTCGAAAAAAAATAATGGCAGCCGACAAAATTAGCCTTTTGTGGGACAAACGTTTCCGGCCAGATTGGATCCTTTCATTAAGTTGACGTCTGACTTGCGTGACAATTGTTCAGCATGGAAGCCCATTGACTAGCTGACATCCATCAAAGTTAGCAGCAGGGGGTCGTTCTTGTTGCCAAGCATTTCCTGTTTATTTGAGAGAGAGAGAAACGTTGAGAGAAAGCAGCGTAATAGTTAACTCTTAGAATTCGATGAAAATGCTCTGCCATAGATAGATGGAAGTTGACTTAAAACCAGAATGATCTTTCCCACTGCGGTATTTAGGCTACATGTCATCAAAACGGCATGATCGGCAAAGTCTCAAGAGAAAACAAAAGAAGAACATGAACATTCTATGTGTTCAGCATCACGCCTAGCTGAAGTAGCTCACTCTTCGCAATGACAATAAAGATAACCTCAGTTCGTTCCTTTATTTCCATCCTCTGTTCTGTTTTGGATGAATGGGTTCAGTGTGGCTGGATGAGAAAATAAGAACAACACCAAAGAACACCAAGCAGTTCACACCAGACGCGTTGTAACCAAATGCAACAAAGGCGCTGCAGGTGAGGGGAAGTGTTGGAAGTTTTATCACTTTAAAAGAGCCAGCAATTACAACTATGTTATGCGCTCGGAGATTCCTAAACATTTCTAAAACTGATGATGCGCGGTGGCGCGCGCGCGCGTCGCGCGCGCGCGTGTGTTGTGTGTGTGTGCTATTTTCGCAATTATCTACCCTTTGGAAAATATGCCTTCAATGCCTGCAGGTAGCAAATACACTCTCAGAAAACTATGAAGAATAACTTCAACAGTACAAGCAGGATTAGTGGTGTTTTTTTTTTTTGTTTTTTTTTTAAATTAATGAGCATCCAAAGACACGTGCTATAATGCATACTATAGTCAGTATTTTTTCTGTTGACAACGATTTGCTAAATTATGCACGTTTTAATGTATGGATAAGGTTTCAGTGATGATGAAGATGTCCCTTGGCCGGAAAGCGTTTCGTGCTCTTTAAGCGGAATTTATGAGAAATACGCCAGTACACTGCAAATAAGGTTGACTGCATTCTTGCAACAAAGCAGATGGTGCTTGCCAGCGGGTAGCCGACAGACTTTTCAGTCATGCAATGTTGATTTGATCTACATTTGCACATTTGTAGAAACGAGAGTTCAATGATGGATAGTACTGATCAGTTCAAATATGTGGAAAACAAAATGACGAAGAATACCTAAAAATGGATTACTATTACAACAGATTACTGATACAAGTCGTTTGATATGTGGATACAGGAATAGGGTTGTAAACTTTATTAGTCTGATAAGGAGGAAACCCCCCCCCCCCCCCATGGGGATTTGGAGGTCAAAGAAAGAAAGATTCTTCAAATTCGTATAGAATGGTAAAAACACGTATTAACAGTTTTATCAATTTCATGGCGCAAATCCTACAGGGGCTATTTTGGTGACTTAGTACGACTTTAAGGCTCTGGTCCTCTTCTTTCAGTCATTTAGAGCTGTTTTTTCTTCTTCTTCTGCGTACACAGGCTGATACTCCTGCGGACACTCCCTGTACAGACAGGCAAGGATTAATCCCATCTACCCAACAAAGGGAGTGGAGTTTTGTGTGTATGAGCTGTTTGATGAGACTGTCGACAGAATGCCTACAATACCCTCACAGCAACCCGTATAGTGAGGACTGTGGCTTGAAAGCAAGATATTCTCTAGCTTGCTAGATGGGCATACTTTTCAGTCTTTTTTATTCTTCCACTCTGCCTTCATACGGTACTGAGAGCTCAATCAGAATCATTTGTATCCAGGAATAGTGAATACTGTCTGATCTCGTGACAGTCTTGTGGATAATCAGCGAGCGGTGTTTCTATTTCGGAAGGTGTGCTATGCGCTCTTCCCGGCCATCCACCCCACATAGAAAACTCCGCTTCTATTCCCTGGGTATGTCGCAGATGTATCAGACTATGTTTTCTGCCCCATGCAATGTGGAATATTGCTAGATTATGTTGTTTTTCCTCTGGCAGCGTTGCTCGCGTGCGTGATCTTTCAAAGACTTAGTTGTGCTTCCGTGGGTACCTTCCCTGGATTAGTGATTTTTTCCTTTTTTGAGCTCAGGACATGCTCCACCGCTTGTTTGCCCTCGCAGAATGGAAATACGAGGGTCATGTGGTTTCCCCCATTTCATCAGATTACTTATAGTGATGCAATAGCGCCTTTGATTTTAGATATATAATGGATGAATAATCAGTGGAGTGACACTTTCACCAATAATTACTTCTACCTTGTGTAAATTTGTTATTCTAAATTCCCGTGTAATTGTCTGTCACAAGAGGCAACCCAGAATGTTACACAATAAACGTATACGAACGTTCGAAACTCGTCTTTGAAATTATATGACGCATTTTCTTTCTCTAACTTTGATGGTTATCCTAGTGTTCACACGAGGTCTGGTCGCTCAGTGAGAACGAAAATGATGTAAATAATGCTTTGGACTTCAGTTATGGTCTGACATCACATGGCAGAGCTGTGCTGTACGCTTTCTCTCCTGATAAATCCGGCGCCAACCAGGCCCGAAAGATACAGACAAAAGAGTTGGTCAGGACAGTTTGCCAACGTTTTACAGAGTAGCATCCATTAAGTGATGAAACTCGGCTGTGGGGTTCCAGTTGTCCCACTTGAGGCCAGGCAACAATATCAATCTTCTCCATGAAACGAACTGTGCATCAGGGGTCACCGCAGAATGTACATCAATCAAAGCGAAACGCAGTAGAGGTGGAATGAGAAAAGAGGACTTTCAAACCTGAAGTCTCAGTTGAAAAACGTTTCATCTTTATGGGACTGTTGGGGTATGTGAATACAGAATACAATAAAATACATTGGTCAGATTTACAGCAAACAAGTTAAAGTTGGGCATTTATCTGAAAATACACGAACTGAAGATCACACACACACACACACACACACACACACACACACACACACACACACACACACACACATACACACACACACATCCATTTTGAACATTTGCACCGGCATAACGTTGACATGTCTAAAAAAAAAAAGAAAAGAAAACCACTGAATACAGAGAAAAATACTTTCCGTGCTTTTAAGAATAGAACATCGTTTTTCCTTTTTCTTCCTTTTCTGTTGTTCTGCTTGTTTGTGTGTGTGTGTGTGTGTTGTTTTTTGTTGTTGTTTTTTTCTTTTGTTTTTGCTTGTTCAAATTTGTTTAAGTTACAAGTGTTGGTCAACAATGTCTTTCACTCCAATACTGACAGTAGCTGCTGAGCTGTATAATCAATCATCAAACCGCCCCAGACCTTCAAGCTGTGTGGCGGTTCATCAGTCATGCGGTTTGCCAAGCTTTACCATGCTCCCTGAAGCACTCGATGGCGGAACATTTTTATCAATCTTCATGTCGGCGACAACCCCGGCCGGCTCTCTCACGGATTCCTGTATATTTCAACCCCGGACGGCAATAGAAACAACGTGGAATTAATTAATTACAGGCATATTTCAAAACCAGAGGCAAGAACCCGTGCTCCTAAGTCAATTTCTTGCTGTATGTATACTATGTGCCCTTACCCTTCAAAACGTTGACTCAGATGGCGTTTCAAGACGACCAGAAGATACGACATTAGGGTGTGTGAAGACATCGATTGTACATAGATTGTGTTTATAGCCGTAATCGACCAAAGAGACATGTAAGGTTGAAAGCATATTAAAACAGAAACTTTTCAAAGAATGAAATCCCAAACCAAGTATAGAATAAACACCCCAGTTTGACGAGACTGGACACAGGCATCTGGCCTAGCGTTCTCAAACGCTGACGTTAGGATTTAATAAGAACATCAGCTCCTAACTGCGAAAAGAGTATTCAAAGTCATAGTCATTTGCATGTTAAAGACGACTTGTCACTGGAAAGGTGCCCCAGGCAGTTGGCCTGGCATTTTTGCTGTCGTATCTCCCGAGCTTTCTCGATGGCATTATTCGCATGCGATACATTCAGTCGTGCTAGTTCTGATCCACTTTATCCGGGAATTCACTCGTTAACGCTTAGCTGCAGAGCCAGCGCGAAAGAATATCCCCTTCGGACGTTGTCATCTCCTCCATTGAATGACAATACCATGGACTTACCGCTGTCCATGCCTTTGAAACAAGCCACATGGAACTGAATGTGAGTATGTATTAGGAGTTGAGGTCACCACGAGAACTGGGTATAAAATCCCACATACTTGAAACTTTTTAATGATGGTCAGTAAGTTTGGAAACCTTCAGGATAATTGCAGGGTGTTCCATTGTGGTCAAAGAGTACGTTGCCAGACTGTAATGTGGGCATTCTTTTCTCTTTTCTTTTTTCCAGTGTACCCCGGCGTCAACAAGGCTTGAGAAATACAGACATTTGCGGCTGTGATCATGAAATTTGAGCAACACTTATAGAGACGCCTCCATGACAGCGGACGAAACTCGAGGTGTGGCTCCGTTCTATCCGTTTGAGCCCATGGCACTTTTAATACCGGTCAGCAGCCCCAGGCCCGAAAAGTCGTACCAAAATAGACAGGACTGAGACCCACTGATTCCCTGATTGCTGCCCACAACACTTTGTCCAAACCACGGCGGCTGGCTGATTGGGTGTCTTTGAGAATCACGGCCATGCTTTATTTTGGATGCACGCTGCATTCTCTGTATGTTTTTGTTCTCTTCTAGGACTGATCCAGATAATGAATAAAGACTTCTAACTTCTTTATGTTTTTGCTCTCTTCTAAAACTGATCCGGATAATGATTAAAGACCTCTAACTTCTTTGCGTTTTTGTTCTCTTCAAAGACTGGTCCAGATAATGATTAAAGATCTCTAACTCCTTAATGAAGACAATATTATAAACTCAATGAGTTTACTAAGATTCTTCAAGATCTTAAAGTTTCTACAAGGCTGGCGTTTAGTTAATGTTGTGAAGCACTTTTACGGAGGTCTGTAATGAGAACACGAGACAAAGTATTCACTGGTGGTGTGTCAGTAACGTATGGGTTGCTTGTTGTGTCCGATGCTCGACTCTTTAGTGGCATGTATTAAAGTGACCGTTCTGCAGCAGACAGCATGGCACCAGTGACCATCTTATAATCGACAAATGTTTCTTCTACCGTATATGATTTCGGGTCGTGGGTAGTGTGAAAGATGCTAAAAGTTCTCACTCCTTATGCAGGTCAGTTAGCGTGTTTTCCATGCTTATATTTGTTTTCTGAATCAGCATGATTGTTTTTTGCTTCCTTCGTGGGGTTTAAAACTGATTATGATCTCTGGGTAGAACTCTGCAAGTAATGAAGTTTCATGGTATTTTTTCTCTCCTTTCCCCGTAAATTGCAGTATGCTATCCTTTGCATTATTTGAAAATTAGCTGAAGAAACCAGATTCTTAAATGGAGCTCACTGTAAATAGATCGCGCATAGATGGCTTTTAAATGGAGTGACAAAACTCCAAAGAATTTCTTGCTAACAATTTTTGTAAGGAAGAAACAGAACAAAAATCTTCCACGTTTGACGACATAAACGAGAGACCAATGAATACGTATAGACATTGACGTATGACCAAGATAGACGTCAAAGGAGGACTACTAGGTGTTCCAAGGTGACAGTCCTGAAGAAGTCAAGTAAAGACGAAAATTTGGCAGAGAACAACTGGTGGTTTTTTTTTTTTTTTTTGTGATCAAGTGTAACAATTTTGTTTTTAAGCGAGTGTGTTCGTTGTGCATCATCTTGATATAATACAATCTTATTATGTACACAGAATGTGGGATGGTGTGACACGTAGCTAAAGAACTGCTTCATCTTGTCTGAGTCCAAATATACTGCCACAAACCCTAGGTGTTCAAACGGTGGGCTGGTGAACAGTATTGGTAGTGAACCCCATGTTTTGCTGTAATAAAGTCTCTTGATTTTTTGGCCTCCCACGCAACATCTGCCCGTTAAAAATGCATGCATAGGCTTCAAGGTGGACTAAATTCAACAGCCATAATTCAGGAAATCATTTGCAAAGAAATACTTGATGCGTTTCTTGTGGGCAGCTAGGGAACATTCCAAGTCACTGGGACCACTGGAAATTATTGCATATACGTCTTAAAGCCTATGGCATTTATCATCTGAATGACAGCGAAACAAGTATTCAATATTGAACTAGAAGGACACTACAGGGAAAAGACCTCTGCCAAGGTCGAGCGGATCTTGGATTGACCATTTGTTCCGGTACAAACTTAAAAAAGAAAAAAATGAGTATGCCACCCAACGAAAAAGAAATGCACGACAAATAAAACTAACATCTGTTCTGGATCCATACCTACTAAAACTAACATTTGTTCCAGATCCACACTAACTAAAAGTTACATTTGTTCCCGATCCACACTTATTAAAAATAACATTTGTTCCGGATCCACACAACTAAAAGTAACATCTGTTCCGGATCCACGCCAACTAAAAGCAAGATTTGTTCCGGATCGGCACCTAAACACAAATGGGTTCGTTTTGGGGCTTTTCATCATATTTTGGTTGATATCGAGCTTGTACATTCTGCGCAGTTTTGTGGACAAACAGACAAAGAAACCGACTTCTTTGCCGAACACAGCCCTGATTTGCCCCCACACACTTCACCCCACTCTTCCCGTCTTGCTTTCATTAGCTGAGCAATAAACAAAGTTACATGACTTGAACAGACTTCTTGGAACATCATCAAAGTGACTCGGAAGCAGTTCAGTGTCTCCTCAGGTGGGTTGTCTCATGACGACTTGACATTGACTGCTCCACGTGGACTGCCAGTGGTGGGCTTGTGCTGGGACAAGTCAGGCTATGGTGGTGGACCAGAAGCCAAATTGGGCAGCGTGGGTGCAGTGTCACTGAACTGACACGAATGAGGAGATGAACAGAAAAAAGAGACTGTTCAGCAAAACGGAAACAAAAATGTCGCAAAGTTCAACATGGTCTGCATTTCACTTGGAAAACTGGATGACCATGAGGCTCTACCCAACTTCTCCCATCTCTCTGGCTGACTCGCACCGCATTCCAAACGTCTTTACCATTAAGTCATTATAACATCAATTCCGGTGTCATCGTGGGGGACCTAAATCAAATCTTAAAAAAGGCACCTCCAACAACACGGTCCAGAGGGTTCGTGTAGTAGTGTTTCAGTACCTTCACAAACGGAAAAGGAGATGATCGCATTTTGGCGAAACTACCACTTTCTGTTTGGTGAGACTGGCCCCGCATGAGACAGTGAAAAAAGAACTGGGTGAAAGCTTTTTCGTAAGGCGACATTCGGATTGAACGTCTACATACTCTGCAGGTAAAACGGCAAGCAGAACAAACTATCCCAGGACAATGGGTGAGGGGATCGATATAACACTTCACGATTACCATCAGAACGCCACGGTGAGACACGAAGCAAAAATAACTTCTTTTTTTTAAATTAAGCAATGTTTGATATGAACTCGTACTACTGTTGACATTTCATAACTTCTGTTGACAGGGAAAATCGCACTACTGTTGACTCTTTACAGGTTCTGTTGACAGGGAAGTTTCATACTACTGTTGACTTTTCACAACTTCTGTTGACAGGGAAAATCGCACTACTGTTGACTTTTCACAACTTCTGTTGACAGGGAAAATCGCACTACTGTTGACTTTTCACAACTTCTGTTGACAGGGAAAATCGCACTACTGTTGACTTTTCACAACTTCTGTTGACAGGGAAAATCGCACTACTGTTGACTCTTTACAGGTTCTGTTGACAGGGAAGTTCGTACTACTGTTGACTTTTCACAACTTCTGTTGACAGGGAAAATCGCACTACTGTTGACGTTTTACAGGTTCTGTTGACAGGGAAGTTCGTACTACTGTTGACTTTTCACAACTACTGTTGACAGGGAAAATCGTACTACTGTTGACTTTTTACAACTTCTGTTGACAGGGAAGTTCGTACTACTGTTGACTTTTTACAGGTTCTGTTGACAGGGAAGTTCGTATTACTGTTGTTTTTTTATAGCTTCTGTTGACAAGGAAGCTCGTACTAGTGTTGACCTTTTAAAGCTTCTGTTGACAAAGAAGTCTGTATTACTATTGACTTCCTACAGCTTCTGTTGACGTGAAAATCTGTACATCTGTTGACTTGTGTACAGCTTCTGTAAATGTGGAAGTCTGGAGGCCTACTACTATAAACCTTTTTTGAGCTTCTGTATATGTGAGAATGTACATTAATGTTGACTTTTTGTTGCTACTGTTGACATTGAAGTGTGTTTCACTGTTAGTTCTTTGTACAGTTTCTGTTGATGCTGAAGTCTAAGCTACTCTTGACTCGTTTTGCAGTTTCCGTTGATTCTTCTGCTGTTACTATTGACTAATTTTGCAGCTGCTATTGCCATGTATAACTACATTAATGTCAATTGCTTTGGATAAGTTCTGTTGACGCTTTTGCAGCTTTTGTTAACATATATGCCTATATCGCTTTTTCAGTTTCTCACAATTTTTTAAAAATTTGTTTTGCTTTTTGTAGCTTCTGTTGACTTCGAAATCTGCAGGTAGAGGAAAGAAAAGCCAGTACGGAAAAAACAAGTCGAAGAGAAATCGGAACAATAACTATAGGTTCATAATTGTTATAATGGATCAGCTGACAATGAATACCACACCAAGGCTGTCGAAAAAGAACACACACACACACCCCACACACACACACACACACACACACGTACACTTAAACGCACATACTCACGTCTCTCTCTCTCTCTCTCTCTCTCTCTCTCCTCTCTCTCTCTCTCTCTCTCTCTCTCTCTCTCTCGCACAGCCGAATATCACATTAAAAACAATTAACAACCAGGGAACAAAAAAAGAAAGAAAAGGAAAAAAAAGAAAAAGAAAAAAGAGAAAGAAACAAGAAAGAAAAAAAAAAGAAGAAAAACTGCAAAATATGCCTAGCTCTATTCAGGCTTAACGCCCACAACAACCAGCTATCACATGTCATACGGTATGACCACGCTGATGCCACCCGAATGACAACACATTAACAAGGGCAGCAAGGATGCCATTTCTTTAAAAACACGACGCAGGCAGATTTTGAATTTGCAACACGTTACTTCGAACTCCCGAGATCGTGTGCCAAGTAAACAAGCATGTAAAACTCCAGTTGTAAGGCAAGCCAGAGACAACAGACGCAACTGGCGTTTGCAGCTGACAAATGGCTTTGTTGTGCAGCTAGGTTCTGCAGGGTTGGGGGAGATGCACGTGTTACTGATAAAACACGACAAAGATAGATGTCGGAGACTGGTCTTCCAGGCGTTGTGTTGGAGGGAGGCAAGACTGAAGAGTAATTAGCTTGCGTCCACATGTTTCTACTTTTGAAAGTCGTACATTTTCCCGATTTTTTCTGTCCTTCTTTTTCACCGAAGATACTCTGTTTTCAGCCATGTTCGTTTTCACGTTTGTTTGTTTGTCCCTTTGTAGGAGTACGCGAGATCTGTAAGACCTAGATGTACCAAACTTCATAAAAGGGTCAAACGCGGTCAGTAGACGAATCCGTTGAACTTTGGGACGGATCCGAGGTGCGGATTCGAATCAATGTTCATCAACATTTCTACAGATATAACGTTACCCATCGTGTAAAATGGTTCGCGTCATATTACACGAGCATCATTTATTGCAGTTTACAGAACTGAAGATGGATTAAAGCGTATATTTTCTTTTATCTCATCACGCTTGTGTTTTGTTTGTGTATTCATTTGGTTAAAGCGTATATTTTCTTTTATCTCATCACGCTTGTGTTTGTTTGTGTATTCATTTTTGTCAAGGTCGCTTCACGATTTTTCCCTTGTTTAGAATTCACCACACAGTCGCACACGGTTGTTTTG
>CM031597.1:88545645-88565645 GCA_018398815.1 Conus ventricosus | reverse complement strand
AACAAACAAACAAACAAATAAATAAATAAATAAATAAATAAAGGTACACTGCTCCTTGCAGATCCAGTTCATCCAATTCACGTGCAGACAAGATTAGCACAGAATGAACAAACAATATCACCTGCCTTCCTCCCTCTTATCTCCTCCACATAGAGAGGGAAGTCGCAGGATGGCGGATGTACCAGACCGTACACATGTAAGCATCAACAACAGAAGAAGACGAAACCTACACAGACAAATCAAGACTGACTCTTAAATACATAGTTTTGTGAGTCTCTCAAGCGCACATACGCACACGCGCAAACAACAACAGCCAGAGTATTTCGACGGTCTATGATGATGAATAACGATGATGATGATGATGATGATGATGATGATGATGATGATGACGATGACGATGACGATGACGATGATGATGATGATGACGATGACGATGACGATGATGATGATGATGATGATGATGATATGATGATGACGATGATATAGAGTTCTGCTGGGGTCTGAGATACAAAACAGGGCTGCATTCTATGCTACCGTCTATGACAAATGTCGGAGTCCATCAGACACGATAAAAGACAGACACAAGCAGTGCAGGCCAAGAAATCTGAGAACAATTTTCAGAGAGATGCGGCCAGTTTGTGGATAAAACTCGACTGCCCTTTGGAGCTCTTATCATACATAACAATAGACAGAATCCGGTCTTAGCTGAAACATTCTCTGACTAGATTCCTTCTTTAGGATTCGAGCCCTGTGACCCTCCAGCCTGCAAGCCTGCGACGTCAACCAGTGCGCCAGTGGCTGGTAACTTGGGGAACAATCTTTTCAGGAAATGTCTTTATTCAACCTCACCTTCCATGCCATGTCAGTGTATTGCACCCACATCGCTCTTTCTAGTTCTCCGTCCACAGCCACAGGATGACTTGCCCTGCCACAACTCCTACACTGACACTACACAGGGAGCGGTCTATGTGAAGTCGTTGATAAAGCAACCCACCAGACGAGACACTGCACTGCTGTGAGTCGTGTCAGTGATGTTCAGTGCTGCCTGTTCTAATCCGACATTACATTCTCTGTTGGTGACTTGTCATAAAGCCAACTTGAGTTAGTTCTCGCTCCAGAGGGCTTTACCCCATGGCTGTCCCTATATCTTTACTGACACTAGTCACTCTGACAGAAACATCACCTAGGGCATGGACATAAAGAAGAAATCAAAACTGAAGCAACCTTGAGAGCAAGGCATAAAGGGCGATTAGAACAAGAAACTTCTTCAGGCTGATCGATAAGGATGAGGATAATGAAGATAATGCAACAGATTTCCATTCTGGTTTGACTGCGTTCTATGCTTACTTTCAGAATGAAGTAACATTCTCAGAAATGCATCCATTAAGGGGCAGAAACTGAGCGGCGTGGTCCCAGTCTTTCTAATTAAGCCATAGAAACTCAACTCTGGGTATAAGAGCCAGTGGGGCAGAAAAATCCTACAAGTAAATGGTTCTGATGGAAATTGAATCCACGACCCCCCAGGCGGTATTCCGTGACGTTAACCACTTCAGCTAGGCGGCTGGTCTTATCAGGGCATCCACCATCCAGGTCAAAGGCACTCCGTTCGCAATGAACATCAAGAATGATTTCGTTCCCAGCACAGAACTATTTCCATCAGGAAGTCCCGACAGGTGCCAAGGTCTGTCAGTGAACCACTCTCTGGATACCCCCCCCCCCCCCCCACACACACACACACCTCGCTCTCTCTCTCTCTATCTGTGTGTGTGTGTGTGTGTGTGTGTGTGTGTGTGTGTGTGTGTGTGTGTGTGTGTGTGTGTGTTCATCTGTCAGCCTGTCAATCAGTCAGTTTGTCTGTCTGCCTCTCTCTCTCTCTCTCTCTCTCTCTCTCTCTCTCTCTCTCTCCTCAAAGACAGAGACAGAGACAAAGAGCGATAGAGAGACAGAGGCAGAGATATAGTAGGAGAGATAAAGAAACAGAGACACGGGCAGACATACAGGCAGACAGACAGGCATATGGGGCTGCAGGAAGGAAGACTGACAAAAAAAAATGTCAGGCAGATTAACGAGAGAGAGAGAGAGAGAGAGAGAGAGAGAGAGAGAGAGAGAGAGGAGAGAGAGAGAGAGAGAGAGAGAGAAGAAAGAGAGAGAGAGAAGAATCAGGGACGAAAATACAGACAATTTGAGAGAGAGACAGAGAACTGCAGATTGACAGACAGTGAGACAGAGAAACTCAAGGAACTGAGACAAGGGGAGTGGGAGGGGTGGAGAGCGGAAACATCCGATGAAAATGGTCTTCCTTTGTGCGTGACATAATTGAAGTCCTGCACACTTGAGAACCGTCCTCGAGTGTTTCTGGTAGAGCACGAAAACCGACAGAGAACAATTACGCTGATGAGGGGTGCTTCCCCACCCCACCACGAACTCTCCCTGCCCCCTGCTCGCGCGCTCTTAGTAGGTGGAGGAAAATTGGATCCTGGGTTTCCGCTTCCGGACCGCCAAGGACTTGTCCATGGTGACTCCTCGCTTCGTTCCTGACAGTTCTTTTCCCACTCCTTGATTCTAGCCTCCATTAGTTCCCACACATTCTCTGTCTGTCTGTCTGTCTGTCTGTCTCTGTCTCGCTCTCTCTTTCTCTTTGTCTCTGTCTCTCTCTCCCCCCTCTCTCTCTCTGCCCCCCCCCCCCTCATTCCTTCCCTAACTCTGTCCTCTCTTCACTTTCTCATGGATAATTTCTCCCAGTTCTTCCATACTCTCTCCTTCCCCTCTTTACCGCGCTTGCCCCCCCCCCCCCCCCCCCCCCCTCTGTCTGTGTGTCTGTCTGTCTATCTACCTGTGTGTTTTTCATTCTCTCTCTATGTCGTTGTCTCTGTCGAACCATCCCTGTCTTTGTCTCTTTGTTTCTCTTGTCTCTCTGTTTCTGTCTTTCTGTCTGTCTGCCTGTCTGTCTGTTTCTCTCGTCTCTGTCTGCCTGTCTTCTGTCTGTCTGTCTGTCGTCTGTCTGTCTGTCTCTCTCTCTCTCTCTCTTCTCTCTTTCTTCTCCTCTCTCTCTCTTCTCTCTCTCTCTCTCTCTCCCTCCGCTTTTTTGCCTTGTGCTCAAGCCTGGCTGTTTATTTCAAGTTTGAGTTTTCTTCAATCCCCGTCCCCCATCTCCGTCCCTCCCTATCCCTCCTCTCCCCCTCCCTCCCCCCCTTCTTTCTGTCTCTCTCTCTCTCTCTCTCTCTCTCTCTCTCTCTCTCTCTTCCTCTCAGCTGTGTCCTTATTGAAATCACTTCTTTTCTTATTTCCTGCTTTCTTCTTTATCGTTTATCGTTTTCCGATCAGAGTAATGGAAAAGAAGACGTTAGTGACACAGGGGGAAGGAAGTATAACAGCGGTTTGGGGCATTCCATCTGACACACACAGTGCACATTTTTTGGTAGGAGTGGGGCAGTACGATATATCTCAATACTGTTAAAGAAAATGGTACCGCCAGAAAAAAGGACTCTCTCTCTCTCTCTCTCTCTCTCTCTCTCTCTCTCTCTCTCTCTCTCTCTCTCTCTCTCTCTCTCTCTGTATGGGTCTCTTTAATTGTTAGCCGTAAGTCCGTCTGTCTGTCTGTCTGCCTGTCTGTCCGTCTACCTGTATGTATGTATGTATGTTTGATCTCTCTCTCTCTCTCTCTCTCTCTCTCGCTCTCTCTCTCTCTCTCTCTCTCTCTCTCTCTCTCTCTCTCTCTCTCTGAGTTTTGACCCTTGCACTCACTGTTTACCCTACTATGCATTAACTATTATTCTTAAAACTTCTTCTACTTCTTCTGTTTCTTCTACTTGTTCTGTTATCACTACTACTACTACTACTACTACTACTACTTACTACTACTACTACTATCTTCACGATTACTACTACTACTACTACTACGATCATCATCATCATCACCATCATCCTTATCATCATCATCATCATCATCCTTATCATCATCGTCATCATCATCATTTTCATCATAATTATTATTGTTATGATTGTTGTCTATCTCTTTGTTCTTATCACTATCTTGAGGCTCGTCTTTGTGGTCTAGTAAACCCCCAGTAGAGCAGTAAGAACAGACTGGAAGATTGAGCATCACCTCAAACCTTCATTCTTGAGTGGCAAACTTCTCGCCCCCCCCCCCCCCCCCCCCTCCGCCCCCCCCCCCCTCTCTCTCTCTCTCTCCCTCTCACTTTCTCTCTCTCTCTCTCTCTCTCTCTCTCTCTCTCTCTCTCTCTCCTCTCTCTCTCTCTCTCTCTCTCTCTCTCTCTCTCTCTCTCTCTCTCTCTCTCTCTCTCTCTCTCTCTCTCTCTCCTGAAGAGGAGGAAGAAGAAAAGGCCCGGAAAGAGGGAACCAACCAGCTGGAAGAGACAGCTCCGAGCCATTGAAATGCATCGCTTGAGCTCCATGTCTATGCCTCTCCATTCTGGATGGTCGAAATCCAGAAATGGTTGAAATAGTGATTTCGTCAGGCGAAGATGTAGTAGAGGCGTTCGCGACTCCTCTAGTCTCCTTGCTTCATGCGGTTTTGTCCTGGCTCTGGATTCTCTTGAATGCTACTGTGCGTTACTATGTTCATGTTCTCTTGCTTCTGTTATCATAAATGTTTGTTGTACTTGTTATTATCTGACTTGGTGATTGAGTAGTGTAGCAGAACAGATTTTTTTCTGCCTGGTTCTTTGTCCGTCTGTCTATCCGTCTGTATGTCTGTCTCTGATTGTTTTTGTCTGCCTGTCTGTCTGTCTGTCTGTCTGTCTGTCTGTCTGTCTGTCTTGTCTTCTGTCTCTCTGGTGTGTGTGTGCACACGTGCATTTATATTCCTTATAAGACCCATGCGTATGTATCTATCTCTGTCTGCCTGTCCGTCTGTCTGCCTCTGTCTCTGTCTCTTCTCTGTCTCTGTCTGTCTCTGTCTCTCTCTCTGTCTGTCTCTGTCTCTCTCTCTATCTTTGTGAGTGTGCATATGTGCATTCATGTTCATTGTTAAATCTATGCATGTGGGCGTATGTGTGCGTTATGCATATTTCCGTAGATTTATAAGCTCTTCTCTTTCTTCTATTTTCTTCTTCTCCATTTCTCCATCTTAGTTCCAATATATGGCATGCACAACTTTTAAGTTGAGACAGACTGGAAGACCAGGCTGTGTTTAACTGAGAAGAGTTGTTTTTTTCTGTGTTCCATGTGTATGTCACTTTCAGCAACGAGGATGTCTCTTTCTGTCTCTCTCTGCCTCCCCTTCTCTCTCTCTCTCTCTCTCTCTCTCTCTCTCTCTTCTCTCTCTCTCTCTCCTTTTCTCTCTCTCTCTCTCTCTCTCTCTCTCTCTCTCTCAACTGAGAAGACCTTTGTTGTGTGTTCTGTGTGTCTGTCACTTTCAGCCACGAGAGACGTCTTTTTCTGTCTCCGTCTCTGCCTCCCCCTTCTCTCTCTCTCTCTCTCTCTCTCTCTCTCTCTCTCTCTCTCTCTCTCTCTCTCTCTCTCTCTCTCTCTCTCTCCTCTCTGTGTTTTCAAAGTTAAGAACCGAGACTGCTCTACAGACACAGTTTTACAGGAATACAACTCGGGGCTCCTATATCAAACGATATATACGACGGCGTCGTAAAATGAATGTGTTTCTTGGCACCCCTGTCGCCTTATTTTCCCTAGTTTATTTCTCACTGCAAAACCAAATGGGATTGCACTAGTAACGCTTTCTTGTTTTCCAAACAACATTCCTCTCGAAGAGAAGAAAAACATCTCGTACTTTTCATGCATTTGTTTTTTCTTTGTGCCAAATACTTTTCCCTATAGTTTTCTTTTCAGGAAAGAAAAAGGATAATTCAACAGCTATTATTTACAAAATTGAAATTTTCATGAGCACGTAAATCGATGTAAATAACAAATTAGAATCTTGTTTTAAAACATGTATACATGAGGGGCACACGGGAGAGCGTAGACATCTGCAAAGGCAAAACGAATCCTGAATCCTTCTTTTGACTTGGTCCGCGAGTAAAATCCCTTTTCCCCTACGCGGGTAGTAATAGGTGGCGTGAACTGATGGAGTCACGTCCCGTGTGGTGCTTTAAGAGAACGTGTAAAGCACGAAAGGTCAATGTTTCTGTCATAAGAAACCTTTGATATCCCGTTAAAACAGCACTTTATGGAAAGTCATCGATTGCAGACGTGCGTGAGTGCGTGCGTGCGTGCGTGCATGCGTGCGTGCGTGCGTGCGTGCGTGCGGGGTCGTGTGTGTGTGTGTGTGTGTGTGTGGTGCGTGCGTGCGTGCGTGCGTGCGTGCGTGCGTGCGTGCGTGCGTGCGTGCGTGCGTGCGTGCGTGCGTGCGTGTGTGTGTGTGTGTGTGTGTGTCTGTGTGTCTGTGTGTATGTATGTGTGTAAGTGCACGTGTAAGTTGGGGTTGGGGCGGGAAACAGCCTTCGTGTGTATAACATGTTTATAGATCTTAACCAGAGAGGAGGCATTTTCATAACGCATGCAATCGCAATATTAAAGCAGATGTGATGAGCAGGTAAAACATATCCAATATTTGCATGTCGAAATTATATCATCTACAATTAGAAAATCAAATCACTAACAGCATCTGGTTCCTGATGGCTAAGCTGAATATAAGATCAATGCAAGTTTTTGGCGACATGGTAATAGTCTCAGAAATAGATCTGTCCTTTTACTATCACTATCATTATGATAACCGGGACAGAACAAACAACAGCGTTATGGAATGGGGGAGATAAGTGAACAAAGAGCAGTGGTTGGGAGCAAGGCGTTGGCAGGGGGCGAGAATGAGGGGGAAAAGGAGGGTGTGTGTTGGAGTTCCTGATATCTAAAATATCCAGACGAGCCAAACTGTCTTGTTTTCCTATTCTCTTATGAAGCCCAGACAGAACTTTACACCTCTCTGTCCATGTATTTGACGGATCCTAATATGTGTGTGTGTGTGTGTGTGTGTGGTGTGTGTGGTGTGTGTGTGTGTGTGTGTGTGTGTGTGTGTGGTGTGTGTGTGTGGTGAGGTGGGAGAGAGAGAGAGAGAGAGAGAGAGAGAGAGAGAGAGAGAGAGAGAGAGAGAGAGAGAGAGAGAGAGATTCAGATGGTTTGTTCATACCAGCCATAGCCCCATGTGGAAATGGTGATAACAATGTTTAAAAAAAATTGTAGAAAGCAGCAATACCAAGTGATTTATGAAAACAGTTACTAAACGCGAATCACACTCTCTTTCTCTGATGAAGATCAGTAAACAAAAACAAAATATACATAGAAGATTTGAAGTTTCGTTTGCTGGGTATATTTGCTGGAAACAGAGGTCACTAAAAGCAGGGCATGGAAAAAATTATCTTTAATTGATTGATTATAATTAGATCTCTGATATGTTTGTAGCGATCAGCATTACCATAATCTAGAAATTTCAAATCCAAATCTGGTTAAAGTGAATTGCACATGCCTTTTAACATTAAACAAACGTTTGTTTTTTGTGTGTGTGTGTTTTTTAACAAAATGTGAGAAGCTATGAACTCTTAAGACATCCAGCCTCTTAGCTGATCGAATATGACTTTCTTCACGATTACCACCTTCTGTCATTCAATGCTGGTCAAAATGACAGTACAAGCGTACTTTTCTCTCTTACTTCTTGATGTATTCATGGTCCCAGTTCATAGAAACAAAGACGCATCTTAGAAAACCTGTTAATTTTGCCCCTCGAGTCAAGATCGAATATTATTCGCTTTTCTTGGTTATATCGTAATCGATTTTTTTTCGACAAGGCTAGTCGGTAGTTCATACAGCAGAATGGAATACCCGCACGTTTAGCCATCATTATACTAAATCATCTGGCGTTCTAAGTTCTACACTTGGACCATTCTTAACCCAACCAAAATAAGCGATTCACGATGTACGACAGTTTTCAATCTAAGCTTTCAGTTCTGAACCATACCGCACGATGGGGGAAGAGAGAGAGAGAGAAAGAGAGAGAGAGAGGAGAGAGAGAGAGAGAGAGAGAGAGAGAGAGAGAGAGAGAGAGAGAGAGAGAGAGAGAGAGAGAGAGAGAGAGAGAGAGAGAGAATACACACGCACACTCACACTTGGATACACACACGCAGAGAGAAAAAGAGCAATTCAACTCCCAAGATGACGAAGTCATTTGAGAATGTTAAATTATACCGTGGGTGTGCAGACTCTGAGATCTACAGAACTGTCACAAACTGTCTAGACCAAAGCAGTACCCCCAAAAGAAGAAATTCTCCTAAATTAGGGAAAGAGTCTACTGCAGCATGCAAGCAGCAATGCCATCAGTCTTTTGAACCCTTCTCTCTCCCCGCTAGTCCACAGGGACCGAACAAGCGACGAGAAGAAAAGCGCGTTCAATATCCTTCATGCGAAGTCGTGCCGAATATTCCACAGCCAGAAGCTAGCTAACACGAGGTTATATACATACCTCTTCCGCCGAGGAATTTATAGGTTGGTTTCTGACTGTGTCTGTCAGCATGATTACACAAGACACTGCGATGCTGACCAAAGCTGGTGAAAAGATATAACATGGCCCAGGAATAAACTCAGTAGAATTTTTGGGTGAATATGAAATTCAAGGGGAATACAGCATCTGCTAAGCAAGCTGATCATAAACACTATGAAGCACAAACGTTTGCATTAAAAAAAAATCAAATTCTGTGTAAGGATGGCCCAAGGACGAACTTATGAACTTTTGGCACGTGTTCATAATAGAATTCAGATAAAATGCCAGATACAGCTTTCGTTCCTCAAGATTATTGCAATTTTTTTCCCCTTGAGCATGAAGTCTGTGAAGCCACTTCCGGGAATTGATGAGTTACATTATAACATAATTTCAAAAAGTATCAAAACATTCTATCGATACAAATGCGGACGCTTTATATTTTTACTTGCTGTCTAATAGTACATGGGAAATAATTGTTTTTTGGTCCATACTAGCTTTTCTACGCGAGGATCCGTTTAGTCATATTATTCTCCGAGGACCTACTAAGTAAATCATTATAAACCGGATTATTCATAAAGAATTGAATAGGAACACTTTGATGTTACTGTTACGATATGTCACTTATTTACGAATTTATGAATATGCTTCCATTCCGAAACTAACTGAAAGAGCAAATGCATGATCCAAACAAAACTAGTCAGAGATCTGCGGTCTGCAGTCTGCTGAGTGCCTGTGCAGTTCTAACTGAAATTATGTTCATTTTGAATCAGTTCATACTTTGGAAACGTTAGAAATCAGAATCAATACCACAATACTGAAAATGAAAAATGTTTAAAGAAATTTAAAATGTAATCAATAGCGCACCGCTTTTCTGAATGGATGGATATTTATGAAATCGTAACGAAATGACATATCGTAACGGTTACAAGTGTTCCTATTCAATTCTTTACGAAAATCATGTTTATAATGATTTACTTATATTAATGCAAAAATGAAGTTCATGGCATTTACGTAAAGTTGAAACAGTAGGCCTACCTAAATGTATTTGTACCTGAAGTTGCCATCAAGCTCACCAAACTGGCAAGAACAAGGGAATAGAAAAAAAAAAAAAATATATATATATATAGATATACGTTTCCTTTCAAGGTTGATTTGATTATATTTGGTGTCAGTAAGGTCTGGCAAACAAAATCGTCTTATCAAAACATGACAAAGAAACTTAACAACTAAGGAAGACATTCTTGGTTTACAGCAACAAAGCTTTCCGTTTTCTTGTCAGTTTTCAACTGCAACTGTCTATTAGATATTTTAGAATAAACACGTCTTTCTGCCACTTCAATCTACATCAATTTCCATCAGTGTCAGTTGTTAGTTTTGCAAATCACTTTTGCTGCTATATTGAATACCAGCCAGATCCATATGCAACATGCAATAATGCCGATTGTGAATAAAGCACGGTATGATTTAATTCAATTACAAACCTACTTTGTGGTACCAGATCTACTCTAGGGAGACGAATTGGCGGACACAGACAACCAAATTTTTCCTCCACTCCTATCTCTTGTAATGGCTTTCTTTTATTATTCCAAAACATGGTCTCTACTGTATAACTGATGTAGTTTTATGGGTCTGGGACTTCCATTATCTGTGTAAGAAATAAATTAATTCAACCCCACTATGATAAGTTATGAAGAACACTCGCTTCCATCTTCCCTCTTCGGAGTTGTATCCCGAAATCTTGTTCATGCGCCATTGATGTTTCTATATGTGTCATTAATACTGCTCTGCAATTTTGATTCTGTCTCTCCTACATGAAAAAGAATCATTTATCCGGCCAAAAGGTCTGAATATTACAGCCAAAGTCAACAGAACCTGTATGCAAATGCATCTTCTGTTGATCCAACATATCCACTGAAGATGCTGATCTTGAAAATAACCAGCAGAGGGTGAACAGTACACTAGTTGTACATCCGAAGCAGCATGGGTAGAGCCACGTGGTGCTGAGAAGATATATACTGTCATGTAGACCAGCTTGGGCCATCTTGTATTGCTTTGTAAGCTGCCATGCTTGAATATTCACGAAGCGCTATGTAAAATTCATTGTGCTGACCAGTCACTTTACCTCCCTTGGCTTGAAATTATGAAAGCCCGAGAGACGATTCCGTGCGGAACATAAAGTCTCAACAGGAGACCTCTCTCTGGCTCAATTCTGTACAAGCAGTTATCGAGTGTCCCCAGATTGTCCCCATGTTCTTCGTCTCAACAGGAGACCTCTCTCTGGCTCCATTCTGTACAAGCTTTTATCGAGTGTCCCAGATTGTCCCCATGTTCTTCGTCTCAACAGCAGACTCTCTCTGGCTCCATTCTGTACAAGCCTTTATCGAGTGTCCCCAGATTGTCCACATGTTCTTCATCTCAACAGACCACTCTCTCTGGGTCCATTGTGTACAAGCCTTTATCGAGTGTTCCCAGATTGTCCCCACGTTCTTCATCTCAACAGACCACTCTCTCTGGCTCCATTCTGTACAAGCCTTTATCGAGTGTCCCCAGATTGCCACTATGTTCTTCATCTCCTCTTCACAGAGTCCCAGCCATATCCTCTGGTGGCCACCAACTTTACAATTATGCTGAGGATTGAGTCCAAACTTAAGGCTGGCGTGCAATGTTGCCAGCAGGTTTCCACAGAGTGTTGCCAGCCCATCTTTCTCTTCTCCCTGGCAGTGCGTTTGACGATGGGCTCCTGTTGAGGTTTGCCAGAGGTCTTTGTTGAGATGATCTCAGAACATATGAGTTTTAGGATGGTCCTCAGACATTTCTTGATAATGATCTGTTGTCCGGAGCCCAGACAAAATCTCACTCTATTTGAATGTTTTTGCCTATTGTCTGGATTGTTTAAAACAATTAAATTTTTAAAAAGTTCCCCCAAAACAACAACAACAACAACAACAACAACGCACGCACGCACGCACGCACGCACGCACGCACGCACGCACGCACGCACGCACGCGCGCGCGCGCGCACGCACGCACGCACGCATGCACACATACACATAAGCGAGCGCGCGCCTGCGAGCACGCACACACACACATGCATGCGCGCTCATACACACACACACACACACGCGCGCGCGCGCGCGCGCGCGCACGCACGCACGCACGCACGCACGCACGCACGCACGCAAACACATACACACACACACACACACCGCGCGCGCGTGCAGCTATATTTTGTTAGGTAAGATAAGATAATGTTGCTTGTAGCCCAGCCGACCGCAAAGGGCCACATCAGGGCTGTCACCACGTTAAAATCAACTCACAAGTCATTCAATCACACCATTCTTTAAAATACATCGAAAAACCATCCGAAAGTTTGTTAAAATCTTTCCACTGTAAAAACTCAGATCCGATGAAAAAATATTAATCTCTTTCAAAAACTCAAAGATCGCGTCAGGCGAGACATCTCTGAACAAGGTTTTCATGGAATCAGCCGTAAAATGCTCATGTCTCACATCGTGCAAGTCCCAACACTCTAAAAGAACATGTTTCATTGTGAGTGGCGCATGACATGGAATGCACCACGGAGCTTCTTCACTCTTTAAAAGGTAGGAATGGGTAAAATACGAATGGCCGGTGTGCAGCCGGCACAGAACTGTTTCTTCTTTACGACAGCCAGACGAAGATGAGAGGAACTCCTTAAGGTTTGGACGGATCTGAAAGAGTTTGTTATCGTCTGTGTATTCCAATTCTCCTGCCAGAGGTCTCTGACATAATCGTTAATTTTGGGCTTCAGATCTGAGCAGGGGATATATATGTTTGACGGTTTCTCTCTTGTGGCATTCTTGTCTAAACGATCATATTTTGTTGAATTTTTATCAAAAAGGTATAAATGATTTTGTGGAACGAGATAAATGCTTTGAAATCAGACGGAATACATGCTGAGTCACATTTACCGTTTCTTTCCACTCTTTCGGGCACTTAATGTTCAAAGCTACTAATGTGCAAACCATGCAACATTTGACCATCAAACCATCTGTGACACATGGAACTCTCTGTTCCTTCTCCCATCAACTCTCCTCCCACTCACTCCCGTTAGAAAAGCCCTGAAAGTAGATGCACATTTTGATGCCAAACAGACAGGGAATCAAGGTTGGGTATAAGGGAGGCGTTTGAACAATGGAGAATGGGCGAATAGAGATGAAACGATGGTAGTGTTGGAGGATGAAATCATTTTGAACCATCTATTCCACATGTGCAGTGCTTTTGTGATCTTCTCCATCTCGGAGCTAGTGATCTGCCCCTCGTGAGAGGTGCACAGCGCATTACGTCATGGGTGATTTAACTGCCAGACACTGTCTGGTACCAAGAGGACGAACCAAGACCTGGGACAGTCCTTCAGTCCACTTTGAAGGCGACAGACAGCACTCCATCTGTCCTGACAGCTGACACCTGTTCTGGGGGATCCTAAAAACCATTAGGGGTCGAGGGTGTGACACTCCGAGAGTGTCTGTACTGGGAAGAGTAGCTCTCCTGACGCTGTTTCTCCAGTACGTATTTCTGTAGACCACGAATATTACCTCCTCCACCATTCCCAGTCAAATATTTAACGTTGGATATTTTAGATTTTACAAACATTTTAAATGTTTTACAGGGTTTCAGAAGGATCCTGTTGATGCTATACTCATGCAGAGATAATGTGAAAACTGTACAAAGTGAAGGAAGGACAATGAAGGTGCATGAAGAATAAACGACCAGAGGGAAAACCAACACAGAGAAAGAACACAGAAATTAAAAAAAGCAGTTCATACCCACAGAGACCGTACACTGAATGGCGTTTACCAATAACTGTGAATGGTATAGTCAGTGTGTGGAGCATAACGATACCAGTATGATACCAATAATACCAATTAAACCATGATGAATGCGCGGAGCATGATGGTAGACTTACCAGTCTCTGTGAGGAGCATAGTGATAGAGCCATAGGTCCTGTATGGAGAATATTGGCAGACCTACCGGTCATTGTGTGGAGTCTAAGGACCAGCCTCTCAGTCGCTGTGTGGAGCATAATGATCACCTAGTGGATAATACATTGCTCAGTCTCAACAGTTATTCAGTCCACTTTGGGACAAAGAATAAGAAGAATATTAATTCATCGTTTTAACTGACGCCTGAATTTCCAGTTAATCTAGCATTACTAATCTTCGGTCAATAGTTCACAGTCAAGTTAAAGACAATTTTAGTTACGATTACCCAGATCACAAAGCGATGCACTGTCACTTTTGTTGATTATACATATATCTAGTCCTTACTCTGCACATCTGAAGAAGAAGAAACGACACTCTGCACACATCTTTCCTTTCCTAAAACAAAACTTCGATTTTCTGTACGGCAACTTTCAGTCAATCTCAACTAACTCTTCGAAAAATTAGTTTATCAGCGACATATCTTTTCAGGACTAACGTGCGGTTCGGAAGTATCACGCAAGGCGGGACAGGCAGCACCATGAGCTATTTCTCCGCCAGACACTGCTCCAGACAACCTGACATTAACAAAAGGAATCATGGACCCAGTACAGACAGTCCTTCAATACAGTTTGAGAGAGAGAGAGAGAGAGAGAGAGAAGAGAGAGAGAGAGAGAGAGAGAGAGAGAGAGAAGAGAGAAGAGAGAGAGAGAGAGAGAGAGAGAGAGAGAGAGAGGGGCAGAGAAGAGTTCGAAGTTTATACAAAAAGCAAAAGCACCGTAAGAAGTGGTGCAATGATAACGTGGTTTTTTTATTTCAAAAGCAAACAACGTTTTACATTTGTTAATAATCTTTTCACTTACAAAAAAAAAGAAGAAGAACTTCAGTACTGTAAGGTACCATCCATTTTTTGTGTTGAAAGTTATTTTAGACGCACAACAAAGTTTCTCACTGTTTGGTCGCCTCTTCATTTCAGCATTAATGACAACCTCGAGCAGATGGATTTTTTTAATGTTTGGAAGATATTAACAGAACTGTTGTTATTCGAATATGGGAAGCACAGGACAATAATACAAATTTCGTGCTTTACGGCCTTCTTGCATGACAAGCATATTATATTTCTGTTGTGTTCGTGTACCTTGAAGTGTGTATTGAAGGGACAGGTACTCGAATACTGAAATCTTATACACGCGTGGTTTGCATTTGTTTGTGACTGACATTAGATATGTCTCTACGTCGTGATAAGTTTCAGTTTGTAGTCTGGATTGTTAAATTAAATTTTCTAGGTATAATATCCACAATCAATCGTTCTTGATTTAAACTCTTATTTGTCCACACATAGATGAAAAATATATAGAAAAATTGTCCTTTAATTAAGAGGCTCAATTTGTTTTATTCCCTCTATCACAGAGGTTTAAAGCTCAAACACACTCGATCTGCTTTAAAGAGCGGTGTTTTCACCTGTTCTTCGTTGATTTAGACCAGTTATGTATAGAACAGGGAATGAGGTGTTCCAAGAACTCTCTACAAAAGAAGAATTATTTGGCATCCATAACTGACCCACTTTATATAACTTCAACCTGAATCATTGAACAACATCGATTATTGATCAGACTTTTAAAGACACCAGTTCTATGCCCGGTACAATGAACATGTGCATCCGACAGTTTCACGAATATCTGAACAAAATTACGGTTGAATTTGTACATACCTAATTCAAAGTACTTCTCTTTGCTTATAAATCATGACATCAATATCTTAGTCGACCTTAACATTCCCAAATAAAGATATGCATTTACGACCGCCACGTCAGCATTATTGAAGTATCCTTTCCCGTAGCTCCCTGAAAAACGCCTTTCCTAAAGGCGCTGATCTCACTCTGTTGTGTTTGCTATGAAATGTAACTTAAGCAAAGCAAAAGAGAGATATATAATGCCCCGATGTCTCTGAATCCAATTACGGCTTCAGATGTCAAATCAATAAAAGGTTAAGCGTTTCAGTCAAATCAGCTGGAAACATTTGCGCCGTGCTAATACTATTCATGGTTTCTAAAGACGCGCTCTCTCTCTCTCTCTCTCTCTCTCTCTCTCTCTCTCTCTCTCTCTCTCTCTCTCTCTCTCCATATGCACAAATACACAGAGAGAAAGAGAAAGAGAGAGACTGACACACACATGCACATACATACACACATTCACGCGCGCACACGCACACACACACACATACATACAACACACACACACACACACACACACACACACACACACACACACACACACACACACACACACACACACATACACACACAGTCTTTCCCTAACTTAAAAGTGATTTTCTTCTATTATTCAGTGCTGCTTTGTTTTATACAGTTAATGATGATGTTCTGTAGGTGTCACGGTATGCACAAACGTGTTAGAATTTGATGTTTCAAAATGACTTCATCATCCCAAGAGCTGAATTGCTCATTTCCTCTCTCTCCCATGCCCCAATGTGTATGTGTGTGGGGGGGGGGAGGAGGAGGCGTGTGTGCGTGCAAATGTGTGTGCGTGAGAGAGAGAGAGAGGGAGAGAGAGAGAGAGAGAGAGAAGAGGAAGAGAGGAGAGAGAGAGAGAGAGAGAGAGAGAGAGAGAGAGGAGGAGAGCGAGCTGAGCATCGGTTCGGGGATAAGGGAGTGGGGTGGAATGGGAATGGAGGGGGTGGGGGTGGGGGGAGGTGAGTGTGGGGGGGGGGGGGAAGACCATTGGAGATAAGTGTCGGGGCATGAAATCATTGAACTAGCGTATAGCCTGCCAACATGTGCAGTGATTTTCTGACCTCCTCCTCCTCTTCCTCCTCCTCCTCCTCCTCCTCCTCCTCAAGACTAGTGATTTGCCACCTCGTGAGAGGCACATAGCGCACTACCCCATGGGTGACTTCTCTGCCAGACACAGTTCCAGACAGTCCGGTACCAAGAGGACGAAGCCAGGGCCTGGACAGTCCTTCAGTCCACTTTGCAGGCGACAGACAGCACTCCATCTGTCCTGACAGCTGGCACCTGTTCTGGGGAATCCCAAAAGGCTATTAGGAGGTCGAGAGTGCCCCACTCACAGGCTGTCTGTACTGGGAAGAGCGGCTCTCTTTATGCTGTTTCTTGAAAATGTCACTCAGAAGACAGTAAAGCGTCCCCAATCTCCCATGAAATATTAAAGATTTGAAAAAAATACTCTAAATTTAACAAATATTGAGTACGTTTTATGGAATGTCAGAGTTCTTTCTATTGATGCTGAACTCATAGATACACATGTTGAAAATTACTAAATAATCAAAGGACAATGACATGTGTATGGAAAATGAACAACTACACGGGAAACTAGAAAGAAAGAAAGAAAAATGAATGAACGAAGGAACAGAAAACAAACCAAAGAGCAACAACAACAAAAAAGGTCCTATCAATGGAAAACTGTTCGCTGAGCACTGTGTTTTACTGGTGTCTGTGAATGGCAGTGTCCGTGCGCGCTGTGTGTGTGTGTGTGTGTGTGCGTGCGTGCGTGCGTGCGTGCGGGGTGTGTGTGTGTGTGTGTGGGTGTGTGGTGTGTGGTGGTGTGGTGTGTGTGTGTGTGTGCGTGCGTGCGTGCGTGCGTGCGTGCGTGCGTGCGTGCGTCGTGCGTGCGTGGTGTGCGTGTGTGTGTGTGTTGTGAATAATAGTCCCAATCTCTCTGGGGTTTATAATAGACTTAACAGTTATCGTTTGGGCATGATGGTAGACCTACCATATGACGTGCAGATAATGAGTATGTGGAGATAATGGCGTACTTACCAGTCTCTAGGTGGAGAGAACTGACAGACCTATCAACCACTGTGCGCGACATAACGATAAACTCGTGGAGATTACATTGTATGGCCTAATCTATCATTTCATCCACTTGGAAGAGAATTTGAGAAACAATACTTGTTCGTTTTACATGGCGAACACGTTTTGTACCTTAGCCAGATCAAAAAGTAATGCAGTTTCGCTTTTGTGGATTATACATAATGTAATCCTACTCCATCGATCTGAAAAAAGACACCCTGCACACAACATGTTTTCTTTTTCTTTAGCAAAACTTCGAATTTTATAATGCACTTCAACCAACCTTTGAGAAAGCCGTCTCAGCAGCATCTATCTTTTCAGGACTAACGTGTGATTCGCAAGCATCACGCAAGGCGGGACACAGCACCATGAGCTATTTCTCCGCCAGGCACTGTTCCAGACAACCTGACATTAACAAGAGGAATCAGGGACCCAGACACTCTTCAATACAGTTTGGGAATTATAGAGAGGGAGAAGGCGAGGGAGGGAGAGACTGGAGAGAGAGAGAGAGAGAGAGAGAGAGGAGAGGAGAGAGAGAGAGAGAGAGAGAGAGAGAGAGACAGACAGACAGACAGACAGACAGACAGACAGACAGACAGAGACAGAGAAAGACAGACAGACAGACAGACAGACAAAGAAGAGAGAGAGAGAGAGAGAGAGAGAGAGAGAGAGAGAGAGAGAGAGGAGAGGAGAGAGAGAGTATTATCAAACCGTTTGAAAAAAAAAAACCTAATCAGAGGTTGGTGTTTCCTGTCTGATACCTGTGGGGTCGTAGAAAGTCGACCCAGACACTCCTTCAATACAGTTTGGGAATTATAGTCCACAAAAGCGAAAACTGCATTACTTTTTGATCTGGCTAAGGTACAAAAAACGTGTTCGCCATGTAAAACGAACAAGGTATTGTTTCTCAAATTCTCTTCCAAGTGGATGAAATGACAGACTGTGAATGGCAGTGTCCGTGCGCGCTTGTGTGTGTGTGTGTGTGTGTGTGTGTGGGTGTGTGCGTGTGCGTGTGTGTGTGTGTGTGGTGTGTGGTGCGCGCGCGCGCGCGCGTGCGTGTGTGTGTGAGTTAATATGCTTGGAGTTGGAAGTACTTGGAGTTATATGCCAAATTAGTATTTTTAGGGATGAGGATTGAGATAGACTGGGATTTGTCTCGCCTCTGGAGTGTAGACCTTTTTCTCTAGGTGTCTGAGAGCTTTCCTTAAAATCAAGTTCCTGAGAGAACCTCCAGCCAAGACCTCTGGCAGGGAAGTCAACAAGAGCCCATCGTCCAGCAGGTTCCTACGAGGAAGTGAAGATGGCCTGGCTACACTCTGTGGTAACCTGCTGGCGACCTGAGGGTAACATGGGAATTATGTGGACATCCTTCGGACGCCTGAAGAGCATCTGGCAGACTTGAGTCGCACGGTGAACTACTGTTGAGGCCCTAAGTTAAGAGCTTTCAGGGTTTAGTCAAGTCCGAGGCGGGCAAGGTGACTGGTCAGAACAAACAACGTACATGTATAGTGTTTTATGGAACTCTATAGATGACAGTTTACATGCAGATCGGTGATTCTTGTACCCTCAGGGGAGCCTCAGTGACTGGTGAGACAGACAAGATGTCTTCTCAGCGTCCGCGTAATCGATCCGTAAACTGTTTGATGCATGAATAGGGCATTGTTCACTGTGCATTGGATATTTCCACGACCGGTTGTTCAGTGCTTATGTCGGATCGACAGAAGCTGCATTTGCTTTAAGTTCTTTCGTCTTTTTACTTCGCGGTGGAATATTTAGAATATTATTAGGACAAGCTGATTTTGTTTGCCATGCGAGACAAAATCAAAGTGGCAAAGCAGTATTAAGAACACATACTGACTCCTCAGTGGACGTTAACCAGATTGCAGGAGACAGCATTGAAGCGGGTAGATGGCAGCGAGTGTTCTCAATGGTCTAACTTTTCACGGTCAGTGAGAAATATTAGTGTCTGACACGGGCTCAAGGAGCCCCAATCTCATAAAGCCACGTGGATTATACATACTGGGATATCCACATCCCTAGAAGTCATACAAGGATGCCTTTACAAGAGATAAACGTGAGGTAGAAATCTGGTGGCCAGTATTACCCCGTTTCTTCTTCCTACACCATGATATTATGGTACTAACAAACGAGTCAGTGGCTGGCGTAACTGACAACATAGGTTATTTACAATTGACATGATCCACTATGGATCTGGCTGGCAATAAACACAGCGGTGTGAGTGACTGGCAAAGCTGACACTTGACACGGTTAAAAACCGATTCAGATGGAAATTAACACAGACAGAAATCAATATACACTATGACCAGCAGCGACGATAACTGACACATCATGATAGCTAATCGACTGCTGCAGCTGAAAACTGACAAGAAAATTGTGTTGTTAACAAAGTGCAGATGTGTTTCTCCTGCCGGGTAAATTTCAGTATCAAGTTTAGATCGGCCGATTTGTTGTCCAAACACATGTATAGCAACCCTCAGATTGAAATTGAACAAAACGAAATAAACTCAACAATAAAGTAGCATTCTGCTTGTTATATCGTGTGTTTTTTTTGCTTTCAAAAGAGATTGACAGGCACTTCTAATACAAAAAAAACCCGAGATATCTTTTTTTCTGGGATATCATAGAGGTGGATACGTGGACATGCAATTTTTGCGTGAAGTCAGTCGTGAACTCAACAATTCTTTCATTGATTTTTTTTTAATTACAGTCAGTTCTGATGTATTGATTTTGTCAGCTAAGCTTTCCCAGGCATT
>CM031597.1:88525645-88533145 GCA_018398815.1 Conus ventricosus | reverse complement strand
AAAGAATGGCACACCAAGAAGAAAGAATGACACACCAAAAGAAAGAATGACACACCAAGAAGAAAGAATGGCACACCAAGAAGAAAGAATGGCACACCAAGAAGAAAGAATGGCACACCAAGAAGAAAGAATGACACACCAAAAAGAAAGAATGAATGAAAGAAAGAACAGAGAAAAAAAGAAGAGTTCATATACCTGGATATTGTGCACTCAGCTCTGTGTTTACAAGTTTCAGAGAGAGAGAGAGAGAGAGAGAGAGAGAGAGAGAGAGAGAGAGAGAGAGAGAGAGAGACGAAAGGAGAGGAGATGAGAGAGAGAGCGAAAGGAGAGGAGAGGAGAGAGAGAGAGAGTGTGTGTGTGTGTGTGTGTGTGTGTGTGTGTGTGTGTGTGTGTGTGTGTGTGTGTGTGTGTGTGTGGTGTGTGTGGGTGGTTCGGTGAGTGAGTGAGTGTGTGTGTGTGTGTGTGTGCGTGCTGCGTGCGTGCGTGCGTGTGTGTCTATGTGTGTGTAGAAAAACAGTCAGTTACCGGAGCATTATGATAGACTTAACAGTCTTTGTTCGTAACATGATGATAGACTACCACACACAGTATACAGCATAATGAGTGTGTGGAGGATAATACTAGACTTACTGGTCTCTGTGTGGAGCTTTATGGTAGACCTTTAGGTACCAATGATTGTGTGCATTGTAATGTAACCTACCAATCATTGCGTGTGGTATAATGTCAGACCAACCAGTCGCAGTGTGGAACATAGTGATAAACGAATACTGATAACACATTGCCTGGCCTAAACAGTTATTTGTCCATAATTATGTAGGAAAAAAGGACAGAGAATGCTTGACTCGCGTTTTAACTGACTCCTCAATAGCCGGCTTATGTAGAATCTCTGACTTTTAAGAATAGTTCACCGTCCACTGAAAGACAATTTTAGTAACAATACCCTGTTAGTCCGATATCGTGAAGAAGTTTTGTAAATTACCTAGATCACAATGGTGCAGTTTCAGTTTTTGGATTACATGGATATGTAACCCTACTTTGTCTATCTGAAAAGAAACAAACAAAACAAAACAAATACACAGACATGACAACACACCACTCTAAATGCAATATCTCTTCTTCTCTAAAGTAAAACTTCGAATTTTAGTAATGCACATTTAAGTCATTCACAGTTAACCTTTGGAGAAAGCAGATACCAGCAACATCTATCTTTTCAGGACAAAGGTGTGATTAGCAAGCATCGCGCGAGGCGGCAGGCAGCACCATGAGCTATTTCTCCGCCAGACACTATTCCAGACAACCTGACATTAACAAGAGGAATCAGGGACCCAGACTCTCCAATACAGTTTAGGACGACAGAGAATAACAGGAAAAAAGAAGAAGAAGAAGAGAGAGGAGGAGGAAAGGAGGAGGAAGAAGAGAGGAGGAGGAGGCAGCAGCAGCAGCAGCAGCAGCACAGCAGCAACAGCAGACAGCAGCAGAGAAGAAGAAGAAGAGAAGAAGAAGAAGAAGAAAAAGAAATTGAAGAAGAAAAAGAAGAAGAAGGCAGAGGAAGGGGAAGAGGAGGAGAAAGAAAGAAGAGAAGAAAGAAGAGAGAGAGAGAGAGAGAAGAGAGAGAGAGAGAGAGGAGAGAAGAGAGAGAGAGAGAGAGAGAGAGAGAGAGAGGAGAGAGAGAGAGAGAGAATAAAAGACTTGATCACAAGACGGCGTTTTCTGTATCCGGGAATACCAATGACAGTTTTTAAAAATTCCAGTATTGCGCATATGTCTTTTTTTTTCTGGATTTCTATGGATCGAAGCTTACAGGTATACTGCGTTTTCTCTTGCCTCCAGAGTACAGACCTTTTATTTAACAGAGTCTGAGAGCCATGCCCCAGATTAAGTTCTCAGAGAGAATATGCAACCAGGACCTCTGGCAGAGAACTCAACAAAAGCTCATCGTCCAGCATAGTTACCAAAACCAAACAAAGAAGGACTGGCCACACGCTGTGTTATCATGCTGGCAATGTGAGGACAAGACGGGAATTATGAGGACATCCTAGGGAAACCTGAAGATGACCTCACAGAACTGAGTAAAAATGGAAGCTGTTGTTGAGGCCCTATGTTCTGCAAAGAGACTTCATGTTTAAGTCGAGTCCACGGCTGACAAAGTAACTGGTCACCACAAACAGCGTGCATGTGTATTGCTTTATGGATTTTGAAAGAAGGCAGCTAACAATCAGACTGATACTCTTGTACCTCCAGGGTGGCCTACATGACTGGTTAGACAGGCGATCTATTACCTTCTCAGCTCTCGATTGCTCCTTCCGTAGAGTATCTGGTGCACAGATGGAGCACTGTTCACTGTGCCTTGAGTATTTGCACGACCTGTGAATTCAGTGCATATGCTGGAGCGACAGAACTTGCGTTTGGCTTTGAGTTCTTATGTCGGTTTATTTTTGATGAAATGTTCATAATATTCACTGGGTGAGTTGAATTCTTGTCCTACGAGAGACGGAATCAAATTGGCAAAGCAGTATTAACACATGCTGACTCCTCAGCGGACATCAGTTGGAGTATGGGGACAGCGCCGAAGAGGGAAGATTGCAGCGAGTGTTTTCCTGCGAAATGATCATAACCTTTCACGGTCGATGTGAATTATTTGTTTCTGGCACACACAGAAGGGGCCCCGGTCTCATAGATCCACAATGATTACACATTATGGGACATCCATAGACATTACAGAAAGAAGCCTTGACGAGAGGTAAGCATGAAGGAGAAATCTGGTTGCCTTCGCCTGCCTGTTTTTCTTCAAAGACTATGACACTGTGGCACAAACAAACGAGTCGGTAATTGATGTAGTGACAACTGACGTTGCTTACAATTGACATTGCCCATTGGGGATCTGACGGGAAGTCAACATAGCGGCGTGAGTGACCGGCAAATCTGACAACTGACACGGTGGAAACTTGATATAGGTAGAAATTATCACAGATAGACATCAATGTAGTCAATTACCAGTAGAGGCAAGTGACACACAACAGTAACTAACAGACAGCTGCAGCTGGAAACTGACAAGAAAACTGAGTGTGTTGTTAACGAAACACACAACTATGTTGCCTGTTTGTTAGGTTTCTTTTTGAGGTTTAGGTCAGAGGATTTGTTGTTCCGACACACGTATACCAGCCCTTCCATACAATTAAGCTTTAAAAAGTAAAAATGTTTCATTTGTTATGTTGATTTCCCTGTTTCCAAATAGAATGGTAGGTTTTTAAACCGAAAAAAGAAGAATTTTCTTACATCATAATGGTATCTATGTAGTCTTGCAAATTTGATGTGACATCATTCGTGTACAACTCACTTTGTTGGTTCCTTACAGACCTTTACCAGTCAGTACTGTTGTGTTGATTTCGTGTTCTTAGCTTTTCCACAGCATGAATCTAAGGAGAGCGCAGACCTCGGACTTAGTCCAGCAGATATTCGATCTGTCCTTTGAGTCCGCTCGTGACTGAAAACAAACTCATTTTTCGGTCAGAGAAACCAGTAGTTGGTACGGACTTCAAAGGTTGCTGCCCATTACAGGAGGCGGAAAATACACAATGATAACGTTATCGCTAAACAGTTTTGATATTCCATTAACACATATTGCTTTGTAGTAAATGATGAATTCGTAGTAGTAACGTCATAGTGTTGTTCAGAGCACGATTTGTAATGATCTCGCTGAACTGAACCAAAATACAATGCTTGATCGGCAACTGCACCACAAATACGCACCCGAATTCCACAAAACCTTCATTGGCCACAGCCCATGCTTTGACCATGTGTGGTCTAAATGGTTTCTGTTGTATATGCGTTATCATATTTGTGATAATCCTCCATAACAGATCCTGCGTCTATCTTTTGATCCAGATCCGACCAAAAGTTGAACAGTTTCATGTTATCGCGGCATCACATTTCTCCACCGGAATTGCTCAGGTGAGGTCGAAAGCTGTGCGTATTATTGCTGAAAGACAGACAAACAAACAAAAAACTTAACATACGCAAAAGAAAGTATACGAGGGCCACCCCATAAGTTCTCGGATGCGCAGAAACCACTGATGTCATAATTTCAGTTTTTATATCATCCTCACAAGCGATGTCATAATAGCTATGACACAAAAAATGATAAAAATCGTGAGAGCCAAATTTGTTCTAGACAGCAAAATGGATGGCAAGGGGGACGGTTTTCAAAGTGTTACAGAGAGCCTGTCTTGGAGAGATTTTCCTGCCATGATTTATTATGACTATCTTCAAAGGAAGTCTTTCAAAGAAAGTTTTATAAGTTTGACAAACTGTTTTGGCGACAAGGCTCCATCATTATCCACAGTCCATAGGTGGTTCAAAGAATTTCAGTTTGTTACAATGTCGTTGGAAGATCGTGACCGTTGTGGACGTCCAGTTTCAGTTACTACCGATGGGAACGTGAGCACAGTGAAGGCCATGATTACAGAAAATCCTCGAATCACGGAGGATGAACTCAATGATACTCTAAACCTTTCATCAGGAAGCTTAGACCGCATTCTTCGGCACAATCTCTCTGTACGGAAGCGTTGCACCCGTTGGGTGCCCCACCAGCTGACTGGGGAGCAGATGAGGGCTAGGGTTGAATGGTGCCAGTTTATGCTGCAATCATTTGACGGAGGAAGATCAGATAGGGTCTCCAATATCGCCACAGGTGACGAAACCTATGTTTACCAGTATGACCCCGAAACAAAGCAGCAGTCGTCAGTTTGGCTGTTTCCAGGGGAAACCCCACCTGTGAAATTTAAGAGATCAAGAAGCTGCACAAAGCAAATGATTGCAGTTTTCTTCGCATGATCTGGCCATGTGACTACTGTACCGCTTCTGGAAAGAAAGACAGTAACGATGAATGGTACATCAACACCTGCCTGCCAAAAGTGTTCGAGGCTTGGAGTGCACGGCGACCACGGACCGGTATCCGCCACCTACTCACGACAACGCCAGCGCCCACACGGCAGCTGCAACTTTAGACTTCTTGCAAGAGAACAGCGTGCAGCTCGTCACTCATCCTCCGTATTCTCCTGACCTAGCCTCTTGTGACTTCTTTTGTTCCCTCGTTTGAAAAAAACAACTGAAAGGAAAGCCCTTTGAGAGCCCTGAAGATGCCCGAGCGTTTGCCGAGCGCTTGACTTCTGGTATACCTAAGTTGGAGTGGGCTGGGTGATGGATTCGTGGTTTAGAAGGATGGAAAAGTGCATACACACTGATGGAGGATACTTTGAAAAGATGGGGTAAGAAATGTCAGCGTACTTCCATCTTTTCCCATCCGAGAACTTATGGGTGGCCTCGTAGCTTCGTCAGTGAAGTGAGCTGCTAACCAGGAAACGTTCAGCACGACGTCACCGTCTCTCTGTCTCAAACTGGGATGGAATGAGTCTGTATAGTGATGATTCTGCATGCTGCCGTAAAATTCTCTCTTTATTTTTCGAAGTTGGTTTCCTCAGAATAGGTAATGACGCTTTCGTAGATGTCACAGTGTGCATATTTGTGGTAAAATTTGACGTTTCAAAATTATTTCCTCCTCCTCCCCTTCCCCCCCCCCCTCTCTCTCTCTCTCTCTCTCTCTCTCTCTCTCTCTCTCTGCATGTTTGCGCGCGCGCGCATGCGCGTGTGTGTGGTGTGTTTGTGTGTATGTGTGTATGTCTGCGTGTATGAGAACACAGAGAGAGAGAGAGAGAGAGAGAGAGAGAGAGAGAGAGAGAGAGAGAGAGAGAGAGAGAGAGAGAGAGGGAGGGAGGGAGGGAGAGAGCAAAATCTGTCAAATGGCTTAAAGTTGACAGAAATGTATAGAGGTCTGTCTGGCCTTGATAAGAGGAAGTACATGAAAAAAGGACAGTTTGACGTTGGTTAGGATATTGCAGATACCAGGACCTTCCAACACCCCCCCCCCCCCCCCCCCCCGTCCCACTGGTGCCCCCTCCTCCCCCCTTTTTCCACGACTCCGCTACTCACCCGCTCACATCTGTCTTACCCCAAAAACTGATGTTTGTACTGTCCATGTGATTATAACGATAATCTCTTTCTGAGACGATTAACAATGTCCCCTGCTGTTTATGTAAATGACATTTTTGTTATACTCAACTTAGCTGTGACGGTCTAGATGTTTCTGTGTGTAGATGATCTGTCACAGGATATGTCTCACGTGGTGCTCGCACCTGCTTTAAGATGTCTATTACATGTGTTGTGAAAACACTTTCTCTCTGCGTACAGTTCATGCACACATATAAACAAAAACACCTCTCCTACCCCATCCCCAGCCCGCACGCGCAAGTTTTAATATACACTCAGAACATGCACACTAACACATACACACACAAAACGAAGAGTGCACATGTGGAGGTTTCGAGCCCGCATACAGTATACACACACGCGCGCGCGCGCTTATGAATGTGCACGTGTGTATCTAGACAGACTTATACGTAATCACACAGACAAACAGACAGGCAGATGGGTAGACAGGCACGCACACGCACACACACACACACACACACACACACACACACACACATACACGCGCGCGCGCACGCGCGCACGCACATACGCGCTCGCGCACGCACGTACGCAGGTAAATAAACACACAACACACACACACACACACACACACACACACAAAACACACACACACACACACACACACACACACACCGCTGACAGTGGATGCACCTTTTTATATTGAACGTATAAGCAGAGTTTCTGGGCGAGCGGAATTATCAGGCGGATTGGACGGGTTGGAGGGAGGGGGGGGGGGGGGGGGGGGGGGGTATCGAGGAGAATGGCGTGTTAGAACGGCAGAGGGAGAAGTCATGAAGAAGGAGACTGGAGTTGGAGGAGGGGAATGGTGGGAGACTGGGAGTTGGAGGAGGGGAATGGTGGGAGACTGGGAGTTGGAGGAGGGGAATGGTGGGAGACTGGGAGTTGGAGGAGGGGAATGGTGGGAAAAGAAGTCAAGGGAACCAGCCTTGACATAAGGTGATTTTGTGATCCTTCCTACCGGAAATAGATCTGCCATCTCGGGAAAGGCGCAACGCAATGGATTCGGAGGTGATTCTCTTCCAACGACATGTCCAGACAGTCAGACCAGAAAGACGGATCAACGGGTCTGAGCATCCGATAGTCCCACCATGCAGGCGACAGAACGGCACTCCAGCGTCCTGACAGATGACACCTGTTCACAATCGATCCCCCAAGCCATGTAAGCGCAGGGCACAGGTGCCTGGCTGTAGAAGAAAGAGTGGAATATCCGAAACCATTTCGTTGCAAAGTGGCTTCTGTGTACACGCAGTTTACCAAACACAACAAATATTAGGTGTTCGAGATTTTTTTCGAAAATATAAAATGCATTTTGGTATTTTACGGGCGGGGGTAAATGTTCAACTCATCCACACGTCCTATGAAAGTAGTACAAAGAAATGAAAGGATATTACGTACGTTTGAAGAATGAACAAATACACAGAGAAAAGGAAA
>CM031597.1:88510645-88520645 GCA_018398815.1 Conus ventricosus | reverse complement strand
AAATTTTGCTCATATTTTGACTTGCTCTAGGGGAAAACAACTTGGAAAAACAAAATCAACGCAACAGAACTGATTTTTAATAGAAGAAAGGAATGAAAGTATGGATAAACAACTGAGTTCACGACACATGTAAAGCTAAAACTGCTGGCCCACGTAACCTTTTATAAAATATCTAAGGATAGATATATCTGTTGTTGTTTTAGAAGTGTGCTTATTAATCTATTTTGTAACCAAGCAAATGCAATAAATCAAATGCTCGTACTTTGATTTCATTTTCATCTATGTTCTGGCATATGCTTGTTTTGAGAACAAATTGTCTTTTCTGTGTCAGTTTTAACCTATGTCAGTTTTCATCCGTGTCTATTATCAGTTTTGCAAAGCTTGCACATTATTACATAGAATACCAGACAAATCAATAATCAACAATGTTGACTGTGAACAATGTCAGTTGTCAGCTTCGTCAGTTACAAATTCTTGGAGGGTTCCAGAGAATCCTAGTCTAGGAAGAAAAATCGGTGGCCAAGGAAACCAGATTTCGACTTTGCCCCTGCCTCTCTTTCTGGCATTCTTCCATTTGTCCTAAAGATGGCCCATAATACATTATCGATGTGATTTTATGAGATTGGGGCCTCCACCATGTGAGTCAAAAATAAATCATTCCCCACGACGGTGGGAAGTTATGATCATCCACAGGAGAACACTCAATGCCATCTACCCTCTTTGGCGCCGTCTCCTGAAATATTGGTGATGCTCCACTGAGGAGTCATGATGCGTCCTTTATACTGCTTTGCCATTTTCATTATGTCTGTCCTGGTCAGACAAAACTATTAAACTCGTCGGGTGAATATTCTGAATATCCAGCATATAAAAAACAACAGAATTTATAATGAAATAATACTTATGTTGAATTGACTTATGCGCTGAACACATTAGTTGTGCAGATAGGCCTACATCACTCATAGTTCACAGTACACGATAAGTATACCAGCTACTGTATGGCAGGAGGTTTCTGGCGATGAGGAGACATAGTGTCTCTGACTGCCCAGTCATTGAGACCACCCTGCAGGTAGGAGAGCACTCGATCTATCTTAAACTACCTTCTATAGAGATCCATGTTTTACCGTACACATACGCTGTTTGTGCAGACCAGTCACTGTGACCACCGTGGACTGGACTTGAGTCAAAGCTAACGGTTCCTAGCAGACCATAGGGCCGCAACAGGAGTTCCCCATCTGACTCGGTTCTGCGTGATCTTCAATCTTTCCCGATTGCTTAAAGGCTCTTAATCTCCTCTCTAAAGGATTTCTGCCATGTCATGCTCGGGCTGAAAACGCTTCACTTGCCCTGGGAATCCCATCCAAGGTCTGCTGTGTGATGTCTTCAATCGATTTCCACGGCGTTTAGCCAGCCCATTCAGGCTATCAGCTGGACTATGAGCTGCTATGGGATTTCGGCATTGGTCCACAGACATCGGTTGATGAAGACCGGTAGTTGTACCCCCTGCAGGCAAGGCAAAAACGTTGCCCATCTGGAAATTTATATCTGTTGAAAGTCTTAAATGGCATGAATCTATTTTGTGGAATCTTAAAAATGTTTGTTCAGCATGCTTAACAATACTCGTTTGATATTAGACGCAAACCACTACCCTGTAATCAAATCTTTTATTTCATTTCAAACTACTTGTTTATCATTTTACTTGTTTAGAATCGAACAAACAGCTCTTCATACCATGTAAAAATGCTGTATAACATGGTTCTATTTGTGAAAGGGCATTATGGTAAAAACAAAACCCACCAAAACTGTCAACATATGAAAAGCGATCCCTGCTAGTGGGTCTGTGTTCACTACTTTACTTGTTATCTGTTTCTCTGACTTCAGCATCTATGACATCTATCTGCATGCCATCTATCAAGTTTATCTGGAATTCATTACGTCTCTAGTTTCCGTTTGTTCTTACAGGTATTTTAATGGAACTGATTTGATGATTCAAAACCAAATGGAACACACGTGCTTTATTTGTTACTGTTTTTTATGTTTAGAGTCACCGACACACAAACCATGCACATTATTTTTTTTACGTTTTTCATATCATAAGTCAATAACCTAAGCTACTCAGGCCACCTACGAAACCGAAAACAATTGAATCCCTCGCGCGCGCGCGCACACACACACACACACACACACACACACACACACACACACACACACACACACACACACACACCATCTTGCTCTCTTCCCAACTGTCCCTTCCATTTTCCCCCCTACCAAAAATAAAAATGAAAAGAAATACCTCTTTTGATAGTAAATGGAGATACAGTATGACAAAGTGAGAGCACGGAGTAATGGCTGGTGGGAGAGGGGTGGAAATGAGGGGAAGGGTGGGGGGTGGGGGTGAAGGAAAGAGGTAATGGTGAGGGAGTGAATCGTTCTGAACGAGCTTGTCCACACGTGCAGTATTTGTGACCCCCTCCCCCCCCCCCCCCCTACACCCCCCCCCCCCCCCCCCCCCCCCCCGTCCTCCCCTGTTCTTGGCACTAGCGATCTGCCACCTCATGCGAGGCACATATAGCGCATTACATCCAGACACTGTTCTCTTCCAGACACTGTTCCAGACAGTCGGGTACCAAGAGGACGAACCAAGGGGCTGAGCAGTCCTTCGGTCCACTTAGCAGGCGACAGACAGCACTCTATCTGTCCTGACAACTGACACCTGTTCTAGGGGATCCCCAAAAGCTATTAGGAGTCGAGCGTGTGACAGTCACAGAGTGTTGGAACTGGAAGAGTGGCTCTCCTCAAACGATTTCTCGTAAACGTCAGTCTGAAGACCACAACCCTCCTCCCCCTTCCCCCAAAACAAATCTAAACGATTTTGTCGAATACTTCTAGCTTTTACACGTTCTAACTGCGTGTAGTGCAATTCCGTCGAAACTGAGCCATGAACTTACATGCTATGAAAAAACGCAAAGTGATGAAAGGATAATACACACGAATGGAGAATGAACGAGCTTTGAAAAAAAAGAAAACAACAGGAGAGAATTGAGGAAAAAAAACATCAAATGCAGGGAGATTCTAAACTGTGTTCGGTCGCGATCAGTTGTTGTGCAAAAGAAATGACTGTTTGGAGCATAGTGCTAGGTCTTCCAGTTGCTGTTTTGAACAGAGCAGTAGACGTAACAGTTGCTAAGTAGCGTATATTAATAAAGCTACTAGTGGCTGCTTATATCATAATGGAAGACCAGTCAGTCCCAGCCTGGGACGTAATCGTAGACCTACCGATTGCTGTGTGGAACATAAAGAAAGACCTACCAATTGCTGTGTGGAACATAATGGTAGACCTACTAACGGCTGTATGAAACATAATAGTAGACCTACCAACTGCTGTATGAAACATAATGGTAGTCCTACCAACTGCTGTATGAAACATACTGGTAGACCTACCAATTGCAGTATGAAACATAATGGTAGACCTACCAATTGCTGTGTGGAACATAATGGTACACCTACCAAATGCTGTGTGGAACGTAATGGTACACCTACCAACTGCTGTATGATACATAATGGTAGATCTACCAATTGCTGCTTGGAACACAATGGTAGACCTACCAATTGCTGTAAGGAACACAATGGTAGACCCACCAACTGCTGTATGATACATAATGGTAGAGCTACCAATTGATGTTTGGAACACAATGGTAGACCTACCAATTGCTGTAAGGAACGTAATGGTAGACCCACCAACTGCTGTATGATACATAATGGTACACCTACCAATCGCAGTGTGGGACACAATGGTAGACCTACCAATTGCTGTAAGGAACATAATGGTTGATCTACCAACTGCTGTATGAAACGCAATGGCAGGCCTAACAACTGCTATGTGGAACATAATGGTACTGTTACGGATGGTGTGCGGTGCGTGTGTTACTGTCTGACTCTCTCCTGAAGAAGTTTGGATGCGTGTACGACTTTTCCCTACACACACCCACACCACACGAACATAGACAACAAGGCAACAAGTTAAATTTGTACTTTTTTTCCTTTTGCTGCCTGAACCATCAAATCATAACAAACACATATTGCATAACAAGAATAAGCAGATATATTAATTCATGCCACTGCCATTAAGGGCGCACAACAACACTAGGAACTATCTTGTCACCATAACATATTCCTTTCACTCAGCAGACCAGGTTGGCACCCACTGCAGTGTCATCACGGACAGTCTATGCACTTGGCCGCGTCCGGCCTGAATCATACAGTGTTCACATAAAACAGGAGTCACTCACGAAAGCAGTTCGTGGAGTCCTTCCAGGGACTCCCACACAACAGAACACACGTCGACACGACGGAAACGAAACTGCTCACGGAGGTAGGTTCGTTGAGTCTTTCTAGGGACTCCCACACAACAGAAAAAAACACAAGTCGTCGTCCCGACGAACTCTGAAGCCCTTTCTCACTCCAGCTCGTTGCTGACCACGCGGGCAGCCTCTCAACACCCCTCCCACGGGGCAGAGACGGTGGCTGGGCTCGTGCAGCAACCCACACCGGTTGGCGGTGCACACACGATGTCTACTGACCCTCGGTCAGCCTCTCCATACCCCACGGGTGGAGACAGGGGCTGGGCACGGGCTGCACCCCACACCACGATGGCAGTCAGTTCCAGGTCGGACACGGGGCTTCACCGACACCTGGGGGATCTGATAGCTACCATGATTATCCAGCCTACTTCAACACATTTATCGTTCTTGTTTGTAACTACAGTCACTCTTCACACAATGCATTTCACTGGAACTTGGAGAAAAAATACCCATAACAAAATCTACAAAGTTTCAATAACCCATAACAAAATCTACAAAGTTTCAATACAGTGGGTGCACTACAAAAAAAAAAATTTTTTTCGATTAACACCATGGTTGTTTACATTGAAGGAAAAGATTTACACATGGAACCCCTTTTCAAAGTACAAAGAATACAATTATTACATATATAAAGGAACGAATTCCGTTTGTCCCATTGTATAAAGAAAACAATGTGTTTATCATATCACATCATCACTAGATGTGCCCAATTACATTTCAAGGAACGATTTCCGTTCGTTCCTTTTTATTAAAAAAAAGAATGTTCATCATCATCACTAAATGTGTCTAAATACATATCAAGGAACGATTTCCGTTCATCCCTTGTTATCTTTCCACAGCACATTTTCCGACAATTGATGCACAATAACTTCCATTGCTCACTTCCAGAGCTCACCAACACACATTAATATGATATTAATAGGGAAAAAGATAAACAACACTGTTTTGCAAGAATAAAGTGATTTAACTAGATTACTTTTTTCCGATGACATATCAGTATACATATTCTTTCTGAAAAGTATGCTGATCTGGCAAACAGCCTGAGGAGAGAAGGCTATCAGGTCAAAGTCCTCACTGCAGAAATTGGAGCTAGGGGTTTGTAGGAACGACTGCATACAGCCTCATGAAACAGCTCTCAATTGCAGGGAGGGAAAAAACCAGAGCCCTGAAAGCAATGGCAGAAGCGGCAGAGAGGTGTTCAAGCTGGATCTGGTCAAGGAGGAAAAAAGTGAACTTCGTATGGCTTAACTTTTCCTACAAATATCTGGTGTCCCAGTGGCTCAGTGGTTAGAGTGCGAGTCATTAAGCCGAAAATGAGCATGTCCAGAGGGTCATGGGTTCGAATCCCAGCCATGGCTCGTCCCAAGATGGGAAAAAAAGGGGCAGCAGAGGGACATCCGGAGTCATGAACCGGGTGTGGCCACCCCCCCCCCCCCCCCCCGCACCCCCCACCCCCCACCCCCCGAGAGTGTCAGGAGATAAGGGCTGAAACACTTGCTTGAAGGGGGCTTCTCTTCTGAGGACTCTCTGCTGCCACGCTCTCCACGAGTTTCTTTCTACTAATGCATGGTAAACCCTTGACTTCCGGGAATAGGCCGGAGGACGTCCGGGAAAGACCGGAGACACTGGGAAAGACCAGAACCAAGGGCTCTGTGGGCTGGCTCCCCACTTTGCCTTCAACATGTGGCTACTAAGTACAAAAGGAAAAGATGCTCTCAGGATTCACCGAAAGGGGGAGAGAATGATAAATCCATCGGTGCTCAGCCAAAACGGACTATGAACATGGACCAAATGGAATATCCATGTGTCTGTGGAAAGCGTTTCGCTACCACCCGTGGCATGAAGATCCACAGAACAAAGACGGGATGTGTGAAGACTCATCTGAATGAGCAGCAGCGCACTGCATCAGCAGATAAGACGTCGGAAGACCAAGGCCAGGATATAAAACCACAGTGCCAAGGACATCCACGCTGTTGGTTCGGATGAGGAATTTGCACAGGCCCTCGATGCCAGGCGCCTGAAACTAACCTGCCACGAGCATAAGAAACTGAAGATTGGGAGAAACTGGATGCAAAAATCGTCCAAAGACTCGATGCACTGATAGGGAAAAGCACCCTGGAACACAAACTAGCCACATATTGGGGACATTGTGTATGCCACATGTAGAGACGCCTATGGAGCAAAACTACCCGAAGAGAAAACACCTCCAAAGAAATCCAGACGCCAAGAAGAGATGGACAAGATCAGGGTTCAAAAGAAAAACCTCAAGAAGCAAATGAAGACCGCACTGCCAGGTGAAAAACAAGGCTTGGAAAAACTCTGGAGAGACCTGAAAGCAAAACACAGCGCCCTCAGCAAAGCGGAATCTACGAGGAAGAGGAAGAGCCAAAAGACGAAGACACAAGATCGCTTCTTCAGAGACCCCTTCCAGTTTGCCAGAACAGCCAAAATCTGGGACCCTAAGTGTGGAAAAAGGAGTTTTTGAGCAGCATCTGAGGAAAACATACTCTGATTCACAGAGCAAAGCACCACTCGACATTCAAGGTCTGGTGTGGCCAACCAACCCTGAGGAACAGTTCAATGACAAGCCTCCAACGTTGGCGGAAATCAAGAAGGTGGTCGACAAAGCCAGAGCCAAATCATCACCAGGGCCAAACGGAATACCTTACCAGCTGTACAAGAAATGTCCCAAGGTGCTGGAGTGGCTCCACAGGCTACTGCCATCAGCTTGGAGAAACCAGAAGATCAGCGGCCAGTGGATGACGGCAGATGGTGTGTACATCCCCAAAGAGCAAAACTCAAGTGACATCAGCCAGTTCAGGCCAATATCACTACTGAACGTCGAAGGGAAAATCATCTTCTATGTCATGGCAGCAAGGCTAACCAAGTACCTCATGGAAAACAAGTACTTGGATGTGTCAGTCCAGAAAGGTGTAGAACACGCCACAATGATCTGGGACGCAATCCAAAGAGCAAAAACAGAAAAGAAAGACCTGGACGTAGTGTTGCCTGATCTGGCAAACGCATATGGATCTGTACCCCATGAGATGATACAGCTGGCTCTTGAGATGTACCATGTGCCAAAGAACATCCGCGACGTGCTCAAGTAGTACTTCAATGGCTTCTCAATGCGGTTCTCTACCAAGGAGTACACAACAGATTGGATCAACTTGGAAGTGGGCATTGCAATGGGCTGTGCAATTTCCCCAATACTGTTCGTGTTGGCAATGGAAGTCATCTTGAAAGCAGCAACAAGCAACGCAGGACAAACAGACCTTGGCGATGGATACAAGATGCCCCCTCTCAAGGCCTTCATGGATGACACTACAGTGATTTCATCGAGAGAAGACGAGACACGTCATGTGCTGGAGAGGCTGGACGACATAGTTGCTTCATCCAGAATGAAGTTCAAGCCAAAGAAATCACGGAGTCTCTCACTGAGGAAAGGAAAGGTGGCCGAATCTGTGGTCTTCAGTGTTGCCAACCAGACCATTCCAACAGTCACAGAAGAGCCAGTCAAGAGCCTTGGAAGATGGTATGATGATACGCTGAAAGACACACAAAGAGCAAAAGAAACCAAACAGATGTCGGAAGAAGGCTTGGAGACCATTGACCAATGTGGGCTCCCTGGCAAATACAAGGTCTGGTGTCTGCAGTTCATGCTGATACCAAAGCCCTTATGGACTCTGATGATATACGACATCTGCACCAGCATAGTGGAGGCAATGGAAGCCAAAATCAACACGTTCACAAGGAAATGGCTTGGTGTCCCACTCTGTCTAACTGACATAGCACTGTACTGTCGCCAAGCAAAGCTGAAACTATCACTGAAATCCATCCTGGAGGAATACAAAGCAGGGAAGATCAGACTTCAAAGCATGCTGGAGGACTCAGGAGACAAGGTGGTAGAAGCAATCAAGCCCCAGCTGAAGACAAGCAGAAAATGGAAAGTTCAAGAGGCGATGGATTCTGTAAAAGAAAGTCGCAAGATCAGAGAAATAACAGGACACACACAGACCAACAGACAAGGACTGGGGGTGACCAAAACTGAATGGTGGTCAAAGGCCAAAGGAAAAGCCAAAAGAGACATGATGATTCAGGAGATGAGAAAAGAAGACCAAAAAAGACTCCAAAACGCAGTCCCGCAGAGCCAGCAAGGGCAATGGACAACGTAGGAGAATGCCCTCCAAAGAAGTCTCACTTGGAATGACATTTGGCACATGGCCCCTCTCAGGATCAGCTTCATTCTCAGATCTGCATATGACCTTCTGCCCTCAAATGCAAACCTGATGAAGTGGGGAAAACCAGACAATCCTGCATGCCCCTCTGCCATGAAAAACAAACAGTGGAGCATGTCCTAAGCTCATGTAAAGTAGCCCTGGCTCAAGGGAAAGGTACACATGGAGGCACAACCAAGTGCTCAAAGAGATTGTACAAGTAGTCTGGCTAGTACCAATACCACAACAGGGAAAATCAGGACTCCAAAAGCACGCGCAACATTCTTCACGGCAGGAGGCAGAAAATCATGGCCAAGAACAACAGTGCCACTCGGAACATGCAGGCAGAGTCTGCTGGACGGGGCAGATGACTGGGAGTGCACTGCAGACCTCCCAGAATGGAAGAGTCACCCAGAGATCATCAGCAAGAGTGGCATGAGACCAGACACAGTAGTCCACTCTCAGTCAACCAAGCAGCTGATGATGATCGAGCTCACGGTGCCATATGAGAACAGAATGGAGGCAGCTCAAATCTACAAGACTGAAAAGTACGCTGATCTGGCAAACAGCCTGAGGAGAGAAGGCTATCAGGTCAAAGTCCTCACTGCAGAAACTGGAGCTAGGGGGTTTGTAGAAACGTCTGTATACAGCCTCATGAAACATCTCTCAGTTGCAGGGAGGGAAAAAACCAGAGCCCTGAAAGCAATGGCAGAAGCGGCAGAGAGGTGTTCAAGCTGGATCTGGTCAAGGAGGAACAAAAGTGAACTTCATAAGGCTTAACTTTCCTACAAATATCGGAAACTGAGCATGTCCAGAGGGTCATGGGTTCGAATCCCAGCCATGGCTCGTCCCAAGATGGGAAAAAAGGGGCAGCAGAGGGACATCCGGAGTCATGAACCGGGTTGTGGCCAACACTTGCTTGAAGGGGGCTTCTCTTCTGAGGACCCTCAGCTGCCACGCTCTCCACGAGTTTCTTTCTACTTTCTTCTTTTTACTCACTCCATTCTCCTCACGACTCACATTCACTAACTACAACTGGTCAAATCATAAGATATATCAAAGGAAAATTAAATATTTTTAGGCCTTCACCAGGAGCTGGAAAATTTCCAAAGACCTGTGGAAAAAAAGAACTTCTGTAATTCAAATCCTAACTTCGATTCAACTATCAACACATACCAGACTGCCAGCAAGGACACACCTTCACTTCCCTTCGGCTACCTGGAAGTCTTGTTCGGCCGGTAGCTCTGAGGAGACTGAAGGGAAATCCTCGCTCACCTGACTTACACAAAACGAAGGTGAGTAGCAGTCAGGTAAACAGGCCAACCGGTTTTACAGGTTTACCTGTTCCGGTCAACGTGTCCCCAAAATTTGGGACCTGAACAGATACGGTTCGTCACAGGTACACCTATCAATTGCCATGAG
>CM031597.1:88498145-88500645 GCA_018398815.1 Conus ventricosus | reverse complement strand
TTTTGACTTGGGATTTCAAAAATGTATTTTTCTTTTTTACCTTTATGGATTTTGGTCCTCAAATACTGGCCCTATAGCCTTTCTTTTTTTTAATTTCACGTATGGTTTTTATGATAAATTCAAGTCTGCTAGTTTATTTCAAATTCTTATTTCCCTCTTTACTGGGTATTCTTGTTTAATTCTTGGAGACATTTTACATACATGATGGAATATCTGGTCAGTTTTGGAGAGTTTCCTATTTGCTTATATTGCGGTACTCCTTGTCAGAGGGTGACAAGGATCTAGTAGCAAACGTGCTGTTTCTGCTGACTTGTACACTGGAGCAACAATTGAAACTAACGACCATTAACAGGGGAAAGTGTATTTCTCATGTTCCCTTTCAACGTTAAGGTAAAGCTGTCTTTTAAAGTTAGGTAACTTCACTGGGACTTACTTCAATGTGTGCTCCACTCCTTGATGTGAAAGCATCAGGGCCCAGCTTGTATTATTCTGGCATGTCCCGAATCAGCCTAAGCTGGTCGTTCAAGCTCATGGAGCAGTATCCAGTATTTTGATTTCGGGATCTACTGAAAAGTTGATTTTGTTTGTTTTTGTTCCCTGGTTACTCATCCCCATGGGTTGTGTCTTTCACATTCCCACTTTTTATGGTTTAGCTTTTTATTTAAAAGTCTACGATTATGTATTTTAGCTAGGATTCATTTTAATATTTAATCCACTCCCTGTCTGGAAATAAAATGCATCTCCACTTTTGCCAAGAACAAAATGAGGCGAGGTTAAAGCAAAGAAGTCACACTTTGTCCCTGGGTGCAGCTCCAACCTACCTCGGGGTAATGTCACCGAGGATGATCCGGAAAAATCAAATAAATCGGCGCACGGCCAACAAAACTTCGTTTGACACAGTTGAAAACGAATTTCAGGATCGAAATAAAGAGCTGACCACAATATCTAGAAGAAGATGTACAAAGGATATATTAGACCTGTGCTTTCAGTATGGAGTTACAGCTTGAGCAATCGGACCAAAGTGAGCTGAGAACAGAACCAGGCCTCACAGATCATGACTAATGCCATAAGATCCACACCAATCCACGCCATGGACACGTTCACAGGGCTGCAGTGTGCGGAAGAAAGACGGGATACCAAGGTTCTTACACAGGCTGCAAAATTCAAGCCACTTGATGCCCATGGATCGCCTGAAGGGATGAAAATGAATGTACAAGAGAGAAAGGACTAAGAGATCGTGAACCACTTGACCGGGCCACTGCCACCCCACTGTTCGCTTCCTGCGTGCAGGATAAGACACTTCTCCCATATCAGAAGGAGACCCAGCTCACGCAGAAAGAAAGGCACACACCTAACAGTTTATTAAAGAACAGCATTCAATGAATAGCTGGACCTACGCTTGCACTGACGGTGTAGTTGAGCAAGCAAAAAGCAGTAGAGGTTGATAAATCCTGTTCAAACTAAAGGATGGAAGTAAAGTCTGTGAAGTCATCCCCACAGGACAGCATTACATCAGCTACGAAGCAGTGTCTGCGTCTCATGGAATAACAGCCATTTTGTTAACAGAAAGAAGCAAAGACATTCGTGACAGTGTCATTGTTGGCCCTCCAGGCGCTTCGGAACCCTCAAAATATGGAACTGAATGACTTTGCCGTGCCCTGCCTGCTGTGCAACTGTTCAGGGACACTGCTTTCTAGCTCTTGCTGCAACGTTCCTGGGACTGAAGACGTAGACGGACTGGGAAAGGAAGGAGGGAAGCTTAGAGCTTTAGGATCAGAGAGATTCCTATGAAAGCAGCAGAGAGCAAGACGGCTACAATAGCACCAAGGCCACAACGGCAGTAACGCTTTCCACCTGCTCTCAATGACAGAACAAGTCATTTAAGATGTGTTTAGGAACGGGCCACAGCAAGCTCAATCATCACATGCTCACAAAACTGGAATGGAGGCACCGCCGTGTGCCCCTGTGTTCAACCACAGTTACGGTAGAGCACGTCCTGCAAATCGTTCCATGCTTCTAGAATTAAAAAACAAAGTGGCAGCCTGGCCTACAGAGACGATCTTTGGAATTCTAGAGAGTCTGTAGGCAGACTGCGGACTTCATAAGAGCCACAAATATCACTGTCTGAGCTTTCGACGAAGACCAAAGAAAATGCATCCTACTACTGTTATTTTTGCATACCCTGCACCCATTTATTAGCCTTTCAATCTTGTGCATCGGCGTCTAGTGTTTTAAACTTGTGATTTTCAAACAGTAAAGTATTTTAGTTCCTTGAAAAGTAGAAAAAAATAATTCACATCAGGAGAGACATACACCAACCTGGTATTCATAAAGTTAGCCGTAAAATTCTTACACCTTGTGTTATTCGAAAACAGACACTCAGGTGTTTGACTTCAGGGTACATCACACAACACACATCGTGAACTGTCCTAATCAAAAGAACAGTCAGAATGGGAGCAATATATAAATGTAGTATTCATAGAAAATTTTCTGGCCGAGG
>CM031597.1:88490645-88493145 GCA_018398815.1 Conus ventricosus | reverse complement strand
GTTTTTGACAGAGAAATAGCCTTCGGTCAAGAACGAACAAATCTGGAATTTTTTTTTCCAATGCAGATCCGCACCAAAATGAAAGCGCGCGCGCCGCGCGCGCGACACACACACACCACACACATACACACACACACACACACACACACACGCACGCACGCACGCACGCACGCACGCACACTCACACACACACAACACACCACACACACACACACACCACACACACACACGCACGCACGCACGCACGCACGCACGCACGCACGCACGCACGCACGCACGACACACTCAACACACACACACACACACACACACACACACACATCTTGCATACACACAAGCAAGCATTGCGCGAGAGCGCGTGCAAATTCACGCTAGCACGTACACAGGGACTATTATGCTATGTAACTGAATGTTATATAGTGTTTGGCATCAGTGGGCACTTTCAAAAAGACGTGTTTTCAGACCAGTTTTACAAATTTTAAGCGATAAAGAGTGTAACCATGATCGAGAGGAAAACTGCCAGGAGAAGCCAAATTAAGAAGAAGAAGAAGAAGAAGAAGAAGAAGAAGAAGAAGAAGAACAACAACAACAACAACTACTACAACAACATCAACAACAACAACAACAACAACAAGCAGAAGAGGATCAAGAAGAAGAAGATTTACCAAAGGATTTAGTTAGTGCATATGGAGCCAGGAGCCAGTGTAAACCAACACATCCTCGGAGATTGCTTAGTACAAAGTAAAGTCATACTTTTATACCTCCCTCACTTCTTTATGTCAAGGTCATTGACTGTTGTTCTCACGGTCAGGGAGGCTTCTTTTCGTAACAGTGCAAGTCAATGAGATCGACACAAAGGGGGCATCTAAACCAGGACACCGCTTAGCTTCCAACCAGACAGCGAACCACATATCATCAGAACTGCTTGGCTTTACACAAACTGTAGTCAAGGGTCAACTTGTTATTTAGTACCTCTTACTACTAGGACATTAATGTCGTCATCTACGGCCTACATTACTTCTTTCCACTGAGTTTGAAAAAAAAATGATGGTTAAGTTTTTGTGTTATCTTCCTGAAAGACAAACAAAAAAAAACTGACAAACAGACGGACAAAACAAACAAACAAACAGATGCAAAGGAAAAGATAATTTCTAATGGTATTTGCAGTGAGTGTGCATCTGTGTATGATCAGGAGCAAACTTGCGCAGACTGTGTAAACATCTTTGTGGGAGAATCAAGCTTTTTTCAGAACTGGAAGATTTTGGTGTGTTTTTTAGAATGTATGGTAATACCTTTGTTTAAAGAACTTCCAAATATGTGTTGGATATAGAAAATACACAAATGATTTGCCTTAATTCACGTTTAATCCTCAATCCCTTTCGATTCATTTATTCAGAGACTTTGAATTCAACTAGTTGTGTTAATAACGAGACATGAATTTTCCTCATCAAAAACGATTGGAACTCAGTCAATCAAACAATCAAACAATAACGGAAAACGTACTTCATTTATTCTTATTTCTATACTGTTTTGTAAAATGAAAAAAATGAAAGGTCTACTTTATTAAACCAGATTTGTCGAGCCAAGAAAACACAACTAGATCAAATGTGCCTTAGCATCATTGACATGTTTTTCTAAGAAAGTTAGCCCGTGTGTTGGGTAAAATAATTGTATTCACAATGGCCGATCCACCACACACCAAACACGAATCAATGGCCACTAAATGTATGCAATCTTCTAGAAGAGACAGGTGGAAGAAGAGGTGAAACGATAACCTCAATGAGTGGATAAGTCTCTCCTTTGCCGGCTTTGGAAGAGCAGCTGACAATCACAACGGATATTGAACAGATGGTCAGGAGTCATCACTCATGCCTTACCAACTCCTGCCCGGGGTCACAGGAAAGGTCATGCAGTCGAACATCACTACTGTGTCTACACCAAGAGATTTGACAGGTGGCTGGTGAAGAATTAATGAGTTCATCTGCATGCAAATTTACTACACTCCGACAACGGAAGTAGCCAATTTGGGTGGTCTGCAGTGTCCCTAAGTAATCTCTCTCTCTCTCTCTCTCTCTCTCTCTCTCTCTCTCTCTGTGACCTGTAAAGATAAGATCTAAAGGGTACACACGTAATCCAATCATGATAGGGAAAAGGCATTTATATATATTTTACTTAAACATGGGTCATATGGAAGGTAAGCATGGAACTTTTTACGTGTTTAGGTATCTTCCTTGTTGACCTATTCAAACTTTAAGAGCATATAAAATGTACAGTCTCTAAGGACGAAAATATTCTCATTTTCTAGCATAAATGTGAGATCAATGGAATAAAGCATTGTCTGAAAGTGTGCATTTCTCTTGTCTCAATATGAATTTTTGGGGGCGGAAAATACAGTCTTTACGTGAGAGTGAAAGAGACCGAACAAACAAACGAAGGAAAGAACGAATGAAACTTTATTTTACCAGAGTAATGTGGTGAGCACATTATGCATGCTTTTTTC
>CM031597.1:88458145-88483145 GCA_018398815.1 Conus ventricosus | reverse complement strand
TCTCTCCTCTCTCCTCTCTCCTCTCTCTCTCTCCTCTCTCTCTCTCTCTGTTAAGTCTCTGACCTGTACAAATTAGAAGTAAAGGGCACACATGTAATTCAAACAAGATGGGGGAAAGGCATCTAAACATATTGTATTTAGACATGGTCATGTGGAAGGTTAGCATTGAACTCCTTGTGTGTTTGGGTATCTTTGATGTTCACTTCTTTTGTGAGCGAAGCAAATGTACATGGCTACATCTCTAGTTACGAAATAGTAAATTCATTTCCCAGAATAAATCTTAATTAACTGGGACAAGCATTATCTATGGTGTACTTTATCTTGATGACATTAGATTAGAGGGGAAAATGAGTACATTCTCTCTCTCTCTCTCTCTGTCTCTCTCACTCTCTCTCTCACTCTCTACTCTCCTCTCTCCTCTCTCTCTCTCTCTCTGTCTCTCTTTCTGTGTGTGTGTGTAAGAGAAGAGAGAGAGAGAGAGAGAGAGAGACAGAGAGAGAGACAGATAGAGAGAGAGAGAGAGAGAGAGAGAGAGAAGAAGAGAGAGAGAGAGAGAGAGAAGAAGAAGAAGAAGAAGAAGAAGAAAAAGAAAAAGAAAGAAGGAAGATTAATCATGGATTATAAGTTTATGCATACCCTATTTTAGTAACTAATCTTTGGTAAGCTAATCACATTAGTGAGTTATGGAAATGTTGGGAGAGTCGAAGGAATCCTGGATATGCCCTTTCATGCAGGTATGTGCAACAGATCTGCAGGAACATTTATGGAAATTGGCTTTATACGATATCGTGCTGAGAGACACACAACCGACAAGATTAATCAAGAATTAGCGTGAACTCAATCACAGGCGCAATCTTAACACATACAATCGTTAAATGGAAAGGGACTATCCATACAACGATTTAATAGCTCAGCTGTAGAGCGCCGGACTCGTAATCTTGGTGATCCTGGGTTGCGGGTTCGAATCTCTGCCGGGCCGTTTCGGTACAGGGGATTTTCCCCTCGGAGTTAACATTGGTTCTAACTCCATTTCCCTTACAGTCCTTCGAATGAGACTAGACTATAAACCGAGGTTCCGTGTGGAACGCACGCATAACATCTTGCACACACGTAAAATCCCATCACCAACTTTCGGAAGAGTAGGCCAGTTTGGCCGTTGGTATGGATGACACGTTACACATAGCATGCACCCTGCGTGAGAAATGGAAAGAATGAAGGATTTAAGAAATTGAGTGAACGATATTGAACGATATTGACTGGTAACACGGGAAACGACTTAATGAAGCGCCAGCTGGCAGCTCTTCAGTCGGCACTACCCAGTTAGGCAGCCCGTTGTGTAAACGAGTGTGGATTGTAAAGCGCTTAGAGCTTGGTCTCTAGCCGAGAATAGGCGCTATATAAGTATTCATTATTATTATTATAGGCAATCAACTTTTTCATTCTTTGATGGAATACAGAATGAAGGCTAGTTTTTTTCATCGGTCAAAAGTGTCATCAGAAGAGTAATAATGAAAATACCGCGTGGTGTGTCCACTATTTAGTACAAAGAATGTAGGCTTTATACTGTGTTCCTTAATTCTCCAATATTCAACCAGCAAATGTCAGATGATCTCTTTCTTCTCTCTCTCTCTCTCTCTCTCTCCTCTCTCTCTCTCTCTCTCTCTCTCTCTCCTCTCTCTATCTCACATACATATACTGACTTCCATAAAAAACGCGAAAACAAAACAAGCTGAAGGTTGGGGTGAATTTTATTGGTCACAATTGTACAGAGTGAAAGCGAGAATTCAACGTGATTGATTCATTACACCGGTAATGTGTGAAAATGTCATCAACAATATGTCTTTTGTGTGGAAAATCCAAGGTCACGTGACAAACCAGCTTGAAGTCCTAATACCGTGTGTCGCCACCATTTGCGTTGACAACTGCTCGACACCTGCGGCTCATTGAGTGGACCAGGTGGTTGATGCGTCCCCTTTGGCACACCAGCCCACACATGGACGATGGCCTGGTGAAGTTGAGCCGCTGTTGCTGGTCGTGGACGCAGGAGGTCCAGCCGTCTGCCAAGTTCATCCCAAAAATGTTCTATTGGGTTTAAATCGGGACTGAGGCTGGCCAGGGCAGCACATTGACGTTGTTATGCTGAAGAAATTGCTGGGTGGCCCTGGCGGTGTGTGGTCTTGCAATTGTCCTGTTGGAATGCCCAGTTTGGGTGTTGCGCAAAAAAAGGATCGACATGGGGTCTGAGCACCTGGTTGATGTAGCGCTGTGTATTGACACCCTGTCCGCGACCAGGACCAATGTTCTGAAAGATGACTGGTCCTATGGCGTGGTTAATGCCAATTGCACCCCATATCATAACGTTCGGGCCTCCCCAGGGTTCCGCTCTACCACACAGGAGTCAGCATAGCGTTCACCAGGTCGACGCCATATTCTGACACGACCGTCAGCCATGTCAATACAAAAACGGCTCTCATCTGAGAACAGTATGCGTCCCCACTGCTGCCTGCGCCAGTTGATTCGGGCTTGTGCCCACTGCAGCCTGTCCTGCCGGTGTCTTGGTGTCAGTACCGGACCTCTGTGAGGACGCCTACATGCCAGCCCGTTCTCCTGAAGATGCCGCCGCATAGTGTTGAGGCTGAGTCGTTGCTGGAGATTCCCAGGCACCTGTCGAGCAGTGTTAGCGGCTGTTTGCCGCCTGTCCCGCAGATGGGTTTGAACAAGATGGCGATCCTCTCTTTGTGTGGTGACCCAAGGACGGCCTGGCCGGGGACGATCATCAGTGATACCAGTAACTCGCATGCGGTGCTGCAGACGATAGATGGTTGAGATGTGGACGTTAAAGATGTTGGCGACCTGCCTGGCATCCACACCAGCCTCCAGATGGCCTAGGGCACGATTGCGTTCCTCTGCTCGTAGTCTTGGCATCTCTGTAGCGCTCAGACGGCAAGTCGTTACCTGAACCTTGTAGCGTGGCTTTATAAAGGCTGCATGCCTGCGTACTTGTCGCTGGTTAACTTTGCTCTGCATGGTGTGCACGTGCCTCACATGCAGCAACCAGTTTGCCATTTTTGTTGACCCTCCAATGCCGGGAATGATGTGTTGCTCACACAATGTTTTCACTGCACGTGAGTCTTGGACCCAAACAACTTGCCACAATGGTTCAATATTGTATATTCACCCCTTTTCACCCGAAAAATAGCCTTTCAAATTTTCGCGTTTTTTATGGAAGTCAGTATACATACATATAATAATATATATATATATATATATATATTATATATATATATATATATATACTTCGGTCAAGGGTGAACAAACCTAATATCTTTTTTAACGTGCAGATCCTCTCCGAAATGAAAGCACACACATACACAGCACATACACAAAATCATGTCACACAATCAGGTATCTCTACATCTCTCTATATAGCTATCAATCTACCTATCTATCTAAACACACACACACACACACACACACACATACAGGCGCGCGCGCGCAGCTTTAATTGCCCTCTTCAGGGGTACAGGCTGTAAAAAAAAAAAAATAAAAAAATATAATATATATATATATATATATATGACTGATACCCTTTGTCGTGTTGTACTCCACGTCTCGTCCTCCACACTCTATTTTACGTCACGTCTCCTGTTCTAGATATATTTGTGAACGCCGACACGCCTTGTTGTGTTGTATTTCACGTCCTGTTTTCGACTTTTTTTGGTGTACCTGTGAACCCTGATACCCTTTGTTGTGTTGTATTTCACGTCACGTCTTCGACTCCCTACGTGAACTTGTGAACGCTGTCTACCACTTCTCATTCCCACTGTCCTCCATTTGATTCAGATTTTGTTTTGATTTTGGAGTCATTTTTCGTTCTTTGTTTGTACTGTCCTAAAATGTCAGTCACTCCATTTTGAAACATATAATATATATATATATATATAATATATAAATATATATATGCTGAACAACTAAGTAGTGGAAGAAATCAAGTGCAGGCTAACAATTCTTCAGTTATGATAGTAATGACTTGGCAAAGATTTGAATTTTTTAAAAAAAAATGAAGATGAAGAAAATGGGGGGGGGGGGGGGGGGATGTTATAAATATGAGAAACCCTTCACTAGCTGCCTGAGGAAACCATCATAACCCCCTCTGAAGGCAGCTCTATTTGTATTGCCTGCTCCTATGCCTTTCGGTCCGCTGGATCGGACTCATCAGGGAGACATGGCTGATTATGTCTGTGCTCTTGGTGTCAAATAGAGACGCAAACCACAGTCCATAATTCTGTGGTTGTTCTCACCACCAAGGGTTTCAAAAAAGAATCCAACAGCACCCCAAAGCAGCCAGCGAAGGGTAGTAAATGGAACAAAACAAAAGTGTGAAGAGAAAAAAGTTGCTGAAAACTAAAAGCATTATGCAAACAGTATAAAATGTAGGGACAATCTTTGAGCCTATGCTTGAGGATCCATCAAGGATGCAAGGGAGATCAAAAGGTATGGAACAGTCTGAGTGATCAGCTCTGCTGTTCAATATCTCAAGCATTGTGAGTGGCTAAGAATTGTACAGAACAACCTTTACTTGGATCTCCTAAGAGATGCAATCTCCCACTGATTGACCAAACAATATAATGCTGAACAATTAAGTAGTGGGATATTATATCGGCTCAGTTTGTTTCGTTTACCATATTGAAAATATCCCTTGTCATTCAGTAAATTGGTTATGTTGTTCTTATGTATAATACCAGTCTTGAATCACTAGTATGTGCCACTGATAATTTAAAAAAAATCCCCGTTGTAAAAGTAACAAAAACACGTTAGGGAAGGAACAGCTCTTTACATCGAGCAGGACATTTCCTTTGTAAAAAGAACTCTGATTACACTCTTGTGAAGAATCCCTCGTCCTGTGTTAAAGTCCCACTTGTCTTGAGACACCGTGGCACAATTGCGACTATCCTTCAACAAACAAAAGCTTTCCCTCAAATCATGAGACTGCCGAGCACAATCATTTTCTTGTGTAAAAATCGAGGGTTTGTGTAAAGAGAGAGAGAGAGAGAGAAAGAGAGAGAGAGAGAGAAGAGCGAGAGAGATGAGAGGCGGGAAGGGGGGGGGGGGGAGAGTGAAGAGAACGGAGACATAGAGAGAGACTGAGAAAGAAGAGAGACACGACACAGAGACACAAGAAGCAAAGAGAGAGAGAAGAAAGAGTTTTGGCGACTGCGAGCGCGCCGCGCGCGCGTTTTGTGTGTATGTTTGTGAGTGTGTGTGTGTGTGTGGGTGTGTGAGTGTTGTTTGTGTGTGTGTGTGTGTGTGTGTGGGGTGTTGTGTGTATGTGTGTGGTGTGTGTGTGGGTGTGTGGTGTGTGTGTGTGTGTGTGTGTGCGCGTGTGCGCGCGGCGCGTGCGCGCGCGCGCGTGCGAGCTTGGCGTGCGTGCGTGCGTGCGAGCGTGGGCGTGGCGTGCGTGCGTGAGAGCGTGCGTGCGCGTGAGTGTGCGAGCGTGCGCATGTGCTTTGATGTGTAAGAAAAAAAAATGTCTCATAATATTCCCCGCAACTCCTCAATCTCTGTTCAGTATGTGTCTGTCTGTCTGTCTGTCTGTCTGTCTGTCTGTCTCTGTCTCTGGCTCTGGCTCTGTCTCACTCTCTCTCACACTCTCTCTCCTTCCCTCTCTCTCTCTCTCTCACTCACTCTCCTCTCCCTACTCTCATAAAGTCTTTGAATGTGACTGGCAAGGAAAGATAAAGGTGTCCGCAAATTCGGTGTGCGATACATAAATATAAAACAAGACTGAAAATATGAATGTGGTGAAATTCTCTTCTCTCTCTCTCTCTCTCTCTCTCTCTCGTCTCTCTGCTCTCCCTCTCTCCCTCTCCCGCTCTCATCCTCTCTCTCTCTCACACTCTCTCTGCTCTCCCCCCTCTCTCTCTATCTCCCCATAAAACATAGAACAATACTGAAAATGTTGAAATGTGGTGAATTCTCCTCCCCCCCCCCCCCTCTCTCTCTCTCTCTCTCTCTCCTTCTCTCCCCCCTCTCCTCTCTCTCTCTCCCCATAAACAAAACAATACTGATAATGTGGAAAAATGGTGAAATTCTCTCTCTCTCTCCCCTCTCCCCCCTCTCTTTTCCCCTCTCCTCTCTCTCTCTCTCTCTCTCTCTCTCTCTCCCCCTCTCATTCACTTTCTGCTATAAAACTGACGCAATCGATTGACCCGGGATTTGACTTTTTGACCTTAATATGCCCTCTTTCCATCTCAAATTCCACTGAAAAATCACAGCAAATCTCAAAATGTTTTGCAAAAACGTTCCTCATTTTATTAATTGATGATATCATAATCACTCTCTCTCTCTCTCTCGGGTTGTTCGTCCGTCCACCATGTGTGTGTGTGTGTGTGTGTGTGTGTGTGTGTGTGTGTGTGTGTGTGTGTGTGTGCGTGCGTGCGTGCGTGCTGCGTGCGTGCTTGCGTGCGTGCGTGCGTGCGTGCGTGCGTGCGTGGGCACGCGCGCGCATGTGTGTGTGTGTGTGTGTGTGTGTGTGTGTGTGTGTGTGTGTGTGGGGGTGTTTGTGTGTGGTGTGTGTGTGTGCGCTTTGCGTGTGTGTGTGTGTGTGAGTGAGTGATTGAGTGTGGTGGTGGGGTGTGTGTGTGGTGTGTGTGTGTGTGTGGGGTGTGTGTGTGTGTGTGTGTGTGTGTGTGTGTGTGTGTGCGTGAGCGTGCGCGCGCGCGTGTGTGTGTGTGTATGTGTGTATGTGTGTGTGCGCGCGCGCGTCCTCTCCTCATTCTCTCTCTCTCTCCCCCTCTCCTCCCCTCTCTCTTCTCTCTCTCTCTCCCCCTTCTCTCTCTCTCTCTCTCCCCCCTTTCTCTCTCTCCCTCTCTCTTTTCTCTCCTCTCTCTCTCTCTCCCCTCTCTCCCTCCCCCCCCCCTTTTCTCTCTCTATCTCCTTCTCTCTCTAGTGCTATAACTTTCATCGAAATACTGATTCTTTTGTGGCTACGTCTGGTGCTCCCGGGCTGGCTATTATCAGGACTTTATTCATCCTAGTTTTAAAGGGACTGCTCAACTGGCTGCCAACGCAAACGCACTTTCATTAACTGGCTCGTAGACACCTTCCCACCCCAGAAAAACTTCCAAGAAGCAGAACATGGTTTAACCAGTGGTCTGCAGCCGGGTGGCAACGGACCAGCGTACCATAGGTACAAACCGGCAAACGTCAGGTGCCTATAGACCTGATCATGGCAGTGCAGAGTCTGTTTTTGCTGTGCCTACGACTGGGGTTGAATCGGGTGGTTTTTGATCCCCGAAATACGAACGCACACAATCCCAGTATCTGTAATTCCTATGACCCCCACTTTCGTAGTGATGCGGGTGGCAACACAATTTCAGGCAACCCCCTCCCTCAGTACAGGGGAACGGGTTACAGGGCACCAACACAAAGCACTGCCTTCACTCAGCGACAACACAGCTCCGGTCGTGGTCCTGATTATGGACCCTTTCCTCCTCACTGCCGTCCATGGCCCACTATCCTCCCTTGATCAATCCCCGTTACCCACACTCTGACATACCCCCTCTTATCCCACCCCACCCCTTCCAAGAGAACAGTTCATCCCAACCGGGAGGGGGAATCCATTTTCCCCACATTGTGTCAAAGAAAACCCAGTGTTTTCTATTCACCCCCAGAATCAAATACAGTACTGAAAAACGGCAGTTACTCCTCAAAATATCAATCAATACCTTTACTTATTAAACATGATGACGTCTCACATGTTAAATCTGCACGAACATTCAAAGATAGAATCATGCATAATTCAGGCTTCTAACCCTTTATGTCAGAGCATAATATACGTCTATGTTTGCATGTTGGTATATATGCGTGGATATGTATGAGTGAGAACATTGTGTGTTATGCTGCAGATTTCCCGACTCGTTGACAAATGCATTACATTTGCGACTGTAATTTGAAGGCGGCTATTTTGATCTCAGTGTATACCTAAACACGTGGGTTTAGATTTGTAATATTTTCAGAATATTTGATAGCATACTTTGTATCATTCCTTATTTTCTTGATCTATTTACGTGCCTATGCATGATTGCTTGCTTTGTGGTAATTAGTGAGTTGCTATCTGATAATTTGTTTTTCATTTAAGGTTTTTTGTTTTTGGGATTTTTTTTTCTCTTCACTTCTTTTGTCTGTGAGTCTAATTGTGTCTTGCAACTGTGCTACCCAGTTTTTGTGTTACATTGCTATCTTCCTTTTCGCGCATTCCTATCAAGATTCTCGGGTTAGTTGCATACATTGCACGTGTTTCCATTGCGCTGGCTAAATCAGATACTGGGTTGTCCTTGAAGCTGCAACCTGTATCATTAGCTGTGATCACCACTCTCGAATCCCCACGTGAATGCGTGGCCTTCTAGGGACGGCCTCCGAGTAGGGTTTTTAAATATCAACCATGTTCTCAACAAATTAGATCATTTATCGTCCATTATATATAACTCAGGCCGACAGTTTCACGTATTTTTGTTGTCCGAATCACGTTTATCGAAGTATATCTGATGAGACGTATCTTTTCCGTTACAACACCGTGAGACTTGATCCCATTCTCCCAAAAAAACTGGTTTAATCCTATATATCAGTCAGTTGTTACGTATAAACAATCATATCGTTTGGAAAAACACAATGTAAATGAAAATTGGGTCAAATCAATCTAAAAAGAAACAAGCCATTATTCTTTGGATTCATTTACAAAAACCCCCCGCCGAACATATAGAAGGGTCAACAAATTTAATGATATGCTTGAAGATGTAACCCCAAATGACAATGAAATCATCCTTCTGGGTGATTTTAACTTTGATCTTTAAAGCCCAATCATCGATGGATCCAAACGTTGAGAATTTTGGACTTCATCAATTAAATTTGAAACGCCCACTAGAAATTCTCTCCGCTTTCTGAAACACTGATTGTCACATTTATAGCAACACACAACAAAACATTTAGAAGGGGTGTTCTCCACATTGTGGCTGCAGTGATCCCCTTCCTGTTTGCCTTATTTGGGTTTCGGGAAAGGCACAAAAATTCCCAAGCCTGGACACAAATTTTATTACCTATAGACTTTTGCTCACTTTGATAAAGACGCATTTCTTTCGACTTAGCTCATTCATCTTACCAAACGTGTATCAGTTCACTGATCCTGATAAAAGCATTCAATTCTGGCACAAGTCGTTTACTTATATCTATGACAAACATGCCCCCTTTATAACAAAAAGAGTAAAACATTCCCCCAAGCCTCCTTGGTTGACTGATGTCATCCAAGATGCGATGCGTGAAAGAGACATGCTGTTAAAAGCAAAACAATTCAAGATTTCAAAAAACAACGAAATAAAGTTAGGGCAATGTTACGTTCAGCGAAAAGAAATATTTTCCGAATCTTGTATTGGAAGGTTCTAAAAATTGTAAGTCAAATTTGGAAAGCAATTAACATTCTCACAAAAAAGAAAGTCCATAAAATGTCTGCCTCTTTTAAAGGGCTTTCAACTGATGATTAAATCACCATTTTTCTAATATATCTTCCACACCTATAACAAATGTTAGGCCCCTATTTAATAATCTCGAGCTAACTAAAAGAATTTTGTTATTCTAAAAATATAACATCAGACCGCGTCGTCCTCCTATTACGGTGTTGACGTTTACGTTCATCTTACACAACTCAAGCAGACAGGCACACGTGGCCTTGAAAAATTAGATGGTAAGATTCTTAAATCATGGGGCTCCTATCATCACAGACTCTTTAACTTATTTGTACATCTCTGCTTTGATAAAAGCTATTTTCCTTATTCTTAAGCAAGCCAAAATTGTTCCTATCTATAAATCTGGAGATGAAACTAACCCATCAAAATTACAGACCTATTTCAATATTATCGGTCCTGTCGAAACCTTTGGAAAACATGTCTATAAACATCTAATGTCACATGTTTCGGAGAACAATTTGCTTCATCCCAATCAATCAGGATTTAGAGAAAACCATTCATGCCACACTGCTTTAACTAACCCTCGTCGAGGATTGGCTCGTTAATATCAATGAAAACAAATTCACGGGAGTATTGTTCGTTAAACTTGCAAAAGCTTTCGACGTCATTGACCATAATTTGCTGCTACGTAAGCTAGCCTTATATAACTTTCCGACCAAAGTTTTCTCTTCTTACATCTTTTCTTTCTAACCGTCATCACAAGGTTTTCTTGGGTAACCAACAATCCAAATTCCCGACACAAACATTTGGTGTTTCCCCAAGGATCCGTTCTTGGTCCTCTACTTTTCTCTCTATATTAATGATCTTCCCTATACATTACAGGGGGCGTATGTGAACGTTTGCAGATGATACGTCTATTCATTCGAGCCATTCTAATTTGAAGCAATTTTTCACAACTCTGCAGAACAATGTTAGTAACTTAATTGATTGGACTGAGCTTTAACCCCATGTCTTTTTAACGACCAAAATCTAAATACATGATAATAACTTCGCGACAAAACGGCAAAAAATAACCTTCCGTCTGCCTTCTATACACATAGGTAATACAGTCATTCATGAAGTTGATACTCACAAAGTTCTAGGTGTTCTATCGACAATAATCTTTCCCGGTCACCCCTTACGATAGTTTATGCAAACGTATTCCCAAAGGTTATTTCAACTTTCAAAAATTAAGAATTTCCTCGATGTTACAGCTCGAAAGAAATTTTTTTCATGCATTTATTTCATCATCTATCGATTATGCTCAACACTCTATTTATCAATGCGTGCAAACACATTAAGATATCTAAACAGGATTTATAAACGCTCTCTGAAGTTACTACTTTTAAAAACTACCAGTTTGACGACTGAAGCTACTTAGCGCTGGAGATCCTTCCATTATCGTATAAACTACAGTTTAACAAAGCCGTTGTTAATGTATCGAATAATGAACGGGTTTGCTCCTTGTACACTAACCACACGATTTCCGCGAAAACAATCAAGAACACGAACAATATGTAATGAGAAAACCCAGAAAAAGATCTTTTTTAAAACCAGTCCGCCTATTCAGGAGGGGCCCTTTGGAACTCCTTACCTAATTACGTGAAAGATAAAGAAAGCATTAGCCGTTTAAAACAGCTTTTCAAAGCATTTCACTTTCAGGCACTAAAAACTTTTAAAAAATACATTACATATTTTAGACATGAATTTTCTTCATGCCCCTATAATGCGAAAGAAGAATAAACAGACATTTTGACCATTGTTATGTTTAAACAGTACTGTACAGATTGCTGATGTTGTCATTAGATCAATTTCCCTCATGTGTGTGTGTGTGTGGTGTGTGTGTTGTGTGTGGTGTGTGTGGTTTTGTGTGTGGGGGGTGTGTGGTGTGTGGTGTTTTGTGTGTGTGTGTGTGGGTGTGAGCGTGCGCACGCGCATATGGATGCTTGCATGATTGTGTCGTTTGCTTTTGTAGTATTAGTCTGTTTACTTCTTTCAGTTTGCAAGTTGACTTAGTGTATTCACTTTTTCCTCTTTTTTGCCAAAATTGACTGTGTGTTGTCCATGTGCTTTTTTTTTTTTTTTTTTCCCAGGGCTGGGTGAAAAAAGCAATGCGCAATTTGCTTATCCCATTACCCTGGTAAAATAAAATTTCGTTCGTTCGTTCGTTCGTTCGTTCTTCATCTGTTGCAGAACAACAAATAGTATAGACAGGGCATGGGGAGGAGGGCAAAGGCTTGGCAAAGGTTTGTGAAAACCAGCCGCCGTGGCGAAGTGGTTAGCGTCGCGGACTCCCCCCCCGGGAGGTCGTGGGTTCGAATCCCATCAGAGGCATGTGGGTTTTTTTTTGCCCCGACCGGCTCCTACCCGGTTTGAGTTTGCTGCGGACTCAGTTGGGAAACTGGGACCACACAGTCGCGTTTCACCCACTTAATGGATGCGTTTCTGAGAGTGTTGCTCAAATTTTTCCCGACCACACTGCAGGTGCCTGTATCTCTCGGGCCTGGTTGACCCAGGATATATTATGAAAGGAAGCGTAGAGTACAGCCCTGTCATGTAGTCTCCCGACCGAAAATGGAAATCCGTAGCACATCTTAATCATCCTCATTCCCATTGATCAGCATTAAAAAAAAAAGTCTCAAATTCTGTGGCCCTTCATGCCCTGCTCTCATGGTGACCTCAGTTTCAATGTCCTCTCCACGTCTGTGGCCTTGGTTGCTTCCGTCGGGGTCACCGTATCGGCGAGTCCATGGGGCGTCGTTTGGACGGGCGTGGTGGGGCCCTCCGGAGGGAGACTCACTCACCCGGCTCCGCGACTAAGCAATTATTGTCTCAGTAGGGGCTTAGTAGGGTGGGGTCCTGCTATTTTGATCAAACAGGCGCCACTGAACACCACCGAAGTGACTCGGCAGCGTGCAGTGTCTCCTCCGGGGGGTTCCGGTTGACGACTTGACATTGACGCTCCCTGGGATTGCCGGTGCCGGCTGCGGCGGGCCAGCCGGCTATGGGTGTGGACGGGGTTCGGAATGAGCGGCGTGGGTGCACTGCCTCTGAGTGACGCAGAGGTTGGGACAGCAAAAAAAAAAAAAAAAAAAAAAAAGGTTTGTGAAACAGAAACAATGCGGATGAAAATGAGCCTGTTAATGTGTCAATAAGAAACCGTCGCTATCAGCATATGGGGATCGTGTTGAATACAGAACCAGTAACTTTACCTGTTTGTCCGACTGTCTCTGTCTATCTGTCTGTCTGTCTGTCTGTCTGTCTGTCTATCTGTCTCTCTCTCTCTCTCTCTCTCTCTCTCTCTCTCTCTCTCTCTCTCTCTCTCCTCTCTCTCTCTCTCTCGCTAACACCCCATCTCATCAACGTATGCGTATATACAGGCTGGTGGTTTTTCTCCCTCTGTGGTTAGAACACCATTGATTTTAGGGGGGTGTCTCTGATAGATACCATGGGTGGACTAACACAATCAGGCCCAGTCTCTGACGACTTTCACCCAGGAGGCGAACATCGACCATGGACTGGCATAACAAATGGTTCTGCTCAAGAGGCAGACTCCCATAGTCTCCACGTGTAGTCAGTTATGGATTTTATATTTACATGTTCCTGAACTGTTCGTTAGGTATTTTTGTTTAATTGTTGATACACAAGATTGTGTATACATAGATAGATAGGAGAGAGAGAGAGAGAGAGAGAGAGAGAGAGAGAGAGAGAGAGAGCAGAGAGAGAGAGAGAGAGAGAGAGAGAGAGGAGAGAGAGAGGAGAGAGCTGAGAGAGAGATCTGTTGTGTGTCTGCATGTCTGTGTGTATGTGTGTCTATTCGTGTGTTCACGCATACATACGTGCGGGCACAAAAACATCGAAGACAGATTTTAACAATATGGTCATTTTGTTTCGGAACAAAACTTTTCTTCCTCATCAAAATGCGTGTGGAATGGAAACATTGAAACATTCGACACGGTTTGTGGGAAATCAAAATGTCCCCATCCCCCCCAAAAAATCTATACAGGATTTGATGAATATAAACAAAACTGAAACCGCCAGTAGTGGCATTTTTGTTGTTTGTTTGCTTTTTATTAGGGATAAGAGGAGGAGGAGGAGGAGGAGAGGAGGAGGAGGAGGAGGAGGAGGAGGAAGAGGAGGAGGGAACGGTCAGCTTTCTAGTGCATTTGCAAGATTGAACAGCTGTCAAGCGGACGAAAATGGAACAGTTCTAGAGAAAATGTTATTCCTGCCTATTCTCCTTCTCTCCCCTCTCCAACACCCCCCCCCCCCCCCCCCCCCCCCCCCCCTCCTCCTCCTCTCATCCGTTTTCTGCTTCCTACAATGCAGGCAAATATTGAGATATAGTGAATCGACCGCTTTCCACCAAGAAACAAAGTCCGAAGCATCATTATTGCGACGGCAATCTTTTCTTTCATCACGAACAATAGATGGAAAACGAAGAAAAAGAGAAGAAGAAAGGGGAAGCAAAGTATTGAAAATAAGAAAGATACACAGGAGAAATGCAATAATATTCATTATATTTATCACCATTTCCGTCCAGTTAACAAACCATCCAACTTATCAACACACACACACACACACACACACACACACACACACACACACACACACACACACACACACACACACACACACACACACATGTGCGCGCGCGTGTGCGCGTGTTTGAGTATGTGACTATGTTTCGGTTATTCAACATTTCACCTGATAGCTTTTGCTCTTTACATATTGTTTTCACAATAATTGCATCTGAAAAGAAAAAAATCACGCATAAATGTCATAGATTTCCTTGTTTGTTAATTTTTAACTGTTCAGGCATGTATGTATGTATGTATAGATGACTGATGGATGGATGCCTATCTGCCTATCTTTCAATCTATCTATCTACACAACACACACGCACACACACACACACACACACACACACACACACACACACACACACACACACACACACACACAAAATACACATATATATATTATATATTAATATATATATAGAGGAGAGAGATGAGAGAGAGAGTGAGAGAGAGAGAGAGAGTGAGAGGACAGACGACAGACAGACAGACAGACAGACAGACACACGCATGCTTCTATATTTGTGTGTATAGATTGATTCATTAATGATGGATAGATACAGATTGTGTGTGTGTGTGTGAGTGTGTGTGTGTGTGTGGTGTGTGTGTGTGTGTGTGTGTGTGTGTGTGTGTGTGTGTGTGTGTGTGTGTTCTAGCGCGCGCGCACACACGCGCGTTCACACACGTGTGTCTATGTGCGTGCGTGCGTGCGTGCGTGTGGTGTGTGGTGTGTGTGTGTGTGTGTGTGTGTGTGTGTGTGTGTGTGTGTGTGTGTGTGTGTCTATATTCAGTTTATGGTATTTTGTTGCAACTGTCACACAGACCTATTACCCTTCCCTGACCGCCTCGTAAAGTCTTTGGATCGTGATTTTCCCGCACGGTGATGATAACACTAATAAATATTGTGGCATATGTGATATATGACACATGTGACATGCAAGGGTCACAAACTCCCTTAATCATGTCAAGGCCAAAAATCGGAATTTTTATCGGTTCATATTATTTTCAGTACAGTTTCTCACTGTACGAAGCATGACGACACACATCACTGAGTCAGCCTAAAGACCATTTAAAAACTAGCTCAAAGGCAGCCACCTGACAGATCGTGTTGCCACTATCAATAGCTGAACGCATGGATGGTTCGTGTATTAATCAGCAGAGACTTCTATCCAGTTAAGTTTAGAAAAAATGCAGGTTTTCTTTTGGATGGTCGACCTCGACCAGACATTAAGCTAAAAAGCGGAAGTGAAGGAAGAAAATCAAAACCCAACTTCCGGACATCATGCCTTCTCATTGGCTACTCATGACAACCGCATGAATTACTGACTAACTGTTGAGCGGGTTTTTAGCTCCATGGCGATTCAATGATATCGATAAATCGTGCAACTTGTCTGATATTTACCTCCACTCGGCAGACATTTGTGGGAGTTTCTTCGCCAGAAAATAAATTGAGTGACCATAAATCCGAGCATATTCATTGGAGCGAAAAATAACACGGCAAAAACGTACGGCCAGGAACCTCTTTTGACTCGTGTTTGAAATATAGAGAGGCGACCAGGGAAGACAGGCATGCACATGTATTTTGGCAGCAGTTCTCTGTCAGAGACCTTTTAGGCAGGCTATTACTGCTGGTGCCAAGATCCATAACCAGTGTCACCCAGAAGAAGTAAAATTCTTCAACATTGATGTCACTCGAGAGTGTCGCTGAAATTTCTTGACAAGTTCTGCAGGTGTCTGTGTACATTTGGACTGGTTTACACCAAAGACACAGGACAGAAAAAAAATGTAACAAACCCATGCCACGTTCTTTGAGACCAGTATGAAACTCCATAGCACCACCTCCATACTTTTCATCGTCGTTGATCAGCATAAAAAAAAGTCGCTAACTCTATGGCTATGCATGCCCTGCTCGGGTTGTGTTCTTAATGTTGATTTCCTTTGTACACCTTTAACTTCGTGTCAAGTGGTCATTTTCGGCAAGAACACAGTGACTGTCATTGACCGACGTGATAGTGCCTCAATAGGAGCAGCTCACTCACGCTAGTTCCATGACTAAATATTTACTGTAGTCAATTGAGGCTCAGTAGATTGTTTCCAACAATCTGTTGGATCAAGACAAGCACCAATAAATGCCACCGAAGTGATTCAGCAATAATGCAGGACTTCCTGCAGTTGAGTGCCTGATAAATATTGCTGCCTATTAATGTTACTAGTACTGGGGCGAGACTGGGACTTCCTGCAGTTGAGTGCTAATAAATATTGCTGACTATGAATGTTACTAGTACTGGGGCGAGACTGGGACTTCCTGCAGCTGAGTGCCTGATAAATATTGCTGACTATGAATGTTACTAGTGCTGGGGCGAGACTGGGCGTGGATGGTTTTGGGTGGAGTCTGAACAAGCAGCATGGAAATAATGCCATTGATTTGGCGCAGAAAATAAGAAAACTCTCTCTCTCTCTCTCTCTCTCTCTCTCTCTCTCTCTCTCTCTCTACACACACACACACACACACACACACACACACACACACACACACACACACACAAACACACAGATACACACACAATCTGTCCATCCACAAGCATTTGTATATACATATGCGTGCACGCAGGCAGGCAGAAAAACAACAATCAGAGAGAGAGACAGACAGACAGACAGATGTATAGAACATTATTATCTTTCGAAGCGAAGCGAACTCGGCTTGTCCTCCTTATCTGTGTCTATGTGGAATTAAAACCTTCGATACAATGTATAGTAAATCCAGATCTTTCCACCCCAAACTTCCTTATCGGATTTGATGATTACAAATGTAAATAAAACTTTCAGTGATCGTTGTTTTTTTTTCTTTCTTTTCTTTTATCTATTTTTTTTCAAACTTTTCCCCAGGGGATGGGGGTGGGTGGGGTGGAGTGGAGTGGAGGGAAGAAGAGGAGGGTTGCCCAGAGCATTTGTAAGATTACAGAGGGAGGTTGCTTTTAAAACTTAGGAAAATGGAATAGCTCTCGGAAAACATTTTATTCGCCCCCTCTCCTCATCTCGCTTTTTTCCCATTTCCCTGCTCTCATCCTCTTCCGGCTTCCCAATATATATATATATATGCGCGCGCGCGCGTGTGTGCATATGTGTGCATGTGTGGTGTGTGTGTGTGTGTGTGTGTGTGCGTGTGCATGCTTGTGTGCATGTGTGGTGTGTGTGTGTGTGTGTGTGTGTGTGTGTGTGTGTGGTGTGTGTGTGTGTGTGTGCGTGCGTGCGTGCGTGCGTGTCTGTGTGTGTGCGTGCGTGCGTGTGTGTGTGTGTGTGTGTATTTTGAGAGAGAGAGAGAGAGAGAGAGGAGAGAGAGAGAGAGAGAGAGAGAGAGAGAGAGAGAGAGAGAGAGAATGTATGTGTATGTCTGTGTATCTCTCTGCCTGTCTGGTCTGGTTTGTCTGTCCGTTTGCGCGCGCGTATGCATTACGTATATCTAAATGAAAGGTTTAATTTTTAGACTAAAACATCCTCTTCTTTTTCCGTGCCCCCTTTTCCAACAAACATTTTGCAAATGATTTTGTTTCTAAATCAAATAGTCTACAACTGCGCTGCCAGCATGGGATGGCATCTCTAATTAGAACCCAGTAACAGTAACTATACCCAGTTTCCAGCCTCTGTCAGCGCTGTTGTGACAGACAATGCTGGGGTTATTCAACGGTTCAGCTGATCGTTTTGCCTCCGCATAATTTATTGTCATTACTTGCATTTTTGTTGCTGTTGTTAACTTCAAAGAAAAGGCTCAAACACATCCCTGTTTCTATATTTTCAAATTTTCGGCTCATAATTTATTTATGTGTGTGCAATTAATTCATCACGGGAGCGAGAGCAACGCTGTTTAAATATTTTCTTTTTACTGTTTACAGTTCCCTACTCTTTCAACACTTCCTTTCTTACAAATCAAACCAAGATAATCTTTATTTGTTTCTGTTTCTCTCTATGTTCTGTTGACTACACCCGAGATCATAAAAGCTGTGCCGCTCTTGAAGAAAGGTTCATTTGTGTTTGCTCATTTATCCGTTACTGTAGCTGTGTGGGAAAGCTTGAGAGTAGAGGGTGGAATGGGGGTTGATGGTTGGGTATCCTTGTCTGATCAGTGTGCTCTGTTCTGGCACTTATGCCAGGCGATTTGGTGTCCTACACTGCATTCGTTTTGAGATAAGGGTTTGTTATGGTTTCACCTTGGGAGCATGAGCTATCTCACTTGTTCGTTATTTGCTGTTTTCTATTCACAACCTCATACAACATTTCCTTGTATTCATGTCATTATCTATTTATTAGTTTTAAAACTACGTTTTTTTTCAAATGTGTTATATGCATGCCTTCTAACCCTCACTGAATGCCTCGGAAGGTCTTTAGATTTTGATTGAACTATATGGTGGTGAGAAGAGCAAAGAAGTAGAAAGAAACTCGTGGAGAGCGTGGCAGCAGAGAGTCCTCAGAAGAGAAGCCCCCTTCAAGCAAGTGTTTCGGCCCTTATCTCCTGATACTCTAGGGGGTTTGGGCCACACCCGGTTCATGATTCCGGATGTCCCTCTGCTGCCCCCCCCCCCTTTTTTTCCCCATCTTGGGACGAGCCATGGCTGGGATTCGAACCCATGACCCTTTGGACATGCTCCTTTTCCACTTAATGACTCGCGCTTTAACCACTGAGCCACAGGGACACCTGATATTTGTAGGGAAATTAAGCCTTATGAAGTTCACTTTTGTTCCTCCTTGACAAGATCCAGCTTGAACACCTCTCTGCCGCTTCTGCCATTGCTTTCAGGGCTCTGGTTTTTTTCCTTCCCTGCAACTGAGAGCTGTTTCATGAGGCTGTATGCAGACGTTCCTACAAACCCCCTAGCTCCAATTTCTGCAGTGAGGACTTTGACCTGATAGCCTTCTCTCCTCAGGCTGTTTGCCAGATCAGCATACTTTTCAGTCTTGTAGATTTGAGCTGCTTCCATTCTGTTCTCATATGGCACCGTGAGCTCGATCATCATCAGCTGCTTGGTTGACTGAGAGTGGACTACTATGTCTGGTCTCATGCCACTCTTGCTGATGATCTCTGGATGACTCTTCCATTCTGGGAGGTCTGCAGTGCACTCCCAGTCATCTGCCCCGTCCAGCAGACTCTGCCTGCATGTTTCGAGTGGCACTGTTGTTCTTGGCCATGTTTTGCTGCCTCCTGCCGTGAAGAATGTTGCGGGTGCTTTTGGAGTCCCGATTTTCCCTTTTGTGGTGTTGGTACTAGCCCAGACTACTTGTACAATCTCTTTGAGCACTTGGTTGTGCCTCCATGTGTACCTTCCTTGAGCCAGGGCTACTTTACATGAGCTTAGGACATGCTCCACTGTTTGTTTTTCATGGCAGAGGGGGCATGCAGGATCGTCTGTTTTCCCCCACTTCACTAGGTTTGCATTTGAGGGCAGAAGGTCATATGCGGATCTGAGAATGAAGCTGATCCTGAGAGGGGCCATGTGCCAAATGTCATTCCAAGTGAGACTTCTTTGGAGTGCATTCTCTCACGTTGTCCATTGCCCTTGCTGGCTCTGCTGGACTGCTTTTTGGAGTCTTTTTTGGTCTTCTTCTTTTCTCATCTCCTGAATCATCATGTCTCTTTTGGCTTTTCCTTTGGCCTTTGACCACCATTCAGTTTTGGTCACCCCCAGTCCTTGTCTGTTGATCTGTGTGTGTCCTGTTATTTCTCTGATCTTGAGACTTTCTTTTGCAGAATCCATCGCCTCTTGAACTTTCCATTTTCTGCCTGTCTTCAGCTGGGGCTTGATTGCTTCTACCACCTTGTCTCCTGAGTCCTCCAGCATGCTTTGAAGTCTGATCTTCCTGCTTTGTATTCCTCCAGGATGTATTTCAGTGGTAGTTTCAGCTTTGCTTGGCGACAGCACAGCGCTATGTCAGTCAGACAGGGTGGGACACCAAGCCATTTCCTTGTGAACTTGTTGATTTTGGCTTCCATTGCCTCCACTATGCTGGTGCAGATGTCGTATATCATCAGAGGCCACAGGAGCTTTGGTATCAGCATGAACTGCAGACACCAGACCTTGTATTTGCCAGGGAGCCCTGTCTCCAAGCCTTCTTCCGCCATCTGCTTGTTTCTTTTGCTCTTTGTGTGTCTTTCAGCGTATCATCATACCATCTTCCAAGGCTCTTGACTGGTTCTTCTGTGACTGTTGGAATGGCCTGGTTGGCAACACTGAAGACCACAGATTCGGCCACTTTTCCTTTCCTCAGTGAGACACTCCGTGATTTCTTTGGCTTGAACTTCATTCTGGATGAAGCAACTATGTCGTCCAGCCTCTCCAGCACATGACGTGTCTCGTCTTCTCTGGATGAAATCACTGTAGTGTCATCCATGAAGGCCTTGAGAGGAGGCATCTTGTATCCATCGCCAAGGTCTGTTTGTTTCGCGTTGTTTGTTGCTGCTTTCAAGATGAGTTCCATTGCCAGCACGAAAAGTATTGGGGAAATTGCACAGCCCATTGCAATGCCCACTTCCAAGTTGATCCAGTCTGTTGTGTACTCCTTGGTAGAGAACCGCATTGAGAAGCCATTGAAGTACTTCTTGAGCATATCGCGGATGTTGTTTGGCACATGGTACATCTCAAGAGCCAACTGTATCATCTCATGGGGCACAGATCCATATGCGTTTGCCAGATCAAGCCACACTACGTCCAGATCTCTCTTTTCTGTTTTTGCTTTTTGGATTGCGTCCCAGATCATTGTGGCGTGTTCTACACAGCCAGCCACGCCTGGGATGCCACCTTTCTGGACTGATACATCCAAGTACTTGTTTTCCATCAGATACTTGGTCAGCCTTGCTGCCATGACAGAGAAGAAGATTTTCCCTTCGACGTTCAGTAGTGATATTGGCCTGAACTGGCTGATGTCACTTGAGTTTTGCTCCTTGGGGATGTACACACCATCACAAACCCTTTTTATCATTAAAGGTGGTGTGCAGTTATGCCATTTCCGTCACCTGCCCCCTTTTTCGTCATTTCAGAGTACAACACGGGAAATTTATCAGTTCGTATTTTGATCACACATGTTTTCGCTTTACGAAACATGACAACACACATCGTCGGGTTTGCTATAAGAGAATGTGAAATGTAGCGGTAAAAAAAACAGTCCACCTGACACATATTGCATCGATTTTTGATAGCTGAATGCACGGGTTGTTTGGGAGTAAACCGGCAAAAAGTTCTATTCATATATTTCTTGGAGCTGGGTAAGTGTCGATAAGATGCACGCTTTCTTTTAAATGGTCGAGCTCAGCCAGACATTTCGCTAAAGAAGCGGAAGTGATGGAAGGAAAATCAATAGCCAGCTTCCGGTCACCATGCCTTCTCCTTGGGTACTCATCACAACAACAGAAATAAATGGATAGTTGTTGAGAGGGTTTCTAACGCCATGGCAATTCGATGTTGTAGATAAATCGCGCAAGTTGTCAGTGATATTCGCATCGACTCGGTGGATGTTCACAGGAGGTTTCTTCTCTGGGAAATAAATTGAGTGATCGTAAATCCGTGCAAAATTCAGTCGAACGAAAACGAATACGGCAAAAAAAAAAAAAAAAAAAAAAAAAAAAACATTACGGTAAACACTTTAGAGAGTGCTTTTTGAGGAGAAAGAAGAGGGAGATTAGGACGGGGTAGGGGGGTGGGGGAGGGGCTGAGGTGAATGGCTTACATATGTAGGTGACTGTTTGGCGTATGGTCTGGTAGATACCATGAGTAGACCATTACCACTGTCGGATGCAGGGGCTATAATGATGTGGGCACATCTTTTCTCCTTTGTGCCCTTGTTCTCATTTCCGTTCAGCCTTTTCATTTGCCTTTCAGTTGCTTTTCATTTCGCCTTTTCCGTTTTGCCCTCCTATTTTTTCCCTTTTCCGTTCAGCCCTTTTTCATTTGGTCTTTCCGTTCGGTCTTTTCCATTTCGCCATTTTCTGTTTAGCCCTTTCTCATTTTGCTCTTTTTCGTTTGGCCCTTTTTTTCCTTTTTCGTTGACCCTTTTTCTTTTCTTTTCGTCTGACTCTTTCACATTTCGCTCTTTTTCGTTGGCCCTTTCTGTTTCCGCTCTTTTCGTTTGCCCTTTTTCCTTTTACTCTCTTTCGTCTGACTCTTTCACATTTCGCTCTTTTTCGTATGGCCCTTTCTGTTTCCGCTCTTTTTCGTTTGGCCCTTTTTACTCTTTTTCGTTTGACTCTTTCTCATTTCGCTTTTTTTTTTTGTTTGGCCCTTTCTCGTTTCGCTCTTTTTCGTTCGGCCCTTTCTCATTTCGATCTTTTTCGTTTGGCCCTTTCTCATTTCGCTCTTTTTCGTTTGGCCTTTTTCATTTCGCCATTTTCTGTTTGCCATTTTCTCATTTCGATATTTTCCGATTCGCCCCCGTAATCGAGGAGATTTTCGTAAGGTGTCATTTGCCCCCCTCCCCCCCTCTCTCTCTCTCTCTCTCTCTCTCTCTCTCTCTCTTCTCTCTCTCTCTTCTCTCTTCTCTCTCTCTCTCTCTCTCACACACACACACACACACACACACACACACACACACACACACACACACACACACACACACACACACACACACGCAGAACATAGATAATATATTCAAGGTATTCACATTTGATTTTTGGATTTTGCCGTTATTGTCTTTTTGTTCTTGTTCGTTGGTTGGTGGTTTGTTTAATCATTCGGATTTTTTCAACCTACAAAAAATGATGTCTTATTACGTGCATAAGCACCAGAAACATAAAAAGAAAGAAACAAATAAATATAGTATCCAGAAGCCGGCGCAGATCCTGCGCGCTGTAATATCGGTCAGTTACAAACATACTCTGCTGTGCATGCTTTCACGACGCACAGGTTTTTTGTTTGTTTTGAATGAAGGATAAAGGTATGTCCAAGGAAAATATTCCCCAAGCATTTCGCTTTTAACGAGCTGCATAGCATAGAAGCAATTAGTCCACATCAATTTCTCCAGAGGAAATCTGAAATGAGCTAGGGAACAGTAAAAGAAAATAACATGCGAGAAGGCAGTTCTTGGTCCCGTGAGGAGAGAATTACATGTACATAACCCCAAAGGAATGCTGCATGCCACATAATTCGCCGAGCACAAATTCAGACACAAAAGCACACGAAACGAAAGAAGGAAGCATCTCCTCTATATACTTCTTTTCTGACACAACACCAACTGCAGAAACGAAAAACCACGAATTGAATTTATTCGCTTTTGGCTTTTAATGTTGACCATTGTCCCCCAAAAAGTAGAACAGAAACAAACACTTTTAAGTCTCCTTTTTTCTTTGTGCCTCGTGTTTGCATTTGTGCTTGGGCAGCGTATGCCATAAGCTGTGATTCGTTTGGAATTATGGGCGTGTAACCGTCTCATTGAGAAAGTGAGAGTTACCGTTCTTGCTCGTTATCCCCAGACATTTAGTTTTGGTAAGGTGGAGTACATTACATAATGGAGACTTGCACGTTCGAAAATATTCACAAAGATATGGTCATGTTTATGTAGAAGTGACTACTACATTAGATAATACCACCCATAGTTAATCTCCTATCACGGCTGCATTGCACACAAGGGGCTAGCTCTTTCTAAAACCAAACACACGAACAACAATGCTCAATACATTTACTCAGTAACTTGGCGGTACTGTACACAAAATGACTAGCACAGGAATCTGATTTTACCCAAACACTCATAGCTAATGGCATGACAGCATCGCATAAAAGCGAGTTATAGATAAGTTTAAAAACATTCTTAAAATTTCAGCAGATGATTATGTATGCAATAAATAAAAGTGATAATCACATACGTTCAACTCACACCCATTCATCCACCACCGCCTACCCGCCTCTCCCATCCTTTCCATCCTTTCTTCAGCAAATACAATGGCTGTCTTGCACAAAAACGATAGCGTATAATTATGAAAAAAAAAAAGTCCCCCAAAATTTGGCTTCGGACATCCGCTTGAAAAGTAACCCAATAGAGCGATTGCCATTGAAGTCATAAACGTTCCCCTTCAATCCATTTCAACCAGATGAATTTCATTGTTTAAAAGGAGTGACGGTATGAGGTTGAGAAACAGTTCCATGATGATACAATTCATACCGTGGACTTTTTTTTCACAAAAGTGACAATAGATACATTTAACAAATCAGATGTCCGTCTTGCTTAAAAGACTCAAGCACATTACTCAAAGTAATTTCCGTAAATATGCTACATGGACAGAACTGGACAAGCACATAATGTGCGGGTTTTTGTTTCTTATCAAGATTCGTTTAACAAACATGTTAAGTTTGTTTGTTTTTTTTTTTTTTTTTAAAGAAGAAACTGTACATTTATTATACACTATTCATAAAGAATCGAGTTATGTCACGAAACTATTCCATACAGGAGACACACATTAGTAAGAAATTAATTCTCTGCTTACATAAAAACACACACACACATATATATATATAATATATATATGAATTATAAACAAAGCTTGCTCTTATGTCTTAGATTGAAGAAATAGGGGGAGATAAGCATTCATATCTGCAGTGGAGATGATTCTGCCTAACTAACAGTATGTGCTTGAGTGGGTGAATGGGAAAAATAAAATAAATGCTTCTCAAAATGAGCCTTCAGCAAGCTTATATTCTCCAAGGGGGAGACATCCTCCAATAGGGAGGGAAACTCACTAACATATAACTCCTGTCATATACCGAATATTTCGAAACTTGGTGGTTTCTCCTCAGTGACCGCGGAAAGTGGTAATAATTTGACTCCTCTCCTTTTCAGTTTTAAGAAGAATGCGATCCAGAACTAAGTTGGCGTTGCAATACCGTAGTCTCTTGATTAGTTTTCAAAATACCTCTGGTGCCGCATTATAAGAAGGTAGAGTAACATTAA
>CM031597.1:88430645-88453145 GCA_018398815.1 Conus ventricosus | reverse complement strand
TGGAGGACTGGTGAGGAATACCAATAAAGAGTTTTACCTACCACCTGAACACGGCATAACTGACCATTTCATCTGATCACCTACCACCTGAACACGGCATAACTGACCATTTCATCTGATCTCTTTTTCTATGATAATCAAGGAAAAGAATGCTAATTGTGATATGTTGGAGAGAGCTTGGCGGCAGATGGTCTCCAAAACAAAAGCCCTCGTAACACACAGTTTTCGCACCCGAACTCCTTACTCTAGGGGTCGGACGGCTTCCAATGCATGACTTCTGCTGACAGAAATAGGGTTCCAAAGTGGAATGACTGACGGCAGAAATTGAAAACAAGGGCGAAAAGCAGAATTACTGTGCTGCCAAACAAAGGAACATACAAAATTACAAAACGAAAAACAAGACCGGATTTTCCACCTACATTGAATAGAGAACTGACTGTCTGCTCGTCCTTCGTTTTCACTGTCTTGAATGATATTTGTCTTACCTGAAGAGGACCCATTCGGTCGAAACGCGTTGTGTTTGTTTTATTATTTGTGAGTTTTTTTTCGTTTGGCGGCGCAATAATTCTGTTTTTTTTTCTCTTGCGACAGAAATGTTTTTGGCGCTGCTGGGAATCGAACCTGCATGCCCTCGACGGCTGGGCATCTCAAGGTATTGCCTCTTTTGATGGGTGTCTTACGAATCTACACAGCTGTCGGATACCTACTCTACGTTAGGAAATTCAAGCCTTCTGTACTTCATTGTCGTTCCTCCTCGACCAGATCCACCAGGAACTCTTTTCGATTGCCTCTGTCACTGCCTGTTGGGTTCTGATCCTCTTCTTACCAGAAACAGAGAGCTGCTTCATGAGATCATAGAATGGTTGCTCTAACCTCCTACCTCCTTCCCCTGATCTGACACTTACGGCGAGGACGTTGGCTCGGAAGTCAGGTTCCTTACAGCTGCTGGTTAGATTGATGTACCACTCAGCATTGCAGACGTAAACTTTCTCCATTCTGCTCTCATAATGCACATCGTATTCACTCAGAATCATTTGTTTTGATGAATCTGAGTGGAGTATTACATTTTGTCCCACGCCACACTTCCTGGTGATTTCTGGATGATTTCCCATTCTCAGAGGTCTGTTGTGTGTACTCCTTATCATCCATTCCACCCTTGTTAAAGCCCACCTCCATGCTTCTGATGTCACAGCTGTTCCAGACCATGACGTGTCGCCTCCCGCCGTTTAGAGCGTGGAGTTTCTGATGGTGTAATGTTTCCTCTGTCAGTGCCAGCCGAATGTATAACCTCATTTAAGCCCTGGATTGTCTCCCTGCATACTTCCGCTGGATCAGGGCTGTTTCGCATGAACTCGGGACACACGACGTTCCACTGTTTGTCCTGAAAGACGGGGTATGCAATTTTCCGATTTCCCCATTACCCTAGGTTTGAATACAAGGACAGGATGTCATATACATATCCGAAGTTGAAGCTAATCCTATGATGAGCCATATGCTATATTTGAATCCAGTTCAGACTTCTCTTGAGTGCGTTTCCCCAAGTAATCCATCGCCCCTGTTGGCTTTGCTGGACTTCCTTCTGAATTCTCTTGGCATCCTCTTCTTTCTTCAAATCCTCTTTTAATATGTTTCTCTTCGCTTTCCGCTTGGCTTTCGACCACCCTTTCATTTCTGTTGACCCCAGTTCCTGTCTACTGGTTGCGCTGGGGTTATGATATCATGGATTTCCATTCTGGGCAGAGACTACATACAGGGCTGTGCATTCTGGGATATCCAGTTCCAAGATGTACATACAACTGCAGTCTTAGCTGGCATATTGGACAACAGGCTGAAATGACATTTTTGTTGAAGAATCTTATTTACTGTGGGCGAGACTCATCAGGTCAGGAAATTTGATCATCGCTGTCACAGATGCCTCTATTATGAGGGTGAAAATCAAACGTGCTGGTAAATGTTTGCTTAGCATTTCTTCGAAATGAAATGTATGACAACATTATTACGAAATAAGATTGTTTATGGTGTAAGACCTGATGAAGCACAGGCACTGTTTGTCTTAAAAGAGAGAGCAATCTTCTACGTCCCGTCTGTTATCACTCTGCCATCTGTCTGAAATGTACGTCATCAAAATAAATAATAAGCCCATTCTAGCAGACTCCATTTTTACATAGAAGATTAGTCTATGCTAGGCTTGATATCATATTTGACACTTCCGTCATTTAACTAGCAGTAATATGTTCTTGGCAGGAATCTCACATCTTCATTGTGTTATAAGATTTCCAACGAGGTGAGATTAACTTGGCACGACTGGCCAGTGTTATATAACAGCTGTTTGTGTTTTCTATCAGTGGGTAACATACGTTGCCTTTAATGAGCACAAACAGTCATACACACACATGTTCTCTTCTCTCTCTCTCTCTCTCTCTCTCTCTCTCTCTCTCTCTCTCTCTCTCTCTCTCTCTCTCGTGTGTTTATCACAAAACACACACACACACACACACACACACACACACACACACACACACACACACACACACACACACACACAAACACACCAACACACACCAACACACACATACACGCACGCACGCTCGCACGCACCCCCCACCCCCACCCCACACACACACGTTTGGGCGCGCATGCGCATGCACACACGCACGCATACATACGCATGCACACACTCACGCGCACACAAATGCACGCGCGCGCGCCGCACACGCGCACACACACACACACACACACACACACACACACACACACACACACACACACACACACACACACACACACACATTCTCTCCCATTCCTTCATGGAATTAATGAAAGCAAATTTTGATGTTGACTATGGTATTTTGAAAAAAGAAAATAGCCCTCACTATGCAGCATTTTCTTTTCGATCGCATGTTGAAGCTCTATATCCGAACCATTTGAGGTATATACAGACGGTTCAGTGATAAATGATGGAAATGCTGGTGCTGGATTTGTTGTTCCTGGCTTAAAGAAAGAACAAGCTTATCATGTTGGAAAAGGCCATTCCATTTGTTCTGCAGAGCTGGTAGCTATTCTCATGGCCTTAAGGTATATTGCAAACCTTCCCATGATTATTTTACGAATTCTTTTGTGTGTTGATTCAAGATCTGTTTTACTGTCGCTAACTTCAACTAAGCTAAAGGAAAGAGCTGACATTATAATTGAAATTAGGCATCTTGTTAATTTTCTAATGCAAAAAGGTTCTGATGTAACTTTTTGTTGTGTCCATTCTCATTGTGGTGTCCAGGCAAATGATTGGGCAGATAGAATGGCAAGGAAAGGTGCAAGGAATGCAAATGGCTGCACAACTGTAAAGATTCCATTATCTGTAAAAGAGGGATATCATCTTCTGGAGGCAGTCTATAAAAAAAGCCAGCCACAATGTCACAACTTTTGACAGTAAAGACTCCTTATTGCAAAAAGGTATTAATAATGAGTCACGAGAAGTTAGCTCTTTATGTTACAGACTAAAACTCAATGCGTTAAAATGCAAACATATAAACGACATTAGGTGTCCCTGTGGAGAGAGAATGTTAACGTTCCATATTTTATTCTATTGTCCGTTCACAACGCAATATTTGCCCGATTATCCGGCAGTCAAAAACAATACTAAAGATGACGATCTCAAAGCCATTATTGATGATAAATCACTTCTTGTCACTGCAGCTAAATCTCTTCTTCGGAGTCATATAGGGACAGCTCTGTAGTTTGCTCGTTTTGAAAATTTTAAAAATTTAAATTATAGGTATTGTTTATTGATGGTTTTTTGTTTGTTTGTTTGTTTGTTGTTTTTTTTCTGTCAAACATGGTATTACGTTGATGGGGGATATGAAATGACGGGGTATTCCTATTTGTGATAAAATACTAATGTCATTCAGGATGATTTCAAGGTCCGTCTAAAAACCCTATTTGTGAAAAGACGCTAAATCAAACAAAACAAAACAAAACAAACACACACACACACACACACACACACACACACACACACACACACACACACCACACACACACATTTACAGTTCATTAGGATAATAGATAATGAGATTCTACTGCCACCCCTTAGTGGTAGCGCTGTTGACCAGCTTCAGACTTTCTCAGAACTAGCCTTCACTCTGCATATCCTTCACGCTTCCTCCGTCCTACAGGTAATACTTCGAGCTCTGGTTCCCAGTCTTCCAAAAGATCGGTGCCTACAGCCAAACACAGACTGCCAGAGAACCGTTCTGTAATGGATATGGAAGCTCGGCATTTCTGAAACGTTTCCTCCTACACTGTTTTCCTACCAGAATGTTAGTTAAACAGAACAGGAGAAAGAGGACTTCTACACAGATGTTCCGAAATGAGTGTGTGATTCCTTTCTCTGATGTCTGGTTGGCCAAGTGGGTAAGCTGTCAGACTCTTGTTCCAATGTCCAGGGTTTGATTCTCACTGGAGACTGTTAGGCTGGGTATGATTTTCTCTTTGCAATGCAGATTACGATCCTGTCATCGTCAATCCAGTGACGTAGAAACCAAAGGTCACGAACTTATGCATAAACGGCTTGCATCAGCATTAATCCCATTCCACCATTCATGAAAAGGAATGGTCGTTGTGTGCAGGTGGAATGGATCACAACACACACACACACACACACACACACACACACACACACACACACACACACACACACACAAACCAGCATGCATACTCGTTCCCGTATAGGCACTATTCCCGGAGACGGATTGTGGCCATCCTAATAGTGGGAGTTGAAATGGTAGCATTCTCGAAGAACAAAAAGGACGGAAGGAAGAAAGGAAAGGGGTTTGAACGAAAGAAAGAAAGAAAGAGAGGAGAAAGAAAGAAAGAAAGAAGAAGAAAGAAAAGAAAGAAAGAAAGAAAGAAAGAAAAGACAGGGAAAGAAAGAAGGAAGGACAGAAAGAAAGAATGCAAAAAGAAAGAAAGAAAGGAGGGATGAAGGAAAAAGAACGAAAGAAAGAAAGAAAGAAGGCTCCTAATCCTTTAACAGCCATGTCAGCCAAGAAAAGGCCAGCGGGGTTTACAGAACTGCCCTGCACCCTTCATCCATGTGGAGTAGTGCCACGAGTTAGCAGATGTGGTGCAGCATGCGTGGACATGTATGCACGCAGTGACATCTCTTTGGTGAATGTGAAAAGTAAACATGTGCTCAAATAGCCCTGAGAAGGAAGGCACGTTTTTTTTGTAAGAGATTGTTTACAGTCCGTATGACTGCGCCAACACAAGCATGCTCAACACCTGTGCACACACACCATCAATCATCTAGTTTATTGATCAGTGATGAACTTCGCATGTGCTACCAAATGAGAAGGATGAGCGCACACTCGCTGCATCAGCGCTTTATAACAGTGTCTGCCTGTTTTCCTAGGGGATGCGAGGCAAAATACAAACAAATAAACATACATAGCGGTATGGAAAGTGACGCATGATACTGCTGCTGCCATCCATCCGGGGAGTATCGTGTTGTGACGTTTTTGATGTCTTTTGTTTTGCGGTGTCTGCAGAAGAGGCAACTGTCTAAACTTCACTTGTTTCGTGTTGTATATTGAGTAATTGTCACGTCGCTCCCAGTTTTGAGTGTTTCTGTCTTTTTCTTTCTTTTGTTCGTTAGTTTGCTTGGGGACAGGGTGGGAGAGGGGGAAATGTTTGTAACATCTCACTCTGTCTCAGTCTTCCCGAAGAAAGCAGAACGCGATGACATCTACCTTTCTAGGAAAGCACGTTCTTTATACAATACATAATTTCCTCGGCAAAACAGTGACAATAAATTATATTCCTGCTGCCGTTGTTTCCTTTAAGGACGAAAGTGGTTTTACACGGTAAAAAAAAAGGGGGGGGGGGGGGGGGCGTTGTTAAGGGCTTAAGATGCTCCTATGATCCATCAGAAATAGATGAACAGAACAAGCAATACTTATTATCTAACAACCAGGACCTATGCGGGCAAGCAGGCAAAATGTCAACTCTCTGTTAGGTTTCAGCTATTTTTCATGTTTTAACATAACTGAAGTTTCGAGTTTGAGTACCAAAGACATAAAAATATATGCAGAATATCACATCATGAAAGAAACAAGATTATCATGCACTGGAAAGCATTCATCGGGGAGTTCTAACGTGTGGTTTGTGTGGAATTCGATCCTCAAGCTAAAAGATGGAAATCCCATGCTGGTATGAGATAGTATTTATGAGAAACACTTTGACAGTCATATAAGAAGCAGACATGCGACTCTATCAATATGGAAAAAAAAGCATTTAATGAAAGGAACAAAAGAATCACTCGTCAGTGTTACAGACGATCAGTAATTCGAAAACGTGGGTAGAACGAGAGAACACCCATCAACACAGAAGCCAGCGCTGTATTTTTGGGATACACCACACACCTCCTTACTACCTAACCAGACATGCCAGAGACAGGCACCGTGAATGATCAATCCATGGCCAGGTCGCCTCACAGTGCACGATCGCCAGACGTGACAGACCAGTACAGCTGTTCATTATAAAACCGGTTCAGCTGCCAGACTAAGGCACAGAAACGTGAGGAAAGTAATCTATCAGAGCATCATGCAATAACGTATCACAGGAACCGGCTGATATCCTGCAGAATCAGTGGAATGTCGTTATCCGGGAATTATTCTCGGAGGCTGGTGTTTTCAGTGCCTATTAGGCTTCAGACACGCTATGTTGATGGATTCCGTGTTTTTGCCGGCAATACATTGAAGACTGAACGATCAAATGCTCAAGAATTCTGGTTTGCTCTCTTAAGGCTTAATCAGTCACACGAACTGATGAATAACGATTTAAATGTTGAGTATGAACAAAATGAGTAGTGACAGAGAACAATATCTGAAATATATGCCTTTCAGAGTTGAATCTGTCCAAAGACTTGCGATTTTAATGCCGATAAATGATGACTTTGAGAGTTTAATCTGCCCAAAGGTGTGCGATTTTAATGCCAGAGAATAATATGGAAGAAGATAAAAGTGTGCAGACCAATTAAGTAATCTCTGACCCAAGGCATGTCCATTACATTATTATTAGCTCTATGCTCATTGGCATCAAACCAAAAACAAATAAACAGAGGGTTTCTTTTGTACCCCTTCCTGCCCCGTTCTGGCGGCGACCTCTGGTTTGACCTTTCCCTATACAGTCATGCCAGCAACTCTTTTGGATGTCATCGGAAGGTCGTTGGTGGTTGTCTCCCTTCGGAGAGGTAGCTTGTTCCCTTTGTGTCCGCGACAAAGGAATTATTTTTGTCAGTGGGCAGATGGGAGGATGGTTGTTCCGGTGTATGTCAGAGGGGAGACGGGAGCGAGAGGGAGGGGGGGGGGGGGCATTGATCTTGCGGCATGTCAGTAAGAAGGAGGGAGAGGACTCGTTCCTGCATTATTTCAGTCTGGAGAGGGAAGGAAGCTCCTTCCTGTTTACGTCAAGAGAGATAGATAGATAAGAGAGAGAGAGAGAGAGAGGAGAGAGGAGAGGAGAGAGAGAAGAGAGGAGAGAGAGAGAAGGAGAGAGAGACAAGAGAGAGAAGAGACAGAGAGACAGAGAGAAGAGAACAGAGAGAGAGAGAGAGAGAGAGGCAAGAGAGAGAGAGAGAAGAAGAGAGAACGAGAGACTTAGAGAGAGAGAGGATTGATTGATAACTATTCCAAAGAAGAACAGCTAAGCAGAAATACTCTTTAGTGCTTGAGAGAAGAGAGAGAGAGAGAGGGGAGGAGAGAGAGAGAGAGTGATTGATTGATAATCTTTATTCCAAAGAATAACAGCTAAGCAAGATAATACTCCTTTTCATGTGTCCTTGAGAGAGAGAGAGAGAAGAGAGAGAGAGAGAGAGAAAAGAAAGAGAGAGAGAGAGAGAGAGAGAGAGAGAGAGAAGAGAGAGAGAGGAGAGCAGGAGCGTTTGCCCATAGGCAAAACGGGAGGCATTTTGTTCCTGGGGCGAGAAGGAGCAGGGATGTTCTTGCATACGTCAGCACGGACAGAAAAGGGGGATTGAATCTCTGTATGTCAGTAGGCAGGGGAAGGAATTATGCTGGGGCTATATCAGTAGGGAAAGAAGGGAGGGGGTTTTTCTGCATATGTAGTAGAGAATGGAGTGGGGGATGTTCCTGCAGGTTTCAGAACGGGGGAGAGCAGAGGTTGGGGTTTTATTCCTACGCACGTCAGGGGAAGATGAGAAAGAAATTTTTTTCTGCATTTTCCAGTGGGAAGAGAGAGAAGGGATTTTGTGTTTACCCTTTAACATGGGAGGGTGCGGGAGAATTATCCCTGCGTTGTCTAAAGGGAAGAAATGGGGTCTTGTTTCTGTACTGTAAAAAGAGGGGGGGGGGGGGAGGAAGGTATTCCTGCGCACAGCAGTAGTAAGAGGGGGAGGAGAAATGATCATGCGTTACTCGGGGGAAAGGGCAGGTGGGCCGTTTCTAAGAAAATCGTAGGGAGATGAGAAGGGATCTTCCTGCGTAAAGTCGTCAGTTGGGGGAAGTGTGTGTGTGGTGTGTGTGTGTGTGTGTGTGTGTGGTGTGTTTGTGTGTTGTGTGGGTGTGTGCGTGCGTGCGTGCGTGCGGGCGTGCGGGGGTGCGTGCGTGCGTGCGTGCGTGCGTGCGTGTGTGTGTGTGTGTGGTGTGGTGTGTGTTGGTGTGTGTGTGTGTGGTGTGTGTGTGAAAGAAAAGAGTGAGGGATTGTTCTGCGTAAAGTCTATAAGGAGAGGAGAAATGACTTATTCCATCTATGCCAATAGGGAGAGAGGGGGAAGGGTGTTAACCAAAAACAACACCATTAAACACACCGAAGAGACTCGGCATATCACTGGATATCCTCTGATGAGTAAAGCAGAGGCCGACGCTGATATCAAAACCTCGCCGCGGTCTGCCGGCAGTAAGGTTATTACAGAACAAATCTGCATATGGGGAAAAGGCGAATGAAATCATTGGCCATTGAGAGGGCCCACAATTCAAAACAAAAAAACACAAAAAGATGACTGATGATAACATTTAATTTTTCGGGGGGATTAAAGGATTTTAACTCCACGTTTTTGCTGGGGATAACATGGCCAATGTCTCCTAAATTACCACACAGATACTAGACCAGCCAGGCGTCATACAGGGATTTAGGCACGCTGAGCCATGAATCGTGCAATGGGGCATGGCTGGTATTGTTTTCTGCTATGAAGACTCCCGTGAGTGAAGGGCGCGCGGGCCATTTCATGTTTAATGGCGCGCACACGATGTCTCTCTTTAAAATGGCGTATTATGGGATGTTTTAAAAGTTGAACGGACAGGTCTGTTGTTAAATATCCCTGGTATTCCTTTTGGTTGGAAAGGCAGCGAGGAGGGGGTGGGTGGAAGTGGTATATCCATCCACTGCATGATTAAAGACTTCCCATCCTCTCTCTCTCTTCTCTTCTTTTCCTCTCTCTCTCTCCCCTCTCTCCTCTCTCTCCTCTCCCCCTCCTCCCCCTCTCTCTCCTCTTTGGCACAAAGAGATATTTGTACCTGCTGTGTAGGGCATTATCCACGCTGCGTTCTAAAGAGAATTGTGGGTAAGTGATGTTGAACTGTCGACGTGCACTGAGAGAGAGAGAGAGAGAGAGAGAGAGAGAGAAGAGAGAGAGAGAGAGAGAGAGAGAGAGAGAGAGCAAGGTGTGGTCTAAAGTCTTTGCTGAAACCCCTTGTTTCGAAAATAAAAGTGAAAGCGAACACACACACCACACACACACACACACACAAACACACACTACAACCAAACACCACAACACAACATGAGGGGATAAGCAAAGAAGTATTTTAAGATATTTGTTTGTGGTGAAAGGAGAAAGGGGGCGGGGAGGGGGGGGGGTAATGAAAATTGCTCTCACATGGATCTTTCCAAACCCTTTCCCCTTGCTGCCCTACGACCGAATCTTCGGCAACCCCCACCCCCCACCCCACCCCCACCCATCCCCACCACCCAGGACAAAAGGCAAGACATCCGGGAGCGTGCCCGAACTTGTTAGGCAGGACGGGCTATGGGAGGGAGTGGGGGTAGGGGGGAGGGATTAGTCAATCTCAATGACCTCGACGGGCAGCTGAGAAGACGGGGGGAGAAAGGTAGGGACAGGGGGGGGGGGGGGAGGGAGGGGGGGAGGGGAGACAGAGACCTACCTAATACCCAAACTCGAAAAGTAAACTTAAAACGGGACAGACTCTGCATGATATCGTCCACAAACATTGCAATCACGTCTTTTTTTTTTCGAAGCAGCAGGGGGGGTGATGTGGGGTGGGGGTTGGGAGGGGGGCTGGAGGGTAAGGGAAGGGTTTGGGGTGGTAAGGAGAGAGACGGCGAGAAGTAGATAGAAGAGATGGTAAGAGGAGCGTATACTTGTAACAGTCAACAGCTCCCCCCCCCCCCCCGCCCCCAATGATTCCTCCATAAAAAAAGAAACCCATCTGCTGCCATCTGCACCTAGATCAACGCGCATTTATTGGTCATGGATGAAGGCACGTGCATTGAATAGTATCAATCGAAAAAGACTAATCTAGGCAGGCCTGTCGGATCCGTCTGTCAATAATAACCCAGTAACCTCATTTGGTTCGTTTATTTGGTGGGTGTTCTCATAGTCGGACCTTGTCATCCTGTGTGTGCACCAGATGGTGTGCGTGCATGTGTGTGTGCATTGGTGTGTGTTGTGTGTTTGTGGTGTGTGGGTTGTGTGTGTGTTTGTGTGTGTGTGTTGTGGTTTTGTGTGTGTGTGTGTGTGTGTGTGTTGGTGTTGTGTGTGTGTGTGTGTGTGTGTGTGTGTGTGTGTGTGTGTGTGTGTGGTGTGTGTGTGAAAGAGAGAGAGAGAGAGGATTGTTCTGCGTATGTCTATAAGGAGAGGAGATATGATTTTTTCCAGTCTATGGCAATAGGGAGAGGGGGTATGGTGTGTTAGACCAAAAGCAGACACCATTAAACACTACCGAAGAGACTCAGCAGTATCACTGGATATCCTCTGATGAGTATACAGAGGCCGACGCTGATATCAATACCGCGCCGCGGTCTTCTGGCAGTGAGGTTATAACAGAACAAATCAGCATATGGGAACAGGCGAAGTGAGAATCATTGGCCATTGAGAGGGCCCACAATTCAAAACAAAAAAACACAAAAAGATGACTGATGATAACATTTATTTTTCGTTTTTGTTGATTAAAGGATTTTAGACACCGAAGCTTTGGCTGGGGATAACATGGCCAAGTGTCTCTCTAAATTATCACACAGATACTAGACAGCCAGGCGTCATACAGGCATTTAGGCACGCTGAGTCATGAATCATGCAATGGGGACATGGCTGGTATTGTTTTCTGCTATGAAGACTCCCATGAGTGAAGGGCGCGTGGGCCATTACATGTCTAATGGTGCGCAGACAATGTCTCTCTTTAAATGGTGTATTATTGTTATGTTTTACAGTTGAACGGACAGGTCTGTTGTTAAATATCCCTGTGTATTCGTTTTGGTTGGAAAGGGCAGCGAGGAGGGGGGTGGGTGGAAGTGGTATATCCATCCACTGCATGATTAAAGACTTGCATCCTCTCTCTCTCTTCTCTTCTCTTCTCTTCCCTTCTCTCTCTCTCTCTCTCTCTCTCTCTCTCTCTCTCTCTCTCTCTCTCTCTCTCCTCTCTCTCTCTTTTGCACAAAGAGATATTTGTACTGATGTGTACGGCATTATCCACGCTGCAGCTCTAAAGAGAATTGTACGTAAATGATGTTGAACTGTCGAGGTGCACTGAGAGAGAGAGAGAGAGAGAGGAGAGAGAGAGAGAGAGAGAGGAGAGAGAGAGAGAGAGAGAGGAGAGAGAGAGAGAGAGAGAGAGGAGAGAGAGAGAGAGAGAGAGAGGAGAGAGAGAGAGAGAGAACGAACGAACGAACGAACAGACGAAATTATATTTTACCAGGGTCATGAGATAAGCAAATTGCGCATGCTTTTTTCCACAGCCTGGGGGAAAAAGCACTGAACAAACAAGTCAATATGGCAACAAAGTGGAAAAAGTGAATATACTAGTCAACCTGCAAAACTGTAAGAAGAAACAGACTAATACTACAAAAGCAAACGACAAAATCGTGCAAGCATCCATATGCGCGTGCGCGCGCGCTCACACACACACACACATGAAGGAATTGATCTAATGACAATAACATCAACAAGAGAGAGAAGAGAGAGAGAAGAGAGCAAGGAAGTGGTCTAAAGTCTTTGCTGTACCCCTTGTTTCGAGAATAAAAGTGAAAGCGAACACATACACACACACACACACACAACCACATACACACACACACACACACATACACAATCACACACACACACACACACACACACACACACACACACACACACACACACACACACACACACACACACACTAACAGTAACACCATCACCACAACTACAACATGAGCAGATAAGATGGATTGCAGATATATTTTAAGATATTTGTTTTTGGTGAAAGGGAGAAAGGGGTCGGGGGTGGGGGAGGGGTAAATGCAATTGCTCTGCACAAGGATCTTTCATAATCCCTTTCCCCTTCTTGCCCACGACCCGATCTTCGGCACCCTCACCCACCCCACCTCCACCCATCACCACCGCCCAGGACAAAAGGCAAGACATCCGGCAGCGTGCTCGAACTTGTTTGACATGACGGGCTATGGGAGGGAGTGGAGGTAGGGGGAGGGAGGGATTAGTCGATCTCAATGACCTCGACGGACAGCTGAGAAGACGGAGGGAGAATGGTAGGCACGTTGGCGGGGGGGGGGGGGGGGGGGGGGGGGGGGGGGGGGGGGGGGGAGTTGCGACAAACATATTCATCCTCCTCCTTCAATTTCAATTTTCAACCTTACTTTCCATGTCGCAAAAACCAAACGTCAATTATGGCCATGGGCTTGGGGTTAGGCAATAAACAAGGACTCCTCCTCCATTTTATTCCACCCATCTCCTTTTTAAAAAATATTTTGGCACTTTTATCTCTTTGTAAACTGTGATCAGTTAAAGTCGCGACGTTCTACCTGGTACTGTGATTGTATCATAGTCACTGTTTGACGCCATTCCTGAGTCTTCCCTTATCCAGCCCAGAGATATAGTCCTCGTATCCTGCAGTGGCTCCCTCTCCAAGACCACTTTCTAAGACTGACGACATCAGAGAAGGGATGTTGCAGAGGTAAAGCGAAAAAGTATTGAAGAGACAAAGTAAAGTTCCAGACTTGTTAGTATAACATTTTCCTGTCGGAGGAGGGATAGGTGGGGAGATCCTTATACTTACTCCGTCTCTCACGGCATCTTTATGACCTGTAGTTTCTATAATGGACGAAAATTCAAGAACGATGACGATGACGACTACGACCGCCGATGATGAGGACGTGATGAGGACGATGATGTGATGATGATGATGCTGATGATTGATGATGATGATGATGTGATGATATGAATGATGATGCTGTTGTTGTTGTAGTTGTTGTTGTTGTTGTTGTTGTTGAGGGGTGATGATGATGATGATGATGATGATGATGATGATGATGATGGTGTTGATGATGTTGATGATGATGATGATGGTCATGATTCATGATTTGATCATGATGATGATATATGTTTTTTTCAAACAAAATTATGGGTCTGTACGTATCGTTGTTTAGAACGATAAACTTCATGTCAAGTGTGTTCTTATGTCCTTACGGTAGGGGTAGTATTATAAGAATGAAATCTGGCGATAAATAAACACTCAACAACAAGCAAGCCAACACAGACCAAAATATGGCAAATAGATTTAAATCAAGTTTCCTTTAGCTCGAAAAAATGGATGACTGGTGAAAATAATTATCGTTGTAAGTCTTTTTTAGGTCATAGACTTATATTTGATGATTACACATCTTTCATATATAGGCTCTTTTCTATTAATAAAACAGTTCAAGTTGCCTAGATAATTTAAAGTCAATCTACAGCCAAAGTCAAATATCACAAACAAACGAATGTAAAGTAATATTGTTTATCAGTTCAGAATGCAAAATATTTCTTTCCAAGTACCATATTAGGACGTAGATCTGAGGGCAGGGTTTGCGATTCTATGTCTATTTTTTTGTTTAGACTTTGCTTATTGAACTTTCACTGACCTTATCGAATATTTTGAAAGAGAAAAAGACAGAAAATTAGAGTTGAAGGGGTTTTTTTTTTTTCCTTCCTTCCTTTCTTTTCTTTTTTTCTGGTTCATGTGATAAATTCCTCATGTGACGTGGAAGCAGTTTTACGTCATAAAACGCAGAGGAACCCACCCTACGCTGTTCTGACAACATGTTATCTGGTTCTAACCATTTGCATATATGTATTCAAATCGCTCGGGGCTTTAAAGTTTTTTCCCCCCCCCCCCCCCCATTTGGGCACGACCAGTGCATAGCGAGTGTGTATTATGATACATCACACATGACATATTGGGTTAACTTGCTGCTGTTCTATTTGTATATTCTAGGGTCCCATTCCTGTCAGATGACAGAGTTGGCATCCAGTCATGATCCACACAGTTACCAGTACGTCATTAGAATCATACATTGAAGGAATCCTCCATTGCAAAGCGCCTTGAAGTATAGCTCTTCGCGAGGTACAGCCCGCCAGTTTCGGTTTCCGAGCATGAACTATGGTTGATCTTTCTACGATGACACATGCACAATCAGAAGCTGTCTGCGTGATTGCCCCACCCACGCGTAAAGTATAATTGCGCAGTAGATCTGAACTGGCGTGCAAACTCCTCCAGAGTTGTGACGTGTCTCGCCAGCCAGATCTCAGTAGATTGCATTTTCTTCACATCTGTCTGTCTGTCTGTTCTGTCTGTCTGATGTCTGTCTGTCTTTCTGTTGTCTGTCATCTGTTGTCTGTCTGTCGGTCTTTCTGTCTGTCTGTCTCTCTCTCTCTCGCTCTCTCTCTCTCTCTCTCTCTCTCTCTTCCCTTCTCCTCTCGCTCTCTCTCTTGTTTGCGTTCCAACTCCATGGGGTGGGGGGCCACTTGCACCCCCCCACCCTCTTCTTCTAAATAGATATGTATTATTTATTGTGAAATTGTTAAGTATTAAATTGTCGTATAAACACACCACACACACAACACACACACACACACACACACACACAACACACAACACACACACACACACACTCACACCACACACACCAACCATATGCACACACACAATACACATACATAACAACACACACATAAACACCACAACACACACACAACACACACTCACAAACACACAACACACACATACACACACTCATATATATATATTATATATATAAATTATATATATATATATATATTATTATATATATATATATATATCTAGAAATCCACCCCCCAAACACACACACACACACCCACACCACACACACACCACCACACACACCACAAATGTCACACAGTACACAACTCGCAAGCACACACACACAACACACACTCACACACACACACACCCCAAAATGCACACACAGAACCTCTCGCAAGCGCGCCGCTTGCGCGCATGCAGGAGAGAGAGAGAGAGAGAGAGAGAGGGTGAGAGATTGGTGAGAGAGAAAGAGAGAGAGAGAGAGATGAGAGAGAGAGAGAGAGCTAGAGAGAGAGAGAGAGAGAGAACATCATTTCGAACTTAAGCTCAGCCACTTCCCATGACAGGAGATCGGAACTGTTTGAAACTGCAATGTTTTTTTTGATATAAAAGGTCATATCATGGGCCATTTTTTTTTTTTTTTTCCCTCTCTAACGTTTCATTTGCCGTGGACAATTATAATGACTGGAGGCCCCCCCCCCCCCCCCCCCCCCCCCTTGGCATCTAAAGGAGTCGCTTAACCACTCTCGTTGCATAACCATATTAGTTATTTGCCATATATACCTTTTTGTTCTAGTAGTTAATTCATTATGTTATAAATGTAACTCTGGGCAGATGGACATGCATTGGTTGGGACACGGTTAGGTTAAACATTGACATCGGGACAATTTTTCCCTGTCCATCACCGCCTGAGCTTTATGTGCTGTCTGTGCATTGTTTTTTACATCATCTCTTTCTGCTTTTGTCTCCGCCCGTTTCCCTCCTTCCCCCCCCCCCCCCCCCCTTTCCCCTTCCCTTCTCCCTCCTCCCCCTCGCCTCAACGCACATACACTGTCCTTTACCTTCTCTTTCTATCCATCTTTTTTATTCTTCCAGTTCTTGTGCACTCTGTTCTGTCTCTGTCTGTCTGCTGTCTGTCTGTTGTCTATTTGTTCTGTTGTCTGTCTGTTGTCTGTCTGTCTCTCTTTATTCTCTCTCAATATCACACATCTCTCCCCCCCCCCACACACACACCTAACATCCTGCTTCCATATTTACTTGCCCATCCCTGCTTCATACCCTTCATCCCTGTTCTTTCACTCAGCTCTTTTCGAAAACTCTCAACATCTTCCCACACCACCCCTACCCTCCCACCCCATGACTATTACAAGTTTCTCTCTCTCTCCTTCTCTCTCTCTCTCTCTCTCTCTCTCTCTCTTCTCTCTCTCTCTCTCGCTGTCCTGTAACCATTTCCTGTTCTGTACCTATGACGTTTTGAGTTGGACAAGTGGTCAGTTTCAGTGGTCTAAGAAAGGTGAACAACACCGAATGATATTATGGCTGTTATGTTCCAGTTAGCCCGGTTCTTTTAAGTTATCGTTCAAAATGTTTCTGTCTCTTTCGCGGAAACGTCTTCGTTTTATTTTCCTTGGTTTGTCTTTAACGGGCACACAATCTCTCTCTACCGTTTAGGCGAGGTGTTTGGCTGCTGCTTTTTGGGCGGAACTATAGAGAGGACTGAGACAAGGTTGACCTGCCCGGAACTTTCCTTTTTATTTGCGCGCACGCGCACAAAGACCATATACACAGAGAGAGAGAGAGAGAGTGTGAGAGAGTGCGGAGAGATGAGAGACGAGAGAGTGAGAGAGAGAAGAGAGAGAGAGAGTGACAGAGAGAGAGAGAGTGAGAGAGAGAGATGAGAGTGTGTGTGGTGTGTGTGTGTTACACTTCAGCTCTGTGTAACGGTTTATGTGCATAATCATTACTATCTACGATCATTAGTTTTGGTTTCATCACAAACATCATCGTCGTTCATCTTCATTACCCTTATTATTATTAGTAATTGTTCTCATTATTATGTTTAGTATTATTGATATCATTACCATTCTGTTATTATCATCATTATCATCATCATCACCATCATCATCATCTTTCTATTTTTAATTATTGTTGTTGTTGTTGTTGTTGTCAAATGATAAGCGATAACATGGAAAGTGTGATACAAATACGACATTCCTACAATAGATTGTGCATGCTCCGAAGTAATGTATGAATGTAAGTGATAATTTATGTGATTTGATAACGATGATTAATGGATGATCATGATCATGATGATGATGTACGACGTGTGATTGTCAACGAAAATAAATCAAACTGGATTTATTCGTGGGAAATGTGTGGAGACAAGTGAGCGTTTTTGTACGATTTATGGTACGTCTAAATAAGAAAAACTCTTGCAGGGTTGTCGTTATGTTGACTCTCGAGAAAGATATACTGATGTTTTGTCCAAATGTACACTGGTATCTTAGCTTGGAGGACAATGGTATATAAGATAGAACCGGATATATGGACAACTAAGGCTGCTGCAATCATAAACAGACACGCATTAATTGGTTTTTGATCAGTTGAGATTGTCTACAGGGTAATCCGATATCGCCGTACATATTCGTTCTGATGTATTAAAATTCTGCCAAATGTCATCGAACAAAACAAATCTAATTCGATAAACACGGACCACAGGTCCTGTTAACTCAGCCAGAAATTGTTTAAAAGCCTTCGTCTCTGTCGTTACCATGATTATAATAAAAATTCATGTGATGATTGATAACGATAGCGTTAATGACGTTGACTGTATGATGTTTAGTCATAGTGCTGGTACAGATGAAGATGGTGGTGATAAAAAGTTGAGGAGGGGAGGAAAGAAGATGAGAGAGAGAGAGAGACGAGAGAGTTGTGTGAAGGGTGAGAGAGAGAGAGAGAGAGAGGGGGGGGGGGAGGGAGAGTACAGACAGACAGATAGACAGACAGACTGACTGTCAGACCCCCCCCCCCCAAAAAAGAGAGCCAGACAGTCTAAATGGATAGATAAATTAATAGATAGATACGAACATCTCGCATCGGTTGTGAAGGGTTGTTGTTTGGGAGAACGTAGAGGAAAGACTCCACAGACTTTAATTACCGGTAAAGCAAACTAACCAGAGACCATATCAGGCAGAGAGAAAGGAATCAGTAAGTATGTTTGAAAGCTCTTGAACGTGCGAGCGGTGATCTGAATTGGATTTAGTCCAGTATTCATAGATGAGTGCTTGAAAAAAGATATACTGGTGATATAGAAAAGTTAAAAATCAATTGTTTATTCTTGCATTTTACCGCTACCTAAATAGTACGTGCGTGCGTGCGTGTGTGTGTGTGTGTGTGCCAAATTATGGCCACAAAGAATGGGGATTGTCATCATGAATGCGCGCGCACCTCAGCTGCGGGGCAGACACACACGTGCTCAAGCCCGAGTACACGCATACACACACACACACACACACACACACACGCACCAAGCACACACAACACACCATGCGCACGCACGCGCGCGCGCGCACCCACAAACACACACAACACACAACACACACCCCCACACACAACACACACACAAACACACATGCAAGCACACTACACACGCGCAAATACATATACGTACCACACCGGCACGCGCGCGCAGGCACACACACACACACAACACACACACACACAAACACACCACACACACACAACACACTCACACACAACTGAATGACAGACAGACATAGACATGTAATCAGAGAGCAGCGAAATGGGGGAGGGAGAGAGTGAGAAAGAGAAAGAAAGGAAACCAAGACAGACAGGACAGACCAGGACAGACAGGACCAGATAGAGAAAACAGACATGTCAGGCAGACGGCGGACAGTCGGACGGAAGACAGACAGACAGACAGACAGAAAGATAGACAGGACAGACAGACGACAGACAGACGAAACAGACAGACAGGCAATCATGAGATAGAGAGGACGGGCAAGATACAGGACCAAACAGACAGAGAGAGAAACTGACAGACAGATGACAGAGAGTGAGTGAGAGAGAGAGAGAGAGATGAGAGAGATTTCCGATGAGAGAGAGTTGAGAAAGGAGGATGAGATGAGAGAGAGAGAGAGAGAGAGAGACAAAGAAAATAGAAATCAGCTACCAAACAATTCACTAATCGAATTGTAAACCACTGTCTGTAAAACTAGGGTACAACTTGGCGATTCATAATTAAATGGACTTTGATTAGGAAGGGAAGAATTCAATTTATCAATAAAAAAGCAAAAGGAAAACATTTCTTTTATTTTTGCAATAATCAACGGCACTGCGGCACATTACTAGTGACCAAATACCTTGCTTCTTTGGAAAGCTGTTATTTCACCATGCATGAAATGATTTGTGCCTTTATTTGTGTAGACTGCGAAATATTTTGTATTGTTAGCATATGAACAAAGTGCTCTGTCTTCGTATTTTTGAAATACGTTTATAAAAATTGTCACACAAAAGTATCTATTGCAAGGGCGTACGGAATATCAAAACCTTTTTTGTTTTGTCTTTGTTTTTGGTGTATGACTGTGTGTGTGTGTGTGTGTGTGTGTGTGTGTGTGTTGTGTGTGTGTGTGTGTGTGTGTGTGTGTGTGTGTGTGTGTGGTATGTGTGTATGTGTGTAGTGTGTGTGTGTGTGTTGTGTGTGTGTGTGTGTGTGTGTGTGTGTGAGTGGGTTTGTGTTTGTGAGTGTGTGTGTGTGCGTATGTGTGTTGTGCCTTGAGTTAATCTGACAATAAATTGGTTTCAGTTCTGTTCAGTGTGTGTGCTGTGTGTGTGTGTGTGTGTGTGGGTGAGTGTGTGTGTGTGTTGTGTGTGTGTGTGTGTGTGTGTTGTGTGTGTGTGTGTGTGTGTGTTGTTGTTGTTGTTATTGTTGTTGTTTGCCGTTTGTTTTGTTTTACGTTTTTCCTCATTAAACGTGATCTTAGTCGAAGAAAAAAAATTCGGGGCCGGGAATAACGGTAAATAACAAATGAGTCAAAAGTTATATTTATCTACAGCTTTAACACAAAAAAAAGAAAATCCACTTAAAGATTTTTTTTTTAAAGCATATAACTTTCTGTCTCATCTCGCCACTTATTGTTATTTATCATAAAGTATTTTCAGTTGGACTTTTAGCTAAGTGCAAAAAAAAGAAAAGATACGTTTTCAATTGCTGCCGGGGAATAACATTTTGATAGGCTGTACAGACGTATTTTGAATGAATTTTTTTCATACGTTTCACACAAGTATATGATCAGTTGATATGCTAGACCACATAGTCTATGTATATGTGTGTATTTGCTGTGTGTGTGGTGTGTGTGTGTGTGTGTGTGTGTGTGTGTGTGGTGTGTGTGTTGTGTGTGGGTGTGTGTGTGTTAGGTGTGTGTGTGTGTGGGTGTGTGTGTGTGTGTGTTGTGTGTGTCATATATGTGTGTGTGTGTGTGTGTGGGGTTGTGTGTTGTGTGTGTGTGTGTGTGTGTGTGTGTGTGGGTGTGGTTGATGTGTGTGTGTGTGTGTGTATCCTTAGATGTAGGAAACAATGATGTCATGGAAACTATGCCTCATGTGATTCTGTGTGTATGCGTGCCGTACTTGCGTGTGCTTGCGTGCGGCGTGCGTGGTGTGGTGTGTGTGGTGTGTGTTGTGTGTGTTGTGTGTGTGTGTGTGTGTTGTGGGTGGGTGTGTGTGTGTATGTGTGTGTGTGTTGTGTGTGTGTGCTGTGTGTGTGTGTGTGGTGTGTGTGTGTGTGCGTGCGTGCGAGCGTGCGTGCATGTCTGGGTGGTGCGTGTGCGGCGTTGTGTGGCGAGTGTGTGTGTGTGTATGTTGTGTGTGTTTTATCGTGTTTGTGTGTCGTGCGCGCGTGCGTGCGCGCGTGCGTATGTGGCGGTGCTGTGCGTGCACATTGTGGCGAGTGTGTGTGTGTGTGTGTGTGTGTGTGTGTGTGTGTGTGTGTGGAGTGTGTGTGCGTGCGTGCGTGCGTGCAGTGCGTCGCGCGAGCGCGCGCGCGGCGTGTGTGTGTGTTGGTGTGCGTGCGTGCGTGTGCGTGTGCGTGTGTGTTTGTGTAGCTGTGTGTGCGTGTGTGTGTGTGTGTGTGTGTGTGTGTGTGTGTGTTGTGTGTGTGTGTGGGTGTGTGATGCAGCGAGGTTTATCCTGGCCCAGTCCTCAAAAAACAGACAGACAGACAGACAACACACACACACACAACACACACACACACCAACACCCCAAACCCCCCCCACAACACACACTATCTCTCTCTCTCTCTCTCTCTCTCTCTCTCTCTCTCTCTCTCTCTTGCTTCTCTCTCTCTCTCAACTTGTTCGCGCGCCAAAAGTGGTTAATCGGAGAAGAGGTCGCACGTGGTGTGTGTGTGTTGTGTGTGTGTGTGTGGGTGTGTGTGTGGTGTGTGTGTTGTGTGTGTGTGTGTGTGGTGGTGTGTGTGTGACAATGATGGGGAGGAAGGGAGTGGGAGACAGAAGTAAAGAGAGCGCTATGTGGGCTCTGTGTTTAATGCTGAGAATAGAGCAGATTCTTTTCGTTCTCGACACAAATATTCTCCCCTCAAGTCGACTCTGTTTAGGCCATTTTGATAGGTGTAGAATGGAAATTCTGAAAACCCATCCCCTACACAACACACACACACAAACACACACAACACACACAATCACACACACTACACACACACACACACCACACCCACGCACGCACGCACGCAGCACGCACGCACGCACACTCCACCACACATTCCACACACACAACACACAACACATCCAATCTGCCCTGGATTATTGTCGACAGATTCACAATTAAGCAGAGTACCATCAACATTTAGTTTCCCAAATAACTTGTGTTCTTGTTGTTCTTGTTTCTTTTCACGTTTGCTTTCAAAAACTGCCTTTCTAAGTCTCTTCCCTTTTTCAATTTCCCTTTCAACCAATCATCCAAATTCTATTTCCCTTTTTTCATTCATCATGTCAGGTGGTTTAATGGACTGTTCACTTTACCAGTCCCAACTGGATGGTGACAGAGGCTTTGAATTGTTATGGGGTCTCTCAACGAACATTTGTCAATTACGAAAGAGGGAGGGCTTAAAATTCTCTGGAATTGCTGTTCTCTTGATGACTATGAACCCTAAAGCTCTGTTAAATGACAGAACTTACATGCAGTGAATTCAACACCACGAAAGACAAAAATGTCTGCAAAGCAGAAACACACCGGTTTGAAACCAAAATGCGAACATTTTCGTCTTCGCAAATGCAAACAAAACACACACACACACATAACACACACACACCACCCACCACACACACAC
>CM031597.1:88420645-88425645 GCA_018398815.1 Conus ventricosus | reverse complement strand
AAAAATGTGTCATGTTAAGAAACAAACGAAAATTGCAATCCAATGGAAGTGGACCGATGTATCTGATCGGTTGAAAGTTATAGAAGCTCATTTTCTTTAAGTTAATAAACGTAAATAGCATCAAAGAAGAAAAGCTGTGATCGGTCGGGCACGTGTATTTTGACCAACTGATCAAACTTTTGCCTAATTAATTGAAAAACATGCTCAAGTAAGGCAGCCGACAGAACTAGTATCTTGCGGAAATATGAATGAATGTGTTTATGAATGAGTTTGCATGATAACATGGCAGAGGATCAGAAAAGTGCCAAATCTAGCGTTATATCACATTGCAAGAATTTAAGGCTACCCGTTTAGATTCTGGAAGTGTAACTGGAATGAATGCAAAATAGAGGCGGAACCTTTGCTGTCGCAAGCAGTTTCAAATTTATTTGGAAAAAATCGATGGACAGTGTCCCTACTACTAACACTACTTTAGCTGGTCATGCCTCGTGAATAATTCCTGCTGAATGGCAGAAACTGGGGAAAAGCTGCCTGCTAAGCATAACAAATGCCATTCACAACCTACGCTTGTGCTGCTTGGTAATAGCAGCGGCATAATTGCCATCTACCATAAAATGGCGTTCATTAAGTACTGTCACAATGCTAGTTCAACCCCTAAAACATCAATTATCAGTTGTTTTATTAATTAAAGGGCGGTATCTGGTGCATCAATTTAAAAGCAATTGGTTTTTCTTTCTTTCTTTTTTCTTTTCGTTTCTTTTTTCTTTTACCATGAAATCTGTGAGACCAGCAGAGTCTGAGAAAGAAACATTTCAAGATTACGAAAAGGACGCATTTAACTATCCCGAAAATGCGGAAGTTTTTGGACAAGCAACGATCAACTATCGCACGTTTCTAAAACGAAAAAAAATTCAGACAGCAGAGGATCCAAGGAAGATTGAGGGAGGCCGTGCATTGAATTTACACGACACATATCGAAGATATATTCAGAATGTGAAAAATAATCGAGAAAGTCTTTCGAAGAATTACGAATAAAGATTTAATGCACGGACTAGTATGGGTTTTTTCTACGTTTACGGTAAATTTCATATCGATTTACTAGAGTATTAAACACAATGATTAGACAGCTTTATGATTCATAAAAATTGAAACAAGCACTACGCATAAATGACAACTCAAGTACCCTCATCGGTCATATCTAGCTTCGTCTACGCTCAAGACAGCAGAAATGTGTTCATCAGTCTGGCTGTAGCAACCACTTTCCTGTTTGTTTTACCTGAGCAAAAAAAATGTATCAATCTGCCCCAAACCTAGACCTGATTTACAGGTGTTTCAAACATTTAATTATTAAACATCAGCTTGTCACAAGTTAATCAATGCACTCATCCTGAAAAACCCATGCGTTTTCTGGATGCTGACTTTCTATAATACCTTTAATAAACATTTCCCAGTCAAGAACAAAAGAAAAAAAGTGTTCAAACCAAGGCGAAATTTCCATGGATGTCAGCAGGTAGAGACAAAGCACATAATTCTGGGATTTTTGTATAGTTGATTATAATGATGAAAAAAACCAACTACGAAGCAGAGAAACCTTGAGGTTTTTATGAAGCGTACTGCTGGAAAACATTTTCGGAATACTGTATCTGATGGTAGGAATTCTAAGCATACATGGAATGCTCTTTCACCCATCACCATCCCGGACTTGAAGACCAATGGGGCGCCACAGAAGACTGCAACAGCTTCCTCACTCCTCCCGGTTCTTATACGCTCTTAGGAAGTTGCTGAGTGTGAAGCCAGTCCATTCACTGGTGTTGCCCCCCATCCCCTCTCTCTCTCTCTCTCTCTCTCTCTCTCTCTCTCTCTCTCTCTCTCTCTCTCTCTCTCTCCCCTCTCTCTCTCTCTCTTGCCTCCTCGCATTGTTCCTTGTAGAATAGTTCGAGCAGTTCCTGTTGACCGTGAAAATACCACACCATCCAACAGTTCTTCTTTTCACTGTGGACAACAGGTCTTCGTATGGTCCAAAGGCTTGCGTTACTCTAGTCTGGACCTCCAAGTTGGTAGTGTGGTCTTTGTATGAGATGCCATGGATCTCGCAGAGATATTTCATTTCTTTTGCCTGAATCCGTCTCTCAAGTCGAAAGGCAAAAAGGAAAAGAAATGATTTAGACTTTTAACAGATTACTGTAGTCCACAATGCCAGTCCTTTTCTTGACACCTTCGGATGCACTTGCTACTATCTTACACTTTCACTTACACGTTTATCTAATGACGAATTAGATGGAAAATCGAGGCATCATGTGCGCAAACACTTTTATGTATATATTTCCAATCATTGTATCATAAAAAATATTCCCCAGTACAATCAAAAATGCTTTGGTTATCCTTATTACCAAACCCGGAGATTCAGTGCTCCCTCTAACTATATGCCAATATCTACATTACATGTTTCAAGTTTTCTCAAAAACCGTTATAGAAATTAAAAGACATATACAGAAACGCCTGTGGCAATATTTAAATACATGCGACCCAATAATCGAAACTAAATTTTTAAGGAAAAACAAAACGCGTAATATTACGGCTGTAAAACACATTGTCGATGAATAGTTTCTTACTGTAAACAATAATGATTTTTACTGAAGTTGTTTCGCAGATTTCGCAAGTTCTTTGATATGATCAAGCATATCTGATTTTGAAGAAATTAAGACTCTATAAAACATGCGATTATGCTCTTCATTTCTTGGGTTATTTTCATTAGACAGGCAGCACACAGTTTGTGCTGGCCCTGTCAATCTAGACTTCATACAATGACTACTGTTTTCCACTAAGTTCCGTGCTAGGCACCGTACTGTTTTCCTTTTATACAAACGATTCGCTTTCGTTCTGATAGCGAGGTGTGATCTTTGTACAGATGACAGTTCAGTTCTTTTGAATCATCATCTCTCTATGAACTCTAATTATCCCAAGGATGTCTCAATTAACTTGCAACATGGGCTGAACTTAATCATATGTCTTTTAAAAACCACTAAAACCGATTACAAAGCTTGACGACACAAACACGGAAAAAACAGTCACATCCTTGTTTCGTACTCACTTTTCAAGTAAACTTTAAGCACACACACGGTAATTCATGCGCAACCTGAGGCTGCGTGCAGGCAATGGGTCGACCTTGCTCGACAGTGGACAATAACAAGCTGACGTGTGCAGTTACCTGGGAGGGAGCCCATAAATGCTCTTGTTGCACGCGGTGGCTGTGGTGCCTGCAAGGTTACTAACAAGCGCGAGTGAACGGACCTCGACAAAGAGGAATAGTGAGAGAGCGAGGCGAGATACTGAGCCTGTCGACTCTTCATCTTTGGTCCCAAAACTGGGACCTCGATCGTTGTTCAATTAGCCTGCGTGCCCAGACTTCGAAGTGGCCGCTGTAAACTATGATGTTCGGGGATGGCGGCATATCTGACGTTATGCGCTCGGAGGAGTCGGTAAAACCCTTGATCCCCCGCTTTAGTGTAAGCGATGGTTGGTTTGATCTAGAACCTATGCCCACACAGTCACTAAACTCTAAAACTGGACACCCAAAGTGGCATTAACGAGCCACTGCTGTATGAGTACATGCATCCCCATAACCATGTGGAGGATTTCTCTTTATGCAAGGGCACGACCTAATCAATATCTCGTAAATGTTCACTCAAGAAAAAAAGTTATATAGCAGTTTAAACAGAGTTTGTGGGAACTTCGTGTGTGTTTCGGATGGGTGTTGGGAAAGGAGGATTTTGGAGCAGATGTGGGTTTTATCGAATTTCTCGATTTTCATCTCTCTCTCTCTCTCTCTCTCTCTCTCTCTCTCTCTCTCTCTCCTTCTCTCTCACGCAGAGAGAGAGAAAAGAGAGAGAGATGAGAGAGAGAGAAGAGAGTCGCACAGGTACAAGCAGAGAGAGGAGAGAGGGGGGGGGGGGGGCAGACAGACAGATATAGGGAGATAGAGACAGAGACAGATACACAGACACATACACAAAGACAGATAGAGACAGACAGACAGACAGACAAAGAGTTTGTAGTTATCAATACAACCGATATGCCTGATTCCCCACCCAACGCCGAACTCCTTTTGAAAACCCATGCATTATTTCTTTAAAACATAATGGGAAAATGCCGTATGTTGAAATTTAATTTCAGATAAGTTAAAAAAAAAATCCTGTATCGCCTTTGAACTGCATCCGAGTTAAAATTTGATGGGTTGACCTTTGGACCACAATGTGAACCTTTCCTAAGTTTAGTGAAAAAGGGCTTAGTGTTTTTTCCATAATCTTGTTGACAGACAGACCGACAGACAAACAGACGTAGGTAAAATGTAACCTCCGTGGCTGAGGTCATGAATAAATGTAACAGAGGTAAGGAAAAAAATAAAACAGAAAAAATATAAGAAATCACGCCTTCTTAGGAGATGCATGGGGTAAGCCCACGTCTTTCCTACGATTTATACATTTCCGCGTGCTTAAAACAGACGAAAAAGGGACTCAAATGCGCGCTCTTGTGAAATTTTAAAGGCAGACATCTATGTCCCAAAAGACCGTGAAAATCCAAACCTTTAATTAACGTTAGACTAAAGGATGATGATAAACTCCTGAAATGCAAAACATCAAAGTAAACAAAGCAGGAGTATTTAAGTTACTGACCAATATCAATGAAAACAAAGCTACTGGTCCCGATGGCATTCCTGGCAAGCTCTTAAAATTATGTGCCAATGAATTGAGTGAGGTATACCAATTACTTTACCAAGCTTCACTGGACCAGGGAGTAAATACCTGATGAGTGGCGAGATGCGAGCATTGTTCCCTTATTCAAAAAGGGTGACAAAACAAAAGCAGAGAACTATAGACCTGTATCTCTTACATCCATATCAGCTAAACTACTTGAACACATAATATATAGTAGCATAATGGACCATCTTGACAAATATGACTTCTTAAATAATTCCCAGCATGGTTTTAGACAGCGAAGGA
>CM031597.1:88403145-88415645 GCA_018398815.1 Conus ventricosus | reverse complement strand
TTTTTTAGAATGAAAGGGACAGTTGGAAAAATAGGCATCCCAAAAAATCTCTATCCTGAGTAATAAAGTTTTTGAGTCTTGAGTCTCTCTCCTCTCTCTCTTCTCTCTCTCCTCTCTCTCTCTCTCTCTCTCTCTCTCTCACCGTTTGCCTTGCCCCCCCTCTCTCGCTACACCACTCCTCTTCTTTCTCTCCTCCCCTTCTTCTTCTTCTCTCTCTCTCCTCTCTCCTCCTCTCTCCTTTCCCCTCCTCCTCCTCCCCCTCCCTTTCTCCCCCTCCTCCTCCTCCTCCTCCTCCCCCTCCCCGCTGCCCAGTTCTCTGTCTGTTGTTGTCTGTCTGTTGTCTCTCTTCTCTTTTTTTTCTCTCTCTCCTCTCTCTCTCTCTCCTCCCCCCTCTCTCTCTCTCTCGGGGGCGTAATCAAGATGGCGGAAAGTAAACGCCTTTGTGAAAGCTCCGTAAAAAATTTTAAAAGCTTCAAGGGTATTAAAAGGACTGTTACGACCATTTCTGCCCCAGTGTACAAAAGCAAATACATCAACGAAAAACAAGAAAATATGGTCGCGTAACTTGTGGAGAGCGCGACGGTTTTTTTCGCTGTGCAGCACAGACTGTGAAATTGGGTCACGGCGACATTGTTCAACGCAGCACGGCAGGGTGCACTGTGTGACGTTCCCGCGGGTCTCTTCTGCTTCGCGGGGGTTTTTGCACAGCACAGTGAAAATCGCAGCATCCTCGGGCACTGGACTATACTTGAGGGGGGGAAGACGAAAAAATCGAGGGAAATGAAAAAAGGTGATGGTGTGTTCAGTTGTGACGTGATGTGGACAGCCCTGTTTCCCCCTTTGTGCCCCGCCCTCCCGTCCGGCATACAGTCAGGTGGTTTCTGTGTGTTCGACGTCTCCTTCTCAGTGGAGACATCGAGGTAAACCCAGGCCCCCAAAAGGTAGAGGTTCAATCCTCCCAATCGACTTACCAGCGGGGAAAACGAGGGCCCATGTCTCAAGTGCGACGAGTGTAAAACCCCGATGCCCTTCGACGCAGGGTTAGAGATTTAAGAAAAGAATGCTGCCATTTTGAGGGATTTGAAGAGATTTTAGGGATCATGAGTGAATTGGGAAAATAAGGCAAGATGGAAGTAATAGAAAGAGGGTAATGGGTGGGGGGAGAACAGGGGTTTAAAAAAGGGCGTGTCAGTTCGCAATCACAGCTGAACAGGCGTGACGACTGAGCGGCAAAACCAGGGGACAAGGGCAATAATGTCGAGCTGTCGAGGCATGAGAGAGGAGTGAAGGGCATGATCAATGAAATTGATAGGTTTGAAAAAGTTTTCTCGTCGAGACAACCTCCGATTGTTTGGATCCCAGGTCGTGCAGTGAAGAAAACAGTCTGTGTGCCCGGCGTGCATCAGCCCCCAACGTGTGGAGGGGGGCCCAAACAGTGGACGAGGAGGACTTTGTGCGTGCACACCCTGTGGGGTACGCCGACCAGGGGGAACCACGCCCATGATCGTCAAGTTCCGGAAGGACAGACAAAATGCCCGTTTTTTTTTCGACAGGGGTTCGGGGGAAGGGGGGAGAGGGGAGTGGGGTGGCCCAAGACCTGACACGAGACAGGCGGGTATCGTGAACCCCGGCCCGAAAAGACGGCATGTCGGCCTACTTTTCAAAGGGAGGCTGAAAATGGGCCAGAAGACCGGACCCCAGAACATCGCCGAGGTGACAGGGGGGAACGCGCCTTTAACGCCGCAAATACGACAAAGACGGCGACAACGGCGAAGGGATGTGGCACAGGGATCAACGTGTGACCGCCCCCCGTCATCACCCAAACGAATGAACGACCAAGCAACACGAGGAGAAGGGGGGATTCCCCCCGCTTGAACCACGTGACCGGTACGCCCAACAAGCGATCGCTTCCTCGGGGCGCAGCGAACCAGGGCCCAAAGACTCGCTCGGTGCAGACCCTTTTTGGCGGGACAGAGGCGGTCGCACCCTGATGCAGGCCCCAATCGGGTGGGCCAGGCGGGGGCGACGCAAACGGGGTTTTCCAAAGACCTGAGTGCCTGACAGTACCGGAAAAAAAGTGACAATGCAAGAAATCCCCGCTCAAACAAAGTTAATAAAAAGCATGAGGCAGACCATCGGACACTGAACCTAAGGTTTTTAAATTACAATGTGGAAAACCTGTATAGTAAATTACAAGATGTTTCTTTTGTCAACTATATTAACTCGTTCGATTTTGTATGTTTAACGGAAACGTTTACAGTACAGTTGTTTTGAGTTTGATGGAATGTTTCAAAATTACGTTAAATTTCATGCTCCTGCCAAAAAACTATCTATTCGTGGTAGAAATTCAGGTGGAGTTCTTTTACTAGTAAAAAAATTGTTTTGCAAAGTTTGTCGTTCAAGTTAGATGGGTTGTGATAAAGCTATGCTGTTAAGATGTCAACCTCGGGTGATGTCGTGGAGGAAGGACTAGCGCACAGCCAAACACACTCACAGCTTGCTTACGATCTCATTCATATCATGCATTCGTCACATCAAACACTAGTAAAGTCTATAACTTTACTACACATGTTCATAGAACGAAACATCAATGCATATGAATCAAACAAAATAAAACATTCTCTCTTTCCTGAACTTCACAAAATCATTTATCTAAAACATCATTAACTAACCCGGGTATAAATAGATTTCTACTTTACCTGGCCCGGTGATCTTAACTATTCACGAATCACTGTCTTTTCTTTTCTTTTTTTTTCTTTTTTTCACTGTCACTTTCACAAGCACGACACAACTGCTGGCACTGGTCTTGGTCTGCTGGCGCCTGGTCAGGTGAGACTGTTGGAACTGGCGTTGGTCTGTCGATGAAAGTGGCGCTGGCCAAGTATGAGGTCGAACCCCAGTGAAGATAGAACAGTGACTATCAACATCGATCTGTTCTCCTTTCTTTCTTCCTGCATTAACGCATTGCACTCTCTCTCTCTCTCTTCTAGTCTGCTCTTATCAAATGGACATGGTTGCTTTTCTTTTCTTTTTTTTTCTTTTCTTTCTTTTCCTCTTCATTAGTTAGCAACTCTCTCTTTCCACATCTCTCTTTAGTCCTCCCTTTGCAGACTATATCTGGTGCTAATGCTCAAACTTCACTCCTCTCATCTCTCTGCCTTTCTCCTGCAGAGACTACACCCCAGAACCTCTCTCTCTCTCTCTGTCTCTCTGTTCGTTCTCCCCCTCGTTCTGCCGTTCTCTCACTCTCACATCCTTCTTATTCCGTTCCGATCTGTCCAAAAAAGGGCGAGTACCATTGGTCAGTATTTTTACCCCTGATACCCGAAGTTATCTCCCTCTAATTCCATTGGATATTCAAATCATGACAGTCACGCCTACACGCCTTACTCTCTGTGGTGGTCAATTGGTCATTTAATTGATTAGCTAGATTTCACCCCCACCACGCACTACCTTCTCCCTCCCCCTTTCTGCTTTAACCTGCGACGTCCGACTAACAATGGCGCTGGTTCCACAAATTGGCTAGATGAGCCTGAGCCAGGCGCTACGACTCGTCTCGCTAGACATCGAGGCGTCGGTCAAAGCTGCTTAGTCCGTGTGGCCGGACAGACCGTCTCTGTGGAGCCTCTCCCCTATGCTTAAATTTTGGCGGGATCCGAACCATGGGCCCGTCTACGTGGCGCCCAGAATATTTGAGTTAGAGCTTATGTCCAAAAAACCCTGGACCACGACTTGGTTGTTCTATTTTTGACCGTGACATAAGATAAGAAAAGGATCTGCTGAACATTGATAAAGACTACTGATGGTTGCATGCTACATTGTTCCTGAGGGGGGGCCGATACGATCAGCAAGAACTAAAAAATGGCATCCCATAAAATTAGAAGAGAACTTGTTACAGAGTATAGATAAGGATGAGGTATATATGATGGTGTGCGGAGATATGAATGGGGAGAACGGGATCAGAGCAGTACGACTGGAGAGCATGATCAGTTTTTTTGCCCAGTGATGAAAGCGAGGATGATGTGAAAGAAAGTGGTAGGCGTTGTTTCAAAGGATTTGGTGGTGAATAATTTCGGTAAATCGCTGTTGGATTTTTGTTTTCTTATTTGATTTGAGTTTTATTAATGGGTCTTGTGCCAATGATCAAATGGTGAATTTACGTTTGTGTCACCCCAGGGAAACAGTGTTATCGACTATTTTATTGTTTCAGAAGAGTTATCGGATATGTTAATTTACAAGTTGGGGAGAGTTTATACTCTTGGCATCTACCAGTCGAATTGTCCTGGAAAGTTTTTGAGCGAAGGTTGTGTGCCCCAGTTACCGCAGTCTAAAACACATAGAAGAAGAAAAGGTAGTGTGGTCTGAAGAGTATTGTGGGTTGTACAAAGAGGAAATGGAATCTGATGAGTTTAAAGAGTGTTTAAATACAGCACGACTGATTCTTGCCCCCGATGTTAACAGGGCGACCGACATTTTAATAAGTGCAATGTATGGGCTGCAGCGTCTATGGTTAGGAGGGTTGGGAGAAAAAAAAAAAAGGTGCAATGATTGGTTTGACTTTGAGTGCGAACAGAAGAAAAGGACTGCCCTTACGACTTCTGAGATCTTTTCGGAGACCCAAAATTACCTGAATACAAAGCACTGCAAAACGAAGCTTATATTAAAAGAAAAGGAAAGAGTATGGTCAATTGAAAAGAGAGAAAAGGGGTTTTTAATGAAACGAAAATTAAGAAGCTTAAAGACTCAATCCACGATCCAAAACTTTTCTGGTCAACAATAGAACTGTTAGCGGGAAAGGCATGGTTTTTAATGAGATTAGCAGCCAACAGTGGTACGACCATTTCTCCATGTTTTCAGTGACTTCGAAAGTACGCCTGTACATGAAGTTACTAAATACGATGAGCTAGCGGAGGGGGGAAAACGAAGAGCCACTCTTTAATGATCCAATCACTAAACAAGGGGTCGTAAATGGAATAAAAAACCTAAAAAGTGGAAAAAGTCCTGGTCCGGACAAAGTCATAGCTGACATTTTTAAAAAACATTCAAGTGAGTGGAGTGGACTTTCTGGTTGAACTACTCAATGCTATTTTTGATAGTGGAATGTTCCCAGAGAATGGTCTAAATCTATAATCATATACCAATTCATAAAAAGGGAGACACAAATTAACCCAGACAACTAGAGGGGTGGCTCTAACAAACGTGGTAAGTAAAATTTAACAAAATATTTTAAAAACGATGACTAAATGGGTAGAAACCGAAGAAACGATAATAGAAGAACAAGCAGGTTTTAGGAAAGACTATAGCACGATGACCCACATCTTTACTTTATACGCACTTGTCCAGAAGTATCTACTCCAAAATGCTAAATTATATTTTGCCTTTGTTGACTTTAGAAAAGCCTTCGATTCAGTGAACAGGAACATTCTTTGGAATATTTTGAGAATAATGGCATTAACGGGAAAATGTATAAGGCACTTAGAGGAGTGTACGATTCTGAAAGTGGCTTGCGTACGTGATAAGGGTAAATTATCAATTACTTTGACTGTCCGCGTGGTGTAAAGCAGGGATGCTTACTAAGCCCCTCACTTTTCTCATTTTTCATCAACGAATTAGCGATAGAGATCAACAAACGAGGCAGACACGGTATTCAAATGATACCAGATGCTATTGAAATCTTCCTGATGTTGTTTGCAGAGTGTTCTTTTGCTTTCTGTTTACGAAAATTTGGGTTTACAAAACCAGTTGACAGCATTAAAAGGAGAAGCAGATCGGTTGCAATTAGTTGTTAATCTGGAAAAAACAAATATTATGATTTTTAGAATGGGGGGTCATCTTTCTAGACACGAAAAATGGTGGTACGGTAACACAGAAGTAAAAGTGACAAACAGTTTTAAATACCTCGGTCTGATATTCACAAACCCAAACTCAGCTTAAGCGGTTTGACAGAAATGTGTTAAAAAGGAAAAGAGGGGTGATTGAAATTCTTAGAACATTGAGAAAAATTTTGATTCAGTTGAACCATCGATTTTCTGGAAACTTTCGACACTCAGATAACACCCATATTAACATATGCAGCAGAGGGTGTGGGTGTGCCGCGGGCAACAACGAAATTGAAAAATGTCCATACATTTGCAATCAAGCGTTTCTTAAGTGTTTTCCCTTGCATTCTTCTAACAAAAAGGTTTATGCAAACTGGAAGGGATCCCCTATATATACCATACCTATATAAAATGTATCAAATACTGGTTGAAACTGTTAAAACTACCTTACACAAGGTTTTGTAAACAGGCGTACAAAATGTTGTTACAAAAAGCATGGAATGGAAAGTTTAACTGGGTATCCAATGTAAAGAAACTGTTTAACTGAAAATGGGGTTTGGCATTGTCTGGCTAAGCCAAGAAGTAGGAAACGATAAATTGTTTATCTCAGAATTTAAAGACAGATTGATCTGTATGTTTCAACAAAACTGGCACTTCACATGGAAGGAAATGAAAAATCAGATGGTTTCTTTTATTAAAAGTAACCTGCAACCTGAAAAGTATTTATTGGTGGTAACAGATAGATGGCACAGAAGCGCACTGGCAAGATTTCGAACAAGAACATTAGGTCTTTTTCCAACAAAAAATGGTTTATGGCTTGATACAAACAACAGTAAAGACCTGTCCAGTCTGCAAAGCAAACGCCACAGAAGATGAAAATCACTTTTATACCATTGTGATGCTTACCGACATATTCGCGGAAAATTTAGCTTGTTTCAGGTGCCTATTGTACAAAATTGCAATCTGCTTCATACATTGACACTTGAAACGAATCGTGATCAAATCCTTAGCAAGGTTATATTTCCGAAGCTAAATAAATCAGAAAAAAAAATCACTTCCAAATTAATTTCCTCTTTTAAACATTTTCTTTTTTCTATTCAGTGTCTGGTGTCTTGATTCTGTGACAATTCAATTTATGTTTTACAGATCGTTGTTTTGTGTTTAGTTTGTCCAACACAACTTTAGAACCTTGGAAATTTGAGTGTGTGAGTGGTACACAGATGTTCTAAAAATTTGACTTGTTGGGTAAATTTGTTCAGAAAAATTGTTCTTTATATGGGTAATAAGTTCACGCCCCCATGTCATAACGGCTGTACAGTATTGACTTAAAATATCATTGAGTCTTGAGTCTCTCTCTGTCTCTCTCCCCTCTTCCCCTTCTCCTCTCTCTCTCCTCTCTCCTCTCTCTCTCTCTCCTCTCCCCCTCTCCTCTCTCTCTCCTCCAAAAAATCCAGTTTTGCTCTCTTCCTCGTAAATCTCCCTCCCTCCCTCCATCGCCCCCCCCCTCCTTCCCCTCTCTTTTTTTCTCTCTCTCTCTCTCTCTCTTCTCTCTCTCTCTCTCTCTCCCCTCTCTCTCTCTCTCCCCACTCCACCCCCTCTCTCTCCCCTTCTCTCCCCCACCCCACTCTCTCTTTACTGAATATACCCTATCACCTCCTCCTCTGTCTCCATCTCCAATGCCCCTTTTTTGTTCTGCTTCTATGGGCTATTAATCTCAGGCACAGACGGGTTTCGATTTACTTTGAACGTAACTTCGTTTGCGTATGGCATCTTTAGATTGAAAGAAAAAGACGAACAAAGAAAGAGGAGACAGAAAAAAGAGAACAATGAAACGAAAGGAAAAAAGAAATGGATGGTAAGGTCAAAACCCTTTTTAAAGAAAGGGTAGCAAGAATAGAGAATGGAGAAGAAAGAAAGAAAGAAAAGAGAAACAAAGGTAAAAAGAAAAATGAAAGAGAAAGAAAGAAAGAAAAAAGAAAGAAAAGAGAAAGAAAAAAAAAAAAACAAGAAAAAAAAAAAGAAAGGAAAGAAAGAAAAAAAAGAAAGAAAGAGAAAGAAAGAAAGAAATTAAAAAGAACAAAATAATGCCTGAATAATCGAACAAAATGAAACGAAACTAGAGGACAGAAAGAAAAACGTAAGGAGAAAAGGGGATGCATAAACAAAAACAAGTAATGCCAAGAAAAGTGAAGAAATATACCGAGAAAGAAAAAGAAGAAAAAAAGGAAAGAAAGAATGGAAAGAAAGAAAGAAACAACGAGAAATAGAACAGAAAAGAAAGAAGAGATCGAGAAAAGGCAGAAAGAAAGGGAGAACATTTTATATACATAAAGAAAAACAAAGGAAAACACAAAGGAAAGACAGAAGAGAAGGCTAGCAGGGAAACAACATTTAGAAAGAGAGGGGGGTAGTTACTTCCACGGACATAGACAAAGTACAAGACAAAACAGAATGCGTTTCGACCTCCTGGGTCTTCTTCAGGCAAAAAACAGTATTTATGACAGTGAAAACGAAGAACGAGAAACCACTTATCTTCTCATATTCGGCACAAGATCAAAATGGCCGCTGGACGAAAACGAGGCCGCCCAGGAGGTGAAATAGTAAAAGGAGGGGGGGGGGGGGGGGGGGGTCTTTAAGGGATGGGGGTAGGGGTGAAACAGTGGGGTTTTGTAGTTTGTTTTGTAGAGTGGGATTAGTGACGGTAGTGATTATGGTGGATTGATAATAATGCTAGTGGGGGGGGGGGGAAGGGGGGGGAGGATAAATTAAATAAATAAGTGAATAATAGTAATATCAAGAATGATAATGATAATATAAATAAAAAGATAATTATGTATACATATAAATGAATAGATAAATAGAAAAAGTAAAAAAATTGAAAAAACGTTAATGTGTGGTGTTTTGATGACAGTAGTTATGTGTGGGTAGTTGTATGAGGGGGTGTGGGTAATGCTAAAATGAAACAAAAGAAAAAGAAGCGAAAAAAAATGAAAGAAAAGAAACAGAGGAAAGAAATGAATTGAATGAAAAGAATGTGCAAAAGAGGAAAGTAAACAAGACCACCAAAAACAACAGCAACTACAACAAAAAGAAGAGAAAGAAATGAAAGGAAGGAAGAAAGGTAAAACAAAGGAAAGAACGAGAGAAAAAAAGCAACAACAAAAAGTATAAAAGAAATTTGAAACAAAAAAAAACAAAAACAAAAAGAAAAGAGATATAATTTTGTTTGACAAAGTACGAAAACAAATCGTAAACAAATAAAGTAACGCAGAAGAGAAAGGAAACGGAAGAAAGCAGAAAGAGAAAGGAAACGGAAGAAAGCAGAAAGAGAAAGGAAACGGAAGAAAGCAGAAAGAGAAAGGAACGAAGAAAGCAGAAAGAGAAAGGAAACGGAAGAAAGCAGAAAAGAAAGGAAACGGAAGAAAGCAGAAAGAGAAAGGAAACGGAAGAAAGAAGCAAACATGAAGCAAACAGGAAAGAAAAAGAAAGAAATGAATTAAACGAACAAAAATTGAAAAGAAAGAAAGAGAAGAAAGTGCGTGTGTGTGTGTGTGTGTGTGTGTGTGTGTGTGTGTGTGTTGTGTGTGTGAGAGAGAGAGAGAGGAGAGAGAGAGAGAGAGAGAGAGAGAGAGAGAGTGTGTGTGTGTGTGTGTGTGCGTGCGTGCGTGCGTGCGTGCGTGCGTGGGTGCGTGTGTGCGTGTGTGTGTGTGTGTGTGTGTGTGTGTGTGTGTGTGTGTGTGTGTGTGGAGAGAGAGAGAGGAGAGAGAGAGTGTGTTTGTTCTTGTCTTCAATTTAACGTCTATCCACATAGTGATATTAGACGGGGGCAGGGGAGGGGGAGGGAGGGAGGGGATCGGGAGGAGGAGGAGGGGAGGGGGCCGCATTGTGTATGTATGTATTTATGTTTCTTGGCTAAGGAGGGAAAAAAAGTCAGAAAAATGAGCATTCACAAAAATCACAATCAACTAGTATATAACAAATGTCCTACAGGACTATGAAGTAAACATTTCGCAATATTAAACAAACTAGTAGCATTTTTGAAAACGCCTTCAATACAATTTCAGAAATTACAGGTAAGATTGGTCTTAACCTCTGACAAATCAAAAATGATGTGTTTGCTAGAAATTTGTTCACCACATAAACATCTAACATTTTTGCTGTATTTTGTGATGAACGCATTAAGTTTTATCCTATAAGATAGCGAACTAATCTGTCTGAGTTTGATTACGCCAGTATGATTCAAATATAATTTGTTATCCAAACCACGAGAATCAATATATATATTCTTGGAGAGTCTATCTTTTCTCTGGGTATAGCCTTTAACTCTACTCCATACTGTTTGTTCCAGCAAGTGATAACCCTCCTGAATGGATAAAGGAACATGAATTTCAGTGGATTCTTTGCCTTGCCTTGCGCCCTTTTTCTACTTTATCGGCCCACTCATTTGAAGAAAATCCAAAATGAGAAGGAACCCAGCAGAAGGAAACGTTGGTCCCTTTTAAAGTTAAGATATGAATTAATTGACTTATTTCTAACATAATTTTGTTCTTTTTCTTGTAATCTGATGATCCTAAAGCATAAGTACCGATTGAGAATCTACACAAAATAAGATTTGAAAAAACTGTAATGGAAAATCAACTATGTAATTAAGAACCATAAGAATAGCAATAAGTTCAGCAGTAAAAATGGATCGATTTTTGCCAATGTAGTATGACTTTTCCTTTTTTAATGCTGGAATTACAAAAGCTGATCCTTGCCCGCTGATCTTCTAGGAGTGAACCATCTGTATATATCTTAAAATGATTTGGATAAGTGTTCTGTAAATGTAATTGGACTTCAGTTTTCATAATGTTTGGATTTCATTTTTCTTCATTTCAATATAATTAATATCAAACTGCGCTTTATTCATCTCCCAAGTAGGACAAGGGGAGACCGCTTGATTTGTGTCAATATTACTTGGATTTATATCAGATCTTTTGAGTAGATCTGATACGTAAGTGGCAATTGGTTTCAATGATGATATCTGCTTAGCTCGTTTAGGAAAAGAATTTTCAGATGTAATTTTCAGTTCCTCAGATGTAAAGTTGTTACTTGTCGAACTTCTAAGAACGTATTTAGCGCATGCAAGACTTCGGGATTCGTCCAAAGGCAATTTTCCAAATTTCTTTATAAGTTCCAAGCGTTGATGCGTGAAAAGGTACACCGAGAGCAAGCCTATAACCTTTGCAATCTATGCTTTGAAGTTTCTTAAGTAAATATTCAGGGGCGCTAAAAAATACCTCTTGTCCAAAGGACAATTTTGATCTGATCAGCGACGTTGAGAGATGTTTCAAAACTTTGCAATCTTGTCCCCAGGCTTGTTTACTTATAATCTTTAATAGATTTAAACATTTCCTTGCCTTAGTAACGATGTAGTTGATATGAGCGTTCCAGGACAACTTTGGTGTAAGATAGATACCTAGAAATTTCACGATATCTTTATACTGAATAGTCGTGTTTTTCAATTTTAAAAAACGGCAGCTCTGATGGATTGCTGCCATCATTAAAGAGAATCATATGTGTTTTCTCTGTAGATAATGTCAGACCGTTTTCGTCCATATAATTAAATATATGATCGAGCTCTCTTTGATAGATCTACTTGATGTAGTTCAATTCCCTTTTTGATGTTTTTCTTTTCTTTTCTTTTCATAGGGAGAGAGAGAGAGAGTGTGTGTGTGTGTGTTTGTGCGTGCGTGCGTGCGTGCGTGCTTGCGTGCGTGCGTGCGTGCGTGCGTGCGTGCGTGCGTGCGTACGTGCGTGTGTGCGTGTGTGTGTGTGTGTTGTGTGTGTGTGTGTGTGTGTGTGTGTGTGTGTGCGTTTGGATTCTGCCTTTTAACCCTTGGTGATGAGAATACCACAGAATTGCTGACTGTGGTATGTCTCCATCTGGTGCCAAGGGAGCACAGGCACAGTCAGCCGTGCCTCCCTGATGAGTCCGATCCAACGGACGTAAAGCCTCGGAGCAGGCGATAACAATGGTTCTGTCTTCAAGATGGATTCCAATGGTCCCCGTATGCTACTTTTTCCTGACCTCCCCCCCCATTTTTTTTTAAACGCTTTGCCAAGTCATCAATGTAATCTAGGAGGAATTGTTAGCCTGCACTTGTTTGCCCCTCCACAACAAAATTGTTATGTGTGTATATATATACATATATATGTATAAATATATACATATATGTGTATTTATACATTATTATTAGTGGTATTATTATCATAGTATTATTGTTATCATTATCATCATCATCATCATCATCATCTTCATCCTTATTTTTATTATCATAACTGTTATTATCATAGTAGTAGTAGTAGTAGTAGTAGTAGTAGTAGTAGTAGTTGTAGTAGTAGTAGCAGTAGTACCATTAGCGCGCGCGCGCGCGCGCGCGCGCGCGCGTGCGTGTGTGTGTGTGTGTGTGTGTGTGTGTGTGTGTGTGTGTGTGTGTGTGTGTGTGTGTGTGTGTGTGTATGCGTGCGTGCGTGCGTGCGTGCGTGCGTGCGTGCGTGCGTGCGTGCGTGAGTGCGTGCGTGCGTGCGTGCGGTGCGTGTGTGTGTGTGTGTGTGTGTGTGTGTGTGTGTGTGTGTGTGATATTGATTTTGCCGTTTTGAACAATGTTAACATGAATCTAGTCATATGAATAACTTGAA
>CM031597.1:88395645-88398145 GCA_018398815.1 Conus ventricosus | reverse complement strand
GGAGGAGGAGAGGAAGGAGGAGGAGGAAAAAATAAGTTGAGGAGGGAATGAGTGTTTGAACAAAAAACAAATTGTATTAAAAGCAACTGAACTGGAAGACACATTCCCTGTTAGTTCTATCTTCGATCGCAGTGGAATCCTAATCATGTGAATCCACACACTGACACCATCTGAGAGAAACCTAAAGGCTCTCCATAAGGTACAGAGGCAATTCTGATAGAAATGTCATTCACATCGAGAGAGAGAGAGAGAGAGAGAGAGAGAGAGAGAGAGAGAGAGAGAAGAGAGAGAGAAGAGAGAGAGAGAGAGAGAGAGAGAGAGAGAGAGAGAGAGAGAGAGAGAGAGAGAGAAGAGATGGGGGGGTTAGAGACAGGGAGAGAGACAGATACAGAGAAGAGAGAGAGAAAGAGAGAGGGAGAGAGAGAGAATGATTTTTTTGCCCCTCATCCCCGCCCCCTACCCCCACACCCTAAATGGTAAATACGTACTGGGTTATTTTTCTTTCTTCACACAGGCCTTGGAAAGAGTCTGGCAGATATACGCACATACAGGCAGATAGGCAAAGAGATGGAGCAGATATAACAGAAGAGAGATGGGAAAAGAGAAACTAAAAGACGGGAAAACGGAGAGTGCTAAACACTGAGACAAATAGACGGTCAGACGAGTAGACAGGCAGATAGCCATCAATAACCTGAGGGAAAGCGAGAACATTCAAAAAACTGCAACAGAACATCAATCTCCACTCTGGCTGTAGGCAGGAATGGTGACCACAAAGCGCCAGGCTCTTTGATTCGTGTTCGAGGTAAGAGGAGGCTGGGTAAGAATAGGAGGAAGAGGGGGGGGGGGGGGTAGAGGTGAAAGGAAAGAGGAGGGGTGAGGCAGGGAGGAGGGGAGAGAGAGGGGGAGAAAGCTAGATGAAGAAAAAGGAAAATAAACTGTCTCTTGCCCAAGGCAGGGACTGAAAATATAAACTGTTTCTTGCCCAAGGCAGGGGCTGTCAGGACTAAACCTGAGAGTGAATCTAGGAGGCCGGAATTTATGATATCCCTTGATTATATGTGGGGGGCTTAGGAGTTTCCCTGTTTACCCCCAACCCCTCCTCCACCTCCCCCCACTCTTATCTTCCCCCCCCTCCCCCCCCCCCCCCCTTGTCCTTCCTCTTTCCCCCGAGCACTTCTCCAACCCTTCTCCTCTCCCTCTTCTCACTCTTCTTTCTGTCCTCCTCCTCCCCCCTCCTCCTCCTCCTCTCTCGCTCTGTCTTTGTCTCCCCCTCTCTCTCCATCTCTCTTCTGTCTGTCTGTCAGTCTATCTCTGTCTCTGTCTTAGTCTCAATCTCTCTCTCTCTCACTCACTCTCACTCTGTATTTCTGTCTGTCTTTCTGTCTATCTGGCTGCCTCTCTCTATATATATATTTTTCTCTCTCTCTCTTTCTGTCTATCGTTCTCTCTCTGTCCCTCTCTCTTTCTCTCTCCCCCCTCTCTCTTCTGTCTATCTGTCAGTCTGTCTCAATCTCTCTCTCTCTCTCCGTGTCTCTCTTTCTCTGTCTGTCTGTCTGTCTGTCTGTCTGTCTGTCGGTCGTCGGTCGGTCGGTCGGGCTGTCGGTCTGTCTCTGTCTCTACCCCTCTCTCTCTCACTCTCTCTTTCCGTCTGTCTATCTGCCTGCCTCTCTCTCTCCCCTCTCTCTCTCTGTCTCTCTCTCATCTCTCTCTCCTCTCTCTCCCCCTCTCTCTCTCTTCTCTCTCTCTCTCTCTCTCTCTCTCCCCTTCTCTCTCTCTTAGGTCTGTCTGTCTGTCTATCTCTGTCTCAGTCTCTCTCTCTCTCTCTCTCTCTCCTCCCCTCTCTCTTCTCTCCTCTCTCTCTCTCATTCTCTGCCTGTCTGTCTGTCTGTCTGTAATGTCAGACACCATTTGTTTCCGTACAGTTTGGCCACGGTGGGACTGAACAACAGACAGGAAATCCGACCATTTTGTCGGACAGGTCAATAAGCAACGTCCACGACATTGTTCAAACCAAGACGACCATGGCTGAAACAGTTTACATCAACTGATCCCATGGGTACAAAAGCTTTTAGTATGTTAAAAGATGCAAAACCTACCTCATTCACCTTAACGCCAATATATCGAGATACTATTAAAGATACATACATACATACCCGCGATGGATGAATAACATTGACAGATCTCATGTAAATAGACCGTTATATTTACTTGCATTGTGCATAAATATGGAGGATGATAATATTTGTGTCATTATTGTTTGTCATGGGTATGTGAGAGGCACTGTGTTTCTTAATCATTTAAAACTCAGCCAGACCGTGTGAATATTTTTCCACGTTTTGCTTGATTGTGCTGAGTCAACCGGAGGCTTCCATACTGTTTTTGTGTTTCCTCTGTGTGTGTGTGTGTGTGTGTGGTGTGTGTGTGTGTGTGTGTGTGTGTGTGGTGTGGTGTGTGTGTGGTGTGTGTGTGTGTGTGTGTGTGTGCGTGCGTGCGCGCGTGC
>CM031597.1:88385645-88388145 GCA_018398815.1 Conus ventricosus | reverse complement strand
CTGAAGTCATTCGCCATCTCTGGCTTCACTGAAGTCTTCGCCATCTCTGGGCTTCCTGAAGTCTTCGCCATCTCTGAGCTTCACTGAAGTCTTCGCCATCTCTGGGCTTCACTGAAGTCTTCGCCATCTCTGGGCTTCACTGAAGTCTTCGCCATCTCTGGGCTTCACTGAAGTCTTCGCCATCTCTGGGCTTCACTGAAGTCTTCGCCATCTCTGGGCTTCACTGAAGTCTTCGCCATCTCTGGGCTTCACTGAAGTCTTCGCCATCTCTGGCTTCACTGAGTCATGCCTCTTGGGTTCACTGAAGCATCGCCATCTCTGGGCTTCACTGAAGTCTTCGCCATCTCTGAGCTTCACTGAAGTCTTCGCCATCTCTGGGCTTCACTGAAGTCTTCGCCATCTCTGGCTTCACTGAAGTCTTCGCCATCTCTGGGCTTCACTGAAGTCTTCGCCATCTCTGGGCTTCACTGAAGTCTTCGCCATCTCTGGGTGCTTCACTGGGGTCTCCGCCCATCTCTGTTTCTCTGGGGTCTCCCCCATCTCTGTGTTTCGCCGAGGACTTCGCCCATCTCTGCACTTCGCCGGGTCTCCGCCCATCTCTGCACTTCGCTGAGGTCTCCGCCCATCTCCGTGCTTTGCTGAGGTCTGCGACCGTCCCTGTGCCACAGTTTCTGGTCCACAGCAATACACCAGCCTGCTCAGGTCTTCACTCTTCGTTAGGGGTGGTGGCAGTGGACGAAGTTTTGCCTGCGTCCTGCGATTATGGTTGTGTTGTGTTCTGGAATATGCATCGATGACGAGAGACTGATGTTTCCAGTGTCGGAACAGTTCTGAATCAGGAGTCATCGAACTTTACTGCATAACAACCTTGTGTGACATTGGACATGAACAAATGCATACTATTGGATGACATTTAAATTGTGTGTGAGAACAAATGAGTGAGAGACAATAAAATAGCAAGGATGTGGTGTGAGTGTGTGTAGTTTGCATGCAGGTTTATTGAATATTCGTGCTTTATCGTTGGGTTATGTGCTTGGTGTAGTGGGAACCAATGTGATGAATCTATATGTGAACTAGAGTGAGCGTGGAAGGAGTTGTGAGTGTACATGTGTTGAGGTTAATAGATGTCATGTAAGTGCAAATTGTTGTCTGTGTGTTCTCGTGATAGCGTGTGTCAGTAGAGTAGGATCTGGTGGGATGAGGATTTATTCGTCCGGCTTGGCGGCCGTGACAAGGAGTGAAGGAGAATTTGAACAAAAACCAAAATGTATTAACGAACATTATCTGGAAGACACATTCCCCTTCTATTTCTATCTTCGATCACAGTGGAACCCTAATCATGTTAATCTACACACTGTCGCCGTCTGAGAGAAACCTACAGGCTATCCCTATGGCTTTAGGGCAATTTGGATTGACATGCCGTTCACACAAAGGAGAGAGAGAGAGAGAGAGAGAGAGAGAGAGAGAGAGAGGAGAGAGAGAGAGATTAATTTCTTCGCTTCCCAAAGCGGTAAGAAAGTCTTTTTTTTTTCCAATAGGTCTCGGAAAGACATATACAGACTGACAAGCAGACAGACAAATAGACGGAGAGAGAGAGAGAGAGAGAGAGAGAGAGAGAGAAGAGAGAGAGAGAGAGAGAGAGAGATTTCTTTGCTTCCCACAACGGTAAGAAAGTCGTGCATGTCGTTTTTTCCCCCACATAGGTCTCGGAAAGAAAGTCCATATACAGACTGACAAGGAGCAGACAAACAGACGGAGCAGATATGACGAGAGAGAGAGAGAGAGAGAGAGAGAGAGAGATTTCTTTGCTTCCCACAACGGTAAGAAAGTCGTGCTTGTCTTTTTTTCCCCACATAGGTCTCGGAAAGAAAGCCATATACAGACTGACAAGCAGACAAAACAGACGAGTACATATAACGGGGGGGGGGGGGGGAGAGAGAGAGAGAGAGAGAGAGAGAGAGAAGAGAACAAAAGAAATAGATGAAGAGCGGGGAAAAACTGACACAAACGGACGGTCAGACAGACAGACAGACTGGCATAAGTAAGCTGAGGGAACGCGAGAACACTCAAAAACTACGACGGGACATCCATTCCCACTCCGGCTGTAGGCAAAGGCGGTGACCACAAAGAGCCGGTCTCTTTGGTTTGGTTGGAGGTCCAAGGAGCCTGGGGTAAGAAGAGTGAGGAGAGACGGGGAACAGAGGTAGGAGGCTGGAAGAGGGGGGGGGGGGGGTAGGAGAGAGGATATGGGGAGGGCGGAAGGGGGTCAGGACAGGGAGACAGAGCTACACGAGAGAAAAACAGTTTCTTGCCCAAGGCAGAGGGTGTGACGAATAAACCTGAGAGTGAATCCAGGAGGCTGGGTATTATTATAGCTTTTGATTATCAGGGGAAGGGGGGTGGGGATGGGGCTTCGGGGTTTCTCGTTTACCCCCGTCCCTACCTTCCATCCCTCACCACCCGTGTTCCCTCCTACCCCACTCCCCAACACTGCACTTCA
>CM031597.1:88356712-88366712 GCA_018398815.1 Conus ventricosus | reverse complement strand
CCATCTATAAACCTGGCCATATCTAAATTATTTTCCAAAATTCTTTCTCCTATATGCATCTGGTGATGCGGTAGCGGTGGGGAAGGGAGAGAACCTGGAGATTCAGGGTTGGAACTTGCTGGTCACGCTCGTCCGCCCCGTCACATTCGCCGTACTTAAATCCTTCGGCCACCGTACTGTTGTGTGTTACAAGGAGAGGCGAGTATTTATGTTCACGAGCGTGCGTGCGCATGATTTGTCGTTCGGATGCGTTGTTGGAGATTTGTGTTATTTTGAAATGTGTTTATAAAAATTGACAGTTTGTGCCATTGAATTATTTATTTATTGCAAAAGAGGTGGCAGTTTATTAAGCGATGGTCGCTGTGTTGATTTATATTTCCTAAGAAGGAAAACGTTAAGCGTGAGTGAGAGAAGGGTAGAAGATAATTCATCTTTGTTTTATAACCTGTTGATTTAATGCAGTCTTTACCTGCATCGTGTGAACAGCAACCTTGAATCAATGATTTATACTGTGTGCGTTGAATACACATCACCCTCGCCCATCATGTCGAGTGGCTAAGACTTGACCGCAATGCAGCGTACAGACGGCAAGGGTTTCCAGAACCCTTCTTCCTTCCTCCATCCTTCTTCTTTTCCTCCTCTCCGACTCTCCTCCCAGCTACGTCCTCGCCCCCCTCCCGGGGCCTTTACCTGGAGCACGAAACTGGATGGTTCCACGTGCTGGTCGAGTGCCACGTTCTGGCTGAGACCACGGACGAGATGGTGGCCACGCGCTGGTCGAGGCCACGCCTTGGTCGGGAACCGTGGACAGCTAGGGTGAGCCCGCCGTCTCGACTTGGCGCCGCCTGGACCCCCGTCCAGGACCTCCAGTAACAGCTACGTCCCCCCCCCCCCCCCCCCCGGGACACGCCTTCAATGCCCGCTTGGGAGTCGAGGGTGTCGGCTTTGCGACTCCCTGCGAGAACCAACCCGGCTCGGATCACCTAGTGCGAAAGGTTGCATCCCAGCGGACTTGGCAGGGGCAGGGAAGTGGACCACTGTCATGGTGTGAGAAAAGGAATCGATACTGGAAATATTCCTTATAATTGTGTATTTTGTCATATGTGCCCTGGAATGCTGTAATTTGTGATCATGTGCTCCGTATGGCGAAATATTTATTTATAATCGGCATGTTGTGGTGTGGGAGTGCTTGATTGTGATTGGCATGTTGTGTGCGTGGAGTGCTTGATTGTGATTGTGCCATGTTGTGTCGTGGAGTGCTTGATCGTGAATGTGCATGTGTGTGCGTTGGAGTGCTTGATCGTGATTGTGCTAGTTGTGTGCTTTGGAGTGCTTTATAGTGATCGTGCATTGTGCTTGGGTGTTGGAATGTGATTTTGCTGGTGTGAATAAATGGGGTGTTGTATCGTAATCTTTTATTGTGGTGTCTTTGCTGAGCGTGTGAGGTCAGTCCACTCCCTTCCACTCCCACCTTAGACCGATCCTGTCAGGGCAGACCTCCAGGGTTCGTCGTGACATTGTGGGGGCTCGTCCGGATGTGAAGGCTCTGCTGACTCTCTCTCTTTTCGCAGAATACCTGTTTTAGTTTGTCTATTTTGTATATGTTTAGTCAGTTCAGTCTGTTGTTCGTGGGTGGGGTTGGCTGGGTGACTCAAGAGTGTTAAGGAGTCTTTTTGGTGGCCTGAGGGAACAACCGGCGTGACTTCGGGGGTCGAGGTGAGACCAGGAGTAGGTCGACCGCTTCGGACCTCCTTCCGCCGGGTACCTCACGCAGGTACGGCCGTAAGTCTTGCCCTTCTGTTGCCGCTCAGTCTCCATTCCTGGTTTGTATTTAGCCAATTTCTTGTTTTTTTTTCTCTCCCGGTGTTGATTTACAGGGGTTGTATGCGACCTAGTGTTTTTTATCTCCTCTCCTCCGGATTCCGTCTGCTAGGTTTTTGTTTTGTTTTTTTTCCGGCCAGCCCACCGCATCTGTCTCGTGCTGTAGAGCGCGGTGGTTGCCAGAGTGGGGAAGCCGACAAAGTTTTTGTTTTGCGTTTTTTTTTCGGTAGAGCCCCACCTGCACTGTTTCACCGTGCTGTAGAGCGCGTGTAGCCAGAGTGGGAGCAGCCGTAACTTGTCCGCACACACGCACCCACACACACATACACACAAATACACACGCCCCAAAATATTTGTTTTTTTTTTTCTCTAGTGGAATTGTTTTTTTTTACCCCCTGTATTTGGAAGACTGTAAGGATATTGTTGTCCATGGCGACGTCCGGCGCTGTGGTATGGCGACGCGGGCGTCGAAGAAGAAGGGTATACAAAATGTTACTGTATCCCTACATTAGTACCAGTACTTCGACTACGTAACTTCTACCTATTCCAGTGCTGTAGCAGGTAGTCCAGTGAGTACTTTTACTACCTCTTCGCTGGGGGACCCTCCCTGTCGAGACCCCGACTGTCACTTCCGCTCGGAAGCGACAAGATAGCGGAAGCGCAACTGTGGGCGTTCTGTTGAGTCCGCAGAGACCTGAAACCTTCCTCCTTTCCAGGCTTTGTTTCCCGCGGTCGTATGGGGCGATGCGCCCAGGGTAGGACTTTCCCTTATGGGGAAAGTCGAGAACCCATGGGAAGGGTCAGAAGGAGCATAAGTAAAGTGTAGGGTGTGGTGTAAAAGAGATGGTGTAGAAGTATGGTAAGGGTGGGGAGGGTGGAGAGGATGAGGTGGGTTTGAGGATTGGAGTTGGAAAGGAGGTGGTTTGGAATGATTGGAAGGTTGAAATTAGTGGGATGTTTAGTTGGTAGTGATTGGACATTCCGTAGGGAGAGCTGGATAGGATGGAGCTTCTATCGTAGAGAGGAACTGACAGACAGGAGGTTATGCATTAGAAGAGGCGATTATTCAGCGTAGGGAGGTAAGGCGCTAAACAGGAGCCTCAGCGTAGGGAGGAGGCCTGCAAGACAGGAGGCTCCGCAAGGAGAGCTTGCTAGACAGTAGGCACATCGTAGGGATGAGAGGCAGCCCACCTCGTCGGAAGAGAAGGGATCACGTATGAGAGTATGCTTCCAACTGGAGGCCTCAACGCGAATAAGAAGGAACATTTTAACTTTCGCGGCCTCCCACCTCCTATCCATGAAACCTCAGGGGGATAATCACACATTCAGTTGAAAGAGATAGAGGCCCAAAGTTAAAGCTTCCAGAGTTTCAGGACCTAGTTAGGACATTGACATATTTCTTAGAGCATTTAACGACCAAGGTAGGCGAAGTACATAACCAATTGACATGAGGACAAAAGCAAAGCAAAACCTTTTTTTTTATCTTTCTTCCTGGATTAAACTGGTGCTGCAATGGGAGTGAGGTGCTCACTCTACATAAGGATTTTTTGCGTCTTAATCAGACAAGCAGTTGGGACACTGCGTAAGCGTTAACCCCGCTCCCACCAAAACCGCCATAGACCTACCGTAGGCCGAAACCGACGTCCAGCCTGCATCCAACCGTTCAGAGCCCAACTTAGCATAAAGTGATCAAGGCATGTCTCACTACTCTAGGGTACATGCGTCATAAGTCAAAGAAGGGCGCATGATGAACTTCCACCACCTATACACATCACACGCCACCCTGTGAGTCCCCAGAGAATTGGCAGGTAACTCGGATAGGCGATACATGCACCTCCGGATATCGCGCGGGCGGCTGCTCAACACACTGGAGAAGTCTTGCATTGGGTGTGTAAGTGTAGATTAAGTGAGGCTATACTAGAATCACGCAGGGCTTAAGGCATCGCCCAGATACGGAGAGGAAGCCCTCCCCACATGGATATATTCAGCCGGTCGATAAGGGCGCCGACGACTGCAACGGTGGTCCGAATAAGCAGGGCAGTCCAACGGGGACACCACTCAGCACCTCGATTTTGTTTTCCCTTTGTGTGTCGTACTGAAGTAATATCCTCCTGGCCACATCATGAAAGATTGCCCAAGAGGGAGCCTGGCTGTAGTCATGGGGCAAGTCCAACCCATCATCCTCGCGCCTCGCTAACGTGGGGTCATCCCAAGCTTCTGGTGATTCAGTAGTGCCCAGTGTTTCTCTCTGTTGTTGGTAATCATCCTTGGGTCCGACACATCCAGGGATTCGGGAGCATCACACTCTTTTGTGGATACGGATTTAGTTTCCCCTAAGGCCCGGCGGCGCTAGTTATGATGTGGTTGCTGTTGGAGGCTGGTTTACCTCCACCCGTCATTCTGTACTTATTCCTATCTCCACCCCCTACTTCTGTGGCGAAGTATGGGCCATCGCGGTGGAGCGACCTCAGTATTCCCTTAATCATAGGAATTCAAATCACCTTCGGCAGACGGACGCAGTCAGGCCCGGTCCTACGGATTTGCCCGTAAGGCGTGTGTGGGAGTCACCACACGCGCCAAAGCTAAGAAGCAGGAACAGGAATGCGTCCCTTCTTCCAGCTAACTCTGACGATGTTTCGGCAAGGGCCGATCCCTGCTAGCATATCCGTCTCAGGCCAGGGACTTGGATGTCCAACCGCCTGCGACAACTGGTGGATCGTCCCGCTCAGTCCTGCCCACACGCCAAGGTGAGCTTCCAAGCTCACAAAGGGGATCCCTCTTTAGGTTTCCACTCAGGTGCAGATCGAGTGGCCCAGCAGCTTGTCGTTCCCCAAAGCTTGAGGGATTCTGTTCTCCGGCAAGGCCCACGATTCCCCCATGGCAGTTCAAATGGGCTCCAAGCGGACTCTCGAGCGAGTCAGACAGGACTTCTTTTGGCCAGGGATGAACTCGCTGGTTAGGCAGTACTGGCCGCCAGGTTGCGATGTCCGCCAACGACCAACGCCTAAGGGACGCTTGACAGCGTGTTCCCCTAGGTTCAGTGCCACAGTATGGGGAAGCCATTTCAGCAAGGTTGGGGTCGACACTGGTGGGACCCATTAATCCTCCATCCGATCGCGCTCACCGCTAACAACTTCGGTAAGTGGCAAATCTGCGAGTCGATACCCGGAGGCTGTCCCCGCTAGGACAATCGATTCCCCTACTGTTGCAGAAACTCTCAGGCAAATTGGACGCGCACTGCGTGGCCAAGGAAGAAGTACGCCGGAAGTTTGTACTGGAGAGCGATTCATCAGTCCTCCTCCAGTCCGGGACAGGATCCGCCAGTCAGTCGTTCAGACTCATGAGTTAGGCAGTGGAGCAGCAGAGTCAGCGTTCACTTACCGTCAATATCAAGGGTTCCTAATAACGGATGCTGACATCTTAGCCGAGCTCCGTAGTTACAATTGGAAAATCATTCAGAGGGACACCATCTCCCTCAACCCAGGTTATATTTTTTTTTTTTTTTGTCTCTGTATCAGGTGTAGTGACAGTTGTCACTTCAGTGAGGTTAAACGTTAGTGAATCACCAATGGTTCGGATAGTTACTTTCATGGTTGGAAGGTTTTGCTTAGTTGTTTGATAAATGTATATTATGTTTGTCCTCGGTGTGATTCTATCGTGAATGTTTGTATTTGGATTTTTCCGTACTCTGACGATCACATAGAGTGGGGTTCGGGTCCCCATAGTTAAGTTGCGCACATGCGACAAGGTTCAAAGGAGCACTGTACTCAGAGACACAGATGCTTTTAGAAGGGGGGGTTTGTCACGAGTTTGTCACGAAGGCCTACGACGTTCGAACCCACCAAGGGTGGCGGAATTACTTTATTTTGTTTATTGTCTTGCTGTTGTCGTGTATCCTCCCTAGAGGGTGGCTTGTGGTGCAGTTGCACCTTGGTGTGGTTCAGCTTCACTTCGTTTTTGCTTTCTTATCTCTCTCTCAAATTCCACCGCCCGTGCTATTCATCCTGCAAGTACCACGGGTGCCGGTACCTTTCTCTCGACTTTCTGTCTACGGCCTTCCCCCCTCGGCCCCCCCCCCTGTCTTTTCACCATTGTCGCACGTGCTTCGTTTCCTATTAGTTTGAAGTAAGCTCACTCTGTGACGCAGCAATGGCATTGTCGTCCGCCATTGGCTGAGGAGGTTAGCTCTTCACTCGAGCGGAAGATGTCTTCTTGGGGCGCCTGCTCCAGTCCTGGTACTTTACCTTATCGTGAGAGTACAGACAGTACATTCATTCCTTGCAGTCGGCCTGTAAGGAGAGGGACATCATTTCTTCTGTTTCCGCATCTTCGCCTCTGTCCCTCTCGACTGGACAGAGGTAGAGAGAGTCCTTTGACCCGCCTATTCGGGGTCACCCACGGGTAGCTGGTAATGCATCAGTTCGTGGTCTGTTTTTTTTGATTTGTTGTGTTAGCCGGCTTAGGTCCTCTCTATTTTGCGCAATTTTCTTTTAGTTTTCCGAATGTAAGAAAATATTGTGTTGAGACCTTTTCTCTTAGGTGAAATTCCATCTTTAACCTGGCCATCTAAATTTTTCCAAAAATTCTTTTCTCCTGTTTTATGCATGGTGATGCGGTATGTCGGTGGGAAGGAGAGAACCTGGTGAATCAGGGTTGGAACTTGCTTGGTCCTCGCTCGTTCCGCCCCTTCACATTCGCCGTACTTTATCCTCGGCCACCGTCTGTATTGTGTGTGCAAGGAGAGCGGTTTTTTGTTCACGAGCGTGCGTGCGCATGAATTTGTCGTTCGAATGCGTGGTAGGAGATTTGTGTTAATTGAAATGGTGTTTATAAAATGTGACAGTTGTGCAATGAATAATTATTTTCAAATTGGTGGCAGTTATTAAGCGATGGTCGCTGTGTTGATTTATTTCCTAAGGAAGTAAAAACGTTAAGCGTGATTGAGAGAAGGGTGAAGATAATTCCATATATGTTTTTATAACCTGTGATTTAAATGCAGTCTTACCTGCATCGGAGTGAGAAGACTTGATTCAATGGATTTACTGTGTGCGTTTGAATACACTTTCCCCTCGCCCACATCATGCGAGTGGCTAAGACTTGACAGCAATGGTTCAGACGGTTACTGACGGCAGGGTTCCAGTACCTTCTGTCCTTCCTCCTTCCTTCTTTTCTTTTCCTCCCTCTCCGACTCTCCCTCCCAGCTACGTCCTCCCCCCCCTTCACCGGGCTTCAACCTGGAGCACCGAACAGGATGGTGCCACGTAGCTGGTCGAGGCCACGTTCCTGCTGAACCACGGACGAGATTGGTGCCACGCGCTGGTCGATGGCACGCCTTGGTCGGGACCGTGGACTGCTAGGGGACCCGCGCGTCTTCGACTGGGCCGGCCTGGACCCCAGTCCAGGACCTCCGTAACAGCTACGTCCCCCCCCCCCCCCCTCCCCCCACCCCCCCCCGGGACACGCTCATCACTGCCCCGCTTAGGGAGTCGAGTGTACGCTTTTGGGCGACCCCTGCGAGAACCAACCCGGCTCGGAGCACCTAGTTCGACAGTTTCTCCCAGCGGAACTTTTGGCATGGCAGGGATGTGGACGCACTCCATGGAGTGAGAAAGGATCTGATACTGTGAAATTTTCCTTATAATTGTGTAATTTGGTCATATGTGCTTGGAATGCTGTAATTTGATCATGTCGTCGTATGGCGAAATTTTATTTATAATCGTGCATGTTGTGGGTTGGTAAGTGCTTGATTGTGAGTGCATGTTGTGTGCGTTGGAGTGCTTGATTGGTTAATGTGGCATGTTGTGTGCGTTGGAGTGCTTGATCGTGATTGTGCATGTTGTGTGCGTTGAGAGCCTTGATCGTGAATGAGCATGTTGTGTGCGTTGGAGTGCTTTATAGTGATCGTGCATGGTGCGAGGTGTTTGGAATGTTATTTTTGCTGTGTGAATAAATGGGGTGTTGTATCGTAAATCTTTATTGTGTAGGTCTATTGCGAGCGGTGTGAGGTCAGTCACTCCCTTCACACTCCCACCGAGACCGAATCCTGTCAGGGCAACCTCACAGGTCGGTCGTGATCACACACACTACAACACACACTCACACACACACACACACACACAAGCACACACCCAACATACACACACATCATACACTCTCTCTCTCTCTCCTCTCCTTCTCACTTCTCTCTCTCTCCTCGCTCCTTCTCTCTCCTCCTCTCTCTCTCTCGTCTCACTCACTCTCTGTCCGTCATCACAATAATGTCTTGACAAAGAATTAAAAACAAAGAATAAAAAGAGTGTGCGCTGTGTGTGTGTGATGTGTGTGTGTGTGTGTGAGTGTGGTGTGTGTGTGTGTTCTGTGTGTGTGTGTGTGTGTGTGTACAAGAGAGAGAGAGAGAGAGAGAGTAGAGAGAGAGAGAGAGAGAGAGAGACAAAGACAGAGACAGAGACACCACAAGAGAGAGAGATTCCCCAGTTCCCCAATTCAAGTGTCACCGGATTTTCGCGTCGAAAAATGCCTTCTCATATATACACGTTTAATCTGAAATGTAAGTCATGGATATCGAAATAACAAATTCTCCAAGGAGCGAGTGAGGAGAGAGAGAGAGAGAGAGAGAGAGAGAGGGAGAGAGAGAGAGAGAGAGACGAGAGAGACAGAGAGAGACAGAGAGAGACAGAGACGAGACAGAGGGGACAGAGAGAGAGAAGAGGGGGGCGACACAAAACACACACACAACACAACACACCACACACCCCCCCCCAACACACAAAAACACACACACAGAAATAATTTTCCCCCCCCAATTTTCTCTCTCTTTTTTCAAATCCTTTCTGCACCACCACCCCCACCACCCCCACCCCACCACATTTTCCCTTCCCCTTTTCCCCCCATGGGATTTTTTTTTAGTTTCGCCATTACCAAAATTGCAACTAACAGAAGAGTCAAACGAGACACAAAACATCTCTTCTCTTCTCTTTGTCTCCTCTCTCTCTCTTTCTCTCTCTCTCTCTCTCTCCCCTCTCTCTCTCTCTCTCTCTCTCTCTCTCTCACCTTTTTGTTCTCTCTCTCCCTCTCCTCTCCTCTCTTCTCTTTTCTTCTCTCTCTCTGTCTCTCTCGCCCCGTTTCTCCTCTCTCCTCTCTCCTCTCTCTTCCTCTTTTTCTCTCTTTTTCTCTCATGAACCTCTTTTTTTTTTTTCCCCCCTCAAAAATTAGATTAATGTTTTAAAGAGGCCCAAAGCGCGGGGCGGGAGTGGGGGGCACAGGAAGGCAAAGGGAGCTGGAAAGGGGCGTTGAAAATGCATGCCCATGACACGTGGCCCCAGCCCCCGGGATACTGTTTGGGGCCCCGTCCGGCTAAAAGGTTTACCGTTTTGTGAGGGCGGCAACGATCTTTTTATGATTTTGGCTGATTGTTTGCTTGGTTTTGGTTTTGGTTTGGTTGGTTGGTGGTTATTGGTGGTTGGTGGTTGGGTTTGGGTTTTGGTTGGTTGGTTGGGGGGGTTGGTGGTTGGTTGGTCGTTGGGTTGGGTTGGTTGGTTGGTTGGGGTTGGGTTTGGGTTTGGGTTGCTGTTTTTTTGTTTTGCTAGTGTTTTTTTGGGTCGGTACGTTGGTTGGCGCTTTGGTTTTGGGCTGGTTGGTGGTTGGTTGGGGGTTTGGGCGGGTTTTGGGGGGTGGTTGGTTGATTTGTTTTTGTTTAGTTGGTTGGTTGGTTGGTGGGGTTTTGCGGGTTTTGGTTGGGGCCTGTTTGGTTTGGGGTTGGTTGATTGGTTGTTTGGTTAAAGATATTTGAAAGGGGGATGGCTGGTGGTTGGGGTTTGGTTGGTTGGTTGGTTGGTTGGTCGGTATTTTTGGTTACTTTGTGGTTTTTTTGCTTAGTTGGTCGTTGGTTATAGTTGGCTAGTTGACTTTTTGGTGATGGATGCTAGTATTTTTGGGGTTTTGGTGGTAGACGGTTTCCCCCCTTGTTTGTTGATTTTTTTTGGTTAGCGGTTGATTGATTAGTTGGTTAAGGGTTTTTGAGGGAAGGAAATTGTTGATTATTTTTTGTTTGTTTCTTCTTTCTTTTATAAGGAATTAAACATGAAAAAAAAAGCTCCAAACTGGCTTAATATTATTAACGTGTTCGGGGGGGGAAGGACGGGTTGTAGAGAGGGGGAAGGTGAAGAGTGATAACGGAGAA
>CM031597.1:88343007-88355504 GCA_018398815.1 Conus ventricosus | reverse complement strand
TCTTCTGTATTCGAAAGTAATACTCAACTGTAAAACAAAAAGAAAAAATAGGCACAAATATATCAAACATATCATAAAAGTAATTAACCCTATACACGTGAGCAAGCATGCCCGTACGCCGGTACATACACGCGCGAGGTTGCACGTGCGCGTGCGTGCGCGCGCGCGCGCGCACGCGCGCGCGGGTGTGTGTGTGTGTGTGTGTGTGTGTGTGTGTGTGTGTGTGTGTCTGTGTGTCTGTGTGTCTGTGTGTGTGTGCATGCGTGCATGCGTGCGTGTGTGTGTGCGTGCGTGTGTGTGTGTGTGCGTGCGTGCTTGCGTGCGTGTGTACGTGCGTGCGTGCGTGCGTGTGTGCGTGCGCGTGCGTGCGTGCGCGGGCATGCAGGACGTGTGCGTGTGTATACACGGTGGCAAGAAGAAAAAATGTGTGCGTGAGTGCATATACACGTGTGTTTGCTGTTTGGTGTGTGTGTGGGGTTTTTGTGTGTTGGTGTGTGTGTGTGTGTGTGGGTTTTCCGTCCGCGCGGTGTACCCGTGGGCAAAGGGGGAAAGGGAATGGGCCCCAGGATGCTGTATATTTTCCGCGCATTTTTCCGATTTGCGATCTTAAGATTGCGCAGCGCGTTTTTTACGATCCTTAAATTGCGACGTCTTAAGACGCGCAAGGGGTTTTTGCGCTTTTTAATGAGCGCCGCTTCAGAGGGTAAAAAAATACGACTTTCAAAGGGCCTGCGTTCAACGTAGGGCCTGACGAATTCTTCGCAACCTTTATACTATGGCATGCGACGTGGTAATAAGTTCAAATGACGGGCTCACTCAAGCTCATGCTCAAATTTTGGGAATATTAGTAATGTATTTTTGGGGGGGGTGGGGTTGGGATTGAGGGCTCATCTCACACTGCTTTTTGGGGGTGTGGGGGGGGGGGGGGGTTTGTTGGTGGTCTTCCATGACACCTTTTCAATTCTTCTTTTTCTTTTCAGGTTCCTACTGACGAAGAGTGATACACCACAGTGATGAGTCCGAATTTATTGTTATACTGAATCCCTTTTCATTGACTTGAAGAATTGAAAAAAAGTAATGTTTTTTAAAAAAGAGTCTTAGTTTTGTTTTTATGTAACATAAATTTACAGATTTTTTCTATAAAATGGCTATTTTGTCACGCCGACCCGGGGGCTTCCCTAAAAGGATGGGTCTAATGGGGTGAAGGAGTGACTGCCCTCACACCCCCGCAAGAGACCAACAAAAAAGATTACAATACAACAAAATTATTCACACCACACAACATAGTCAAAAATAAGCATTTCAACACAACAACATGCAAATCACAAAAAACATTTCAACACACACAAAATACCATAGCCCAAAAACAAGCATTTCCCCGCACACAACAAAACCCAAATCAAAAATAATCATTTCCAACACACATTCCTTTCCGTCTTCATGTTCCCCCACCTCTGTCTCTCCAAAGCCCTCTAAAGGTACCGTGTCGACTCAGTCCCCCCAAACCGGGTCTGTTCCGAATAGAGTTTTTAAATCCACCCCTTGACAAAACCCAAACCCCCCCAAATTGCACGCCCCAAGAGCTAACCACACGGGTGACATGGCGTAGGAAGTCGAACTGGAGAACGACCCTGGGACGGGGCGTTGTCCCTAAATCCCGGACGGGGGTTGGACCATTCAGCAAGGTCCAGTGCCCCTCACACTGGGGCGGCCCCAACAGGCAAGCTTCGGTGAACCCCCCGGGGGGGGAAGAAAAACGGAAGGAACGGGAAGGAAAGAAGGGTACCCGTGGACGAGGCGTTGTCGTAAAGGTCCCGGACGGGGGTGGGCCCATCCAGCAAGGTCCCGTTTTTATTGAATCTGCGGTTCTTTTTTACCAGCGGAAGTATTCCTTTTTCTGTCTCCATCAATCCGAGTCCCACAGTCTCACCCGGGCCCCCCAAACTGCATTTCGGGCTGTGGCGGGGAAGGGGTATACTGCTGTGTTCCCAGTGACTTTAGGATCGTAACATGTTTTTTTCAAATTTTAAAAAAAGCGGAGCGAGGTGCGCGCACACACACACACACACCACACACACACACACACACAACACACAACACACACATGTACCGCGCGCACACACACCTCCACAACACCACACACACACACCACACCACACACACACACCACACACACACACACATTTTCACGCAAAACACACCACACCACACACACACACACACACACACACACACAACACACCAATACAAACCACACACACCACACACACAACACACACACACACACACACACACCCCCCACACACACACACACACACACGTAGGGCCGCGGCCGAAACCACTCACACCACACTCACACACCATACACACCACACACACACACACACACACACCCCACAACAAAACAACCCACACACAACACATGTACGCGCGCGCGCACACACCTCACCACACACACACACACACAACACACACACACAACAAACACCAACCCACCAACCCCACACACACACATACAACACACCACACATTTTCTTTTGAAAAAATTACAAAAAATCAGCATGTAAAAAAGAAAACTTTCTTTCTGCAAATGGAAAGAAGCACGATGCGGGGTCAGATTATTTTGTTGTTTTATTTTCAGCGGCAGCTGAAAAGGGCAAGCAAACCCAAACCAAAAAAAATTTCACAAAACCAACCCCGTGGGGGGGACGAAGATTGCAAACAAGAAAAAGCGAAAAGTATAGGCCTGAGATGTGCGACCCCAAAACAAACAAAAGATTTGAATATTTCATTATTTGAAAAAAAATTAAAAAACCTTATGCAAACAAAACAAGAAAAAGAGAAAAATAAAATTTTGAAGGATAAATGAGTTTGTCTAAAAAAAACTCGGGGTCTTTTTGGCAAAACTTAGATTTCTCACGGGTGCTAAAGAAACCCCGCGCAAAGAAATTTGATGCTGACATGGTTTTTTACGTGACCTTTTGAACCCTGAAACACAGTTTTGACCTGATTTCGGAATGAATTAAATCAGTTTTAAAAGCCATCTCTGATGACTGGGACCATGTCGGGCGCACAGGTTTTCTTGTAACCCGTACAAAAGATAATCCCCCGGGCAATAAAGGCTATGAAAAAAGGTAAGGTCCGGGGCCCGAGGGTGACGGCCTGATGTTCCGTTTTAAACAATTTTCGGCAAAGTTTTTACATGTTTTGTTCAATAGAGCCCTTTGACAGTGGGAAAATACCAAAAATTTTGGAAAAGGGGGTTGATTTTTCCACGCTAAGAAGGGCCCAAAAAAAAAACCCGGAAAACTATAGAGGTTTTTCACTATTAAATTTTTTGGGGCAAATGATAGCAGCATTTTGAATAAGGTTATTGTTTTTTTGGGAAAAAGCAAGTAAATACCAAAAGCCAAGCAGGTTTTAAAGGGATACTTTTAAAAACTGAAATTATTCTCTCTGAAAATCATTAATTCAGAAATATCTTACTAAAAAGACGGCCGCTTCTCATTTTTTTTTCGTTGTTTTTCCCAAAGGCTTTTGATAGTATTGAAAGCAAATTTTCGTATACTACTTTCAAAAAGGAATTCAGGGAAAAATGTTTAAAACACTAAAAAATTTGTACAAGAAAGTTATCGGCGTTAAAAAGGGAAAATAACATTGAGTTTTTCCCGAGTGTTTGTCGGGGGAAGGAAAGCTGCATTCCGCCCTTTGCTTTTTTTCTTTGTTTTTACGAACGCAAAGTACCAATTTTATGGTAACACAAGGGGGATTGTTTTTCAGATCAAACTGCATTATCTTATTGAGTATGCAGAGACATTGCCTTGGTTTTCTGACCTGTACTGCCCCCAGAAGAAAATGACTTTTTGGATCTTTTCTGTCGCAAATTTGGACTAAAGGTAATATGAAAAAAACGAAAGTGTTGTCTTTAAGAACGGTTTTTTTCTGAAAAGACTGGGCAGGTTTTTTTGCGGTAAAAAAATCAAAGGGGGAACCCCATGACAACTATTTGGAGTGATATTTTCTGCTACATTGAACTGTCAAAAGGGGTAAGTAATCTTTCTGGGAAGGCACTTAGACGTTTCGGGAAATTTAAGAAGTTATTTTTTAAAAACAAAAAAACACCCATTCATACTGTTTTTTTTAAATTTTTGTGTGAAATCAACCCAATCGTTTATTGGCCAAAAAATTTGGGGTTTCCAACACCGAAGAAATTTGAAAAGGGGCAAACGAAAATATGAAAAAAGGGTTTTGATTTTTGGGAGAAAAGGAAAAATAATATTGTTTGGGCGAGTGTGGTAGATTTCCTTTGTTATGATGCCTATTACAGCTTTTTAGGTACGGGTGCCGACTTCTGTATTACACATGCCCGCTACCCTTCAATGTTAAAATTAGTTGTTTAGATGATAAAAAGAGGCAGAACTGGGCTACTCGATTAGACCATTTTGTTTTAAATTTGGTTTTGGCTATGTAGGGGTGATGAAGAGTTGGAAATCCTAGCTACTTTTTTTAAAGTATTCAAAGAAAGATTGGGGGAAAAATTTCCGTATGGGGCATAAACATTGAAACAGAAAGGAGCTACACTTAACCCAACCCCAAAATCAAAAGGCCACCTAAAATAACCAGTTAAAAAATCATGGCACCGTGTGTTTTTTGTTTTAAATCAAATCGCCCCCACAAAGGGAATCCCGCTTGGAAAATTTGTAAAAACCCCAATTTTGTAAATCTGTGATTTGAACTGTGTTGAAGCCCTTGTTCTTTTTTTTGTTTGTGTCCCCAAGATATGCTGCACCCGTAAACGCCTATCCCTCTTTTTACTACCGCTTCCCATAACTCTAAAGTACAGTTGCTCTCAAAATCCATGGAAAATTAGTTTAAAATAAGCGACTAATTTGTGGAGCTATAAACGCGTTTGCCAAACACATCTTTGTTGAAATTTTTTGTACTCCCCTGTATACAATTTTGAATGCCCATTTCCCCTGTCTGAAAGGCCCCATTGGCCGAAAAGACTTTTTAAAAAATTTAAAAAAAAAAAAAAAAAAAAAAAAAAAAAAACACACACACACACACACACAACTACCTGCGCGCACAACCCACCACACACACACACAACACACACCCCAAAACACACAACACACACACAACACCGCACGCAGCGCGCACAACACACACACACACACACTACCACACACCCACACCACAAACACACACACACACCAACACACACAACACACACACACACACCACAACACACAACACATAAAGAAAGATGGTGCGCTGGTCTACATCTTTCTGTTTGACCAAACAACATCGACACTGCTCTCTATCAGTCCCCATGAAATTCCACAACAGATACACATACATGCACATGATCAGGGGGGTTTTTAAAAAGAGAGAGAGAGAGAGAGAGAGAGAGGAGAAGAGAGGAGAAAAGAGAAGAGAGAGGGGGGGGTGGAGAGAGAGAGAGGAAAAACCAAACACAGAGGCATAAATTGTCAGGACAAAAAAATAAAAAAACCCAAAACGTGGTCCGGTTTGTTTGGTCAAAAGCCAACTAAAATATTCTGAGCCCCGGGTAACGGGTCCGTGTGGGGGCCACCCAAATTTTAAGCTAGCGGAGAGCTCCACGGAAGGTCGTCCGCAAGGGACTAAGTAGCTGACCGACGCCTCGATGTTGGTCAAACATCTCGAGCCCGAACAACTCCCGGGCCCAATTTGAGCACAGCGAGGGGGAAATCCTATTTTCACGGAGACGCTGCCTCGTAGACGTCGGAGTGGGGGAACCAACGTCTCGATAGGTCGGGCCAAAAAGACTACCCAAATTTCGCCCCGTCGGGAAAGGGGAGAGGGAGAGGTAGGGGGTGGGGGGGGGTGAAACAAGCAACAATTAATGCCCAAAGACCACCACAGAGAGAAAGGGGTTTTTTTTAGGCGTGACTGTCATGATTTGAAAATCCAATGGAATTAGGGGGAGATAACTCGGGTACGGGAGGGGGTAAAAATACGGGGGAAACCAAAAGGTATCCCTTTTGGGACACGTAGGTGGGGGGTAAAAAGTAATGCGTGAGTGAGGGGAAGGAGAACAACAGGGAAAAGGGAGATGAGGGGGTTCGGGGTGTAGTCCCCGCCAGAAAAAAGGGGAAAGAGAGATAAAAGAGGGGAGAGAGGAAACGAACAGAGAAGAAGAGAGAGGGGTTTCTGAGTGTAAGCTCTGCAGGGGAAGGGGAAGAGAGAGAGAAAGGAGAGAGAGAGAACCAATTGAGCTTTAGCACCGTAGATAGTCGCAGAGGAAGGACTAAAAAAGAGAGTGGAGAGAGAGAGTTGCAACTAATGAAGAGAAAAGAAAAAAAAAAGAAAAGAAAAGAAAGAAAACCATGTCCCATTTGTAGAGCAGACTAGAAAAAGGAGAGAGAGGTGAAATGTTTTTAAGCAGGAAGAAAAAAAGGAGAACAGATCGATGTGATAGTCACTGTTCCATCAAACCCGGGGGTTCGCCCTCATACCTGGCACTCCCTGACCCGTCCCAGCAGCCCAAACCCCCCCGTGCCACATTTTTGGTCGGGTTTTGTGAAAGTGACAGTAAAAAAGAGAAAAAAAAAGAAAAGAAAAGACAGTGATTCGTAAATAGTTAAATCACCGGGCCAGGTAAGTGAAATCTTTTTACCCGGTTATTTAAATGATGTTTTAGTAAATGTTTTTGTGAGTTCAGGAAAGAGAGAAGTTTTATTTTTTTTTTTTTTCCAAAAGCATTGATGTTTCGTTCTATTCTTTGTAGTAAAGTTTAACTTTACTAGTGGTTGATGACGTGCATGATAATGAATGAATCGAAGAAAGCTTGGAGTGTGTTTGGGCTGTGCGCTAGCCCTTCCTCCTCGACATCAGGGGTTTGACAATTTATTGGCGAGCCTGCCGGGAAAATTTCGGCCCCATTATTAAAATTTTGTTCAACTCTCAGAGAGGGCGGGGGGTTCAAGTGTTGAAATCCTAAGAAAAGGGTTGCTTCTGTATTTTCCCAAAAGATATAAATACGGGTTTGGGGATTTGCTTCCCAAAGATAGTTAATACAGGCGGGGCATTTCACCCCCAGAGTATTTTTATTTCGCACAGATTGCCTAAAATTTCGCCTCATAGTTGGGTCAGGCGCTGGGGTCTTTAAAAACAACACTTGCCCAACTAAAATATAAACATGGGAAATTGTGCTACACTCACTCGTGCGGTAACCACCATTTGGGCTGTCGTAGAAATAAAATCTTTTTTCAAAAAAAAAAAAAAAAAAAAAAAAAGGGATAAATGGGGAAAAAAGAACACCCCTATTAACAACTCGTGGCGCGCTCGTGATTTAGGCTACTCGGAGAAGATTTCGAGCACGTTGAAAACCACAAAGGATGGAAAAAGGGGAAAAGAGCGAAAGACGCTTCGCGGGAAAAAAAAAGAAGAAACAGAAGATTAAGGTTCGGCTAACAATGAAAAAAGAAACCAGGGAACAAAAGATTAAGGATTTAGGCTAGGAAAAGCAGAAACAGAAAGTTTAAGGGGTCAGGCTAACAATGTAAAGAAACGCAGGAAAAAAGAAAGATTAGAAATTCAATAGAGTTAGAGCGAGTGAAAACAAAGGGAGCCCCGTGATGGTAGTTCACTTTCCAGGGGCCTGTCGCAGGTACGCCCCCCGACCCCAAATTGCCAAAATTTCCAAGGAACAATTCGATTGACGCATACATCAGTCGTTTCGAAACGTTTCGCCAGTCAAGGTTGGCCTAGAAGAGTGGGGAGTCATTTTTTCAGCGCATGACTGGGAAAGGCATTCAGATTTTCACGCTTTCCGCAGAACAACAACTGATTTTTTTTGCCCTGAAGGAGTCGTTGATGAAGGGGTTTTTACCTCACAGAGGGGGGATTCAAAAAAAATTTCGTTCAGCGATTGCAAGCGGGGAAACGTAAACTCAGTTTTTTTGCACGTTTAGATCACAATTTGATAAATGCAGAGGGTTGATGGTACGAAGAAGGAGTTCCTGAATTTAAAGGTGGTTATTAAAGGAAAAAGATTTTGTCAGGGTTTCGGCCCGAGTTTTAACCCAAAATTTAAAGGGGCAGCCAAGACAGCAGGGGAGTTTGGGAAATTAAACAGAGGTTTTAAGGGGGGGCACGTTTGGGCACTAAGGGGGCAGGAGAAAAGGGGCTAGGCCAGGGGAAAGAGGGAAGGAGACCAGGGATTTTCTGCAAAATCTGCCAAAAACCCCGGGTGGGCGAAAGGGAAGGGCAAAGGGGCGTTGGTGTTTCTTGTCACAAGAAGGGAAATGTGGCGAGGGTTGGGCGCTGAGGTTCCAGAAGGCACAGCCTTGCAAGAGGTGATAAGGGTCGCAAGGGGGAAAAGCCTCGTGAACCAAAAGGGGTCCAATTGAAGAGGGGGGGGGTGCAGCCTATGGCTAGCATGGGAAAGCTTTATGGAGGGGTGAGGGCACTAGGTGAGGGTTCGTTCCAGGGAAAAGGGGGATTGGCCACAGAGGGGGAAAGGGGTTACGAGACACGGTTGTTTCATGGTGTTTAGAACAAACCCGGGCGAGAAAGGGGATTTGACAGGGAAAAACCAGACCCGTATCTAATCGATGGCCTGGGGGGGAGGCCATTGTAAATGAAGTACTCCCCTTTCTTTCCCGGGAGTTTGTCTGCGCGGGATGGAGAAACCCCTTTATGATTTGACATCGGAAATATTCCAGGTGCAAGGGATCCAGGGGGTCCTGATTGTTGACGCTCGGGGGCAGCATTCAAAAAACCCGGGGCGGAAGGGGAAAAGGTTTATAACCTTAGTCGTTCCAGCAAGGAATCGGCATAGATTTTTCGCCTGATGATTTAGGGCACGCAGGGAAAAAGACCCTTCGCTCGTGAAAGTTTGGGGGTTGGCAAGAGGGGGGAAGAAACAGGGGGGTTAGAGGGGGTGAGACAGAATTTCTTGGAAAGGCGGGCTTTTTACCGAGTGTTCACCAAGGGGGAAGCAGGGAAGGTGACAACTCAGTTAGAGGGCCAGAGTTTCGTGACACTGGGCTCAGTGGGTCACGATCGCTCAGGCGGGTCATCTCGGGACTGGCCCCCAAAACAGTGACCGAATCTTTTAGATTTTCATTGCCCGGGGGAAGGCAACATCAGGTTTTTGCATGTCTGTGACGTGTGTCAAAGGGCACCCCAAAAAAAGGGGGGAAGAGGAAGGCACTCTTAAACAGCCTCCTTTAATTGACACACCTTCGGAGGGTGGCTGTTTTTACGTTGCCCAATCGCGCCCTGTTCCAAAGGGGCACAGGTATTGTTGACGCTCGTGGGGCACGCGACCAGATACCCAGAAGCAGTTTCATTGAAAGGCGTAAAACGCAACAGGTCGCTGAAGGGCTGTAGACATCTTTTTCCGCGTGGTGTGCCCCAAAAATTTCAGTGACAGGGGGTCACAGTTTACCCACGTGATGAAGGAGTCAAAAGGCTGCTAGGGTCACAACCGCTTCTCACTACCCCATACCCCCCACAATGCAATGGGTTGGTGGGGAATTCAAGGTGTGCTAAGGGCATCTTTTAAAAAAAGCTTGTGAGGAAAAAGGCCCCGCAGATTGGGACCGCTCATTCCGCGGCATGTTGCCTACCGGGAACCCCCCGGAAAGCACGGCTTTTCGCATTTGAGCTCGTATGGGGGGACGTTCGGGGACCAGTTGGGTTCTCAAAAGCTGTGGTCCGGGGAAACAGATCAGAAGAGGTCAAAACCCTTATCATATGTGGTGGACCAGCAATAGGCTAGGGAAAAACATGAAGGGCGCAAGGAGGTTGCAGGGGCTAGGGTCGTTCAGAAGAAGCAATATGACGGAAAGGGGAGGGAAACAATTCCCCAAAGGGGAGATCAAGTCCGTTACTGCTTCCCACGGTCACAACAACTGCTATGCATTGGAAGGGACCATTTACCATCATTGAAAAAGGTAATCAGGGGGTACCGAACGATTGAAAGGGAAATCCAAAATTTTTCCCTGCAAAATTTTTCTCCGCAAATATATTGCGTGAGCTCAGCACTAGGCGCAGCGCAACATTGTGAGGGGAAGGGGGACCCAGCAAAAAAGGGGGGATTTTGTTTCCTGGTTTCCAGGAGAAGGTCAACAGGGATGTGTCACTGTATGAAACTAACAGTAAAGGGTGATGAGGAAGGTGGACGGGGTTTTGGAAAGGGGTTGTAAATTTTATGGGGCATTTTGATGCATCCGAGACATGGGGGGGCTATGAGGCAGCTAGGAGCAGTTTTTAGAGAGGGAACAAGCCAATTTACAGCCCAACCCCAAAAAAGTGCCAGGTTGGTTTTTTTCCCAACCGGAGTTCCCAGGTTTTTTTTGTCGGAGGCGACAAAAAAGCAGCCGGAAAGAGGAAAGGGGAGAAAGGGTGAAAAATTCAGAAGACAAAAACCAAAAAAAGAAGTCAGGGGCTGCTAGGTTTTATTGGGTTTTTAAGGGAGTTTGTTCAAAATTTTGCACAATCACGGGCCTCTCAGTATTTGGTCAAGGCAGGGGGAAAACCGGCAGTGGTCAGTGGTAGACCTGCAGAGCAAGCACCGACGGGTTTGGAAAGACAGGTTTCCCCTCCCCCTCTTGAAGCTACCGGATATGTCAAAACCATTTTTTGTTGCGGGCAGAGCATCAGGGGGGTGGGGGTAGGGCGTATGTCAGGACATGAAGGGGCGAGTTCTCTGTGAGGTATGCTAGCAGAATTGACAAAGGTGAAGAAGGGTTTCGCAACTGTGGGAAGGGGGTGTTTCTGTTTTTGTGGGCCGTGCAAAAAATTCCCCAAATACTTGTAGGGAAAGGTTCGGATAGAGACTGACTCAACCCCTCAAATTTCCTGCAGGGGGCGCAGTTAAAAAAAACAGCAGAGTGCGCGTTGGGCAATGGGATTCCCCTACAGGTACGAGGAGTACATTCCAGGCGACGAAAGTCGGGCTGACTATTTAATTTGCGTAGTCTAGCAAGCGCAACTCAAGGAAAATCAGTCTATCCGGGGTGCTTTGTTTAAATTGTGTGGGGTTTTTTGTTGATTTGGGTATGGGTTCATTTCCCCTTGGGTAAAGGTTCATATTTTTTTGAGAATTTTTTTCAGTAAAGTTTATGTTGGAGCATACAGCGCTTTTGTTAATCATATTTTTCAATAATGAGGGTGGAGATTCCCATGAAGTGATGGGTCGTGATCATATTATATTGTCTTTTTATAAAATTGGAAAAAGGGGAGATCAAAACCCCAGGTAGGGGAATTGCATAGGGGGGGCACAAGGTCGTTATAAAATGAGTCGAAATTACGAAGGCGCACGTCAATGATAATCATTTGGGGGATATTCCCAAAGATATATTTTTAAATTTTCAAACCGTTTTTTTTGTAAAGTATTTTTCGAACTTTGCACGGTCTGTGTGCGCAAATTCGGGGGTTGTCTTTTTTTTACCCTTTGTTTGAACAATGCGGTTTTCATGTCTTTGCAAGGGGGAAAAATTTTAAAGGGCAAAAAAATAAAAAAAACCCAAAAACGTGGTCCAGGGTTTTTTTTGGAATAACTCAAAATCAATTTCTGAGCGCCAGGTAGACGGCCCGGTCGGGGGCCACAATTAACAAGGGAGAGGCTCCACGGAGACGGTCTTCCAGCCCGACGGACTAAGTATACTGACGCCTCGATGTCGGGCAAACGAGTCTCGACGCCCGATCAGACTCATCTGGGCCCAATTTTACACGCGGAGGGTAATCCAATCTTCCCCGGAGACCATCGCCCTCGTAGACAGTCGGGGGCGGACCAACGTCTCGATAGGTCTGGGGCCCGACTGATTAGCCAATTTAAAGACTCCCGGAAAAGGGAGGGAGAAGGGATTTTGTGGTGGGGGTGAAATCAAGCTAATCAAATTTAAAAGACCCAAAGACCCCCCCAAGAAATAAGGGGTGTAAAGGCGGGCGCATATTTTAATACCAATGGAATTAAGGGGGAAAAACTTCGGGTACGGGCGGGTAAAAATACTGACCCAAAGGGGACTCACCCTTGGACACGAGGAGGGGAAAAAAGTAAAGCGTAGTGAGAGAGAGGAAACGAACAGGGAGAGAGAGATGAGGGGGTTCTGGGTGTAGTCTCTGCACAGAGAAAAGCAGAGAGATGAAGAGAGGAGAGAGAGGAACAACAGAGAGAGAGGAGAGAGAGGTTCTGAGTGTAAGCTCTGCAGGGAAAAAGGGCAAGAGAGAGAGAGAGGAGGGGAGGGGGGAGAACCCAAATTTTTTACATTTAGCACCGTAGATAGTCTGCGAGGAAGGGCAAAAAGAAGAGTGGAGGAGAGAGTTTTCTAACTAAAGAAAAGAAAAAAGAAAAAAAAAAAAGGAAAAAAAGCAGCCATGTCCATTTGTAAGCAGACTAGAAGAGAGAGAGAAGAGAGTGCAATGCGTTAATGCAGGGGAAAGAAAGGAGAACAGATCATGTTGTAGCCTGTTCCCTCAACCGGGGGGGGTTTTTGACCTCA
>CM031597.1:88320507-88333007 GCA_018398815.1 Conus ventricosus | reverse complement strand
TTACCTTTCTTACTTCATGTTTGCAAGGCAGGGTGTCCTTAATATGTGATTTTGCAGAAAATACTGTATGCAGAATTTGTGATTTAATTTAATAACTCTAATATATGGTAAAATTATGATAGTTCTCGACAAGTATTGTGCATAGGTATATATCAAAATCCTACAACGTGGACCCTGATAGTTTTTGAGAAGTATTGTGTACAGGTATATATCAAAATCATGTTCGTGGAAATATTCTGATCTCCATTCCTTCAAACCGTGTCAAACAGATTAAGCAATTTTGGTGTCGGTGATCTAAGGATTAACCATCATTACTTCTGACTCACACAAGTAGCTTTCAAAGGACAAATCAAGCAGTGATCGCATGATTATCACGTGTAGAACTAGCAGAGTGACCTGCATCAGAACAATTTGCATTCAACTGTAGAGTGGTAAAAGAAACGGTTGAATCTGATAATCTTCTCAAACTATTTCACTAGATGTATGAAAATGTTTAGGTGTTTGATATTCAGGTGTTTAAAAGGGTACCGACAGAGTGCCATGTAAGTCAGCCACAATATTCCTGACTCCTGCTACAAAACTGCACCTCCCTCAAACTTAGCAGAAATGGCCGAAAGGTTGCCGAGAGTTTTGCGTTCGTTCAGGATCTGAGGAAATGCAAGAGAAGAAGAGCCAGCTCTCGTCTGTTGACAAGAGCTCTGTTGCAACAGCATGATCATCTGATGAGTGAGCTAAAAGAATAAAAAGAAGAATTACCTGTTTTCAATACTTTGTCAGAGTGGAACCAGCAACATGAACCAAACTAGAAAAAAAACCACGATCATCCAAGGTAGGTCATGAATGGCTGGCCGTACAATGGCGGCAAGAATGTGCGTCACAATAGCCCTAGATTGCCCCACTGTTCGAAGAAATAGCGGCGCCACGATGACAATTTTAAACAGGCTTGGTATCATCGCGTGGCTCTGTCAGACATATTCCGACCACCCACGCTTCGTCAAGATTCAAGATGGAAGAGGTGTTGGGAGAAATCAGGTGCAGATGAACCATTCTTCCGTCGTTTTATTGGCAATGACTTGAGAAAATAATGGAGAAAACAATGATGAAATGAAGAAGCTCAATATTTCACTCAGAGCATAATTATGTGCTTCATTGTCCCAGAAGCATTTGTCTGTGTTTTGCATCTGTCGATTTTTCGCTGCTGAATGAGCCGTCAACAGAGGTTCAGCAATAGCCATGTTTCCACTCATGGTAACTAGCTGAGACAAAGTACAATCAGTGACAGCCCAAAGGCCTCTTATGGCTACCAGCAAAACGTTGCATGGGATACTAGGCATGCTACAAACGACAGGGAGAGTTATTGCTCGGTTCAAAAGACACACAAAATGATTATTGCGAGCCAATGATCAGTTAAGCCCCAGTTCTTTCCCTTTGTTCTGTCTGACGCCATCTCTCCTGTTTCCATACCCCCAGCCCTCATCCCCACCCCCAAGCAAGAGCATTTCCCTGTCAACCCTCTACTCATCCCTCCCTTTCCTCCAACCCTTTAACCCCATTTACCCTCCTACCTACCCTCCTCATTGATTATTTTGTGTCGGTGGATGATTTACAAGACGAAATTAGAACAGAGAGGGATGGCCGGGAGGCTGGGTGAATTATCGTGTGGGTCAGGGAGAAGGAATGGTCTCTGGTGAATTATCGTGTGGGTCAGGGAGAATGAATGGTCTCTCGTGTGCAAATGACTCGTTTCTGTTTGCATTTTGATCTATCTCCGCCTGTCTCGATCTCTGAGTCCGTTTTGGTAGATCTGTCTGTCTGTCTCTGTGTCTGTCTGTCTGTCTCTGTGTCTTGTCTCTGTGTCTGTCTCTGTGTCTGTCTCTGTCTCTGTCTCTGTGTCTGTCTCTGTGTCTGCTCTGTGTCTGTCTGTCTGTCTGTCTGTCTGTCTGTCAGTCAGTCAGTCAGTCAGTCAGTCAGTCAGTCTCTGTCTCTGTCTCTGTCTCAGTCAGTCAGTCAGTCAGTCAGTCAGTCAGTCAGTCAGTCTGCCTGTCTGCCTGCCTGCCTGCCTGCCTGCCTGCCTGCCTGCCTGCCTCTCTCTCTCTCTCTCTCTCTCCTCTCTCTCTCTCTCTCTCTCTCTCTCTCTCTGTGTGTGTGTGTGTGTGTGGTGTGTGTGTGTGTGTGGTGTGTGTGTGTGTGTGTGTGTGTGTGTGTGTGGTGTGTGATGTTGCTGTTCAACACATTTCTGTCAAAGTGTGTTGGCCTGCATGAGCCTGTAGTTAATACAAAGCGGCAAACGTGTGTCTCCTGTTCCAAACCGACTCACTCACTCCCTATGCTCGTTCATCACCCCCCCCCCCCCTCCACCCCTCCCCGTACACATGGGCCCATTGGCATTCCAAAGTCACCAGACAAGCAAGTTTCTCGCCATAATTTCCCACTGAATGTCTAAGTTGTTGATCTTTTTCAGTGTTTCAACAGTCATAGTGTAGTATCTCTCAAGATTAATTTAAGATAGTAGTTTTCATTGCCAATGCTAACATAAAATGCTTTTGTTCCCTAGATATAGTATTAATTTGTGTATAGAGTTCATTTTGTCTTCGCAATAAGAACCCTATTCTACGCTGACCTTTGGGATCATTTTCCCTTCACGAGATCTCAAAATCATTTCAGTTGGAGTCCTCGAACCCTCTCCATGACATATTATATTATTATATTAGGTATTTATATAGCGCCTATCCTCGGTCACAGACCAAGCTCTAAGCGCTTTACAATAAACACACTACCTCACTCACTCAACGGGCTGCCTACCCAGGTAGAGCCGGCCGAAGAGCAGCCTACTGGCGCTCATTCAGTCGTTTCCCGTACCATTCAAATATCAGTCACATATCACATAGATCCAAGATGACCCAGTCATATTCGGCAAGCTCATTGATAAACTTTTCTTCCTTTTCATATTAAACAGTGTACCAATATTCCATGTACTAATAATGATGTTCTGCTTTGGGAGTAAGATAGCCGAGGTGCCAGAAGCGCATTTTTCACTTCTACCTCACTGAACAGCAATAGGAAGACCGGTCATTGCCAGTCTGAGGCCAGACTAGTCTGGCATTCTGTGTTATCGAGCGTTCATCACGGCAGTTTATGGGACAAATGGGAAGCGCTTCACTATGTCCCTCTGTTCTCCACACATCCAAATGTGCTAAGCGATGCATATGTGAGATCACCACCCAGAGAAGGATTTAACCCCCCCCCCCCCCCCCCCCCCGCCCCCCCCACGCCCCAATCTGGTCATGATTTTACAGAATGATGTATGTTGTGTATTGCAGTAATAAGCTTATTCTAATGGCAGGTAGCAAAAAATGTCACGACAACGGGAGGGCTGGGGTGAGATCGGGTGAGGGGAAGAATGGGGCGGGTGTCGGAGTATAGAACAGACTGCATTTTACTTTGTCTTTTGTCGCTCTTGCGTCTTTTTATACCAACCAGAAATGAAGGATTTGTCGAATACAATGTATATCTACTATGACATCAAACATAAAGAAATATAAATGCATGAAATGAAGACTATTCATTGCTAGAATTTTAAAGGAACCAGATTTGATTTGATCATCCATTATGAAAGATTTTTATCTTGCTTAGTCGCTGTCAATGTTTATCAGCTATAACTGCAGGATCATTGACTTAAAACCCAGCCTACATGTTGCTTTTTACAATGTTCTGTTTTACACATCCAGTTCATGAATCCAGCATTTGTGGCGTGGGCTGTGAGGAAATCTTTATTGAAAAAAAAAAAAAGAACTATGTCTTTGTCAATTTGCCTCTGTAAGTTCGGAAATGAGATGATGATGATGATAGCAACAATAACAATGATGATGATGATGATGATGATGATGATGACAATAATAATAATAACAACAACAATGATAATACTGATAATGGTAACAATGATAATACTGATAATGGTAACAATGATAATACTACTACTAACAAAACCTGTTCAACTGAGGCCTTTGGTTTTGACATTGTTCTTGGTCTTTTCCAAATATCTGGTGTTATCCAACCTGAAATTCATTAACAGAGCAGGTTGACTGATTTTGCACGCAACTAATGACATCATTCCTCGAATATTAGCGCGTTATCGGCGGACTGGTGCATGGATGAGGATAAAACACTGACATCAGTCTATAATGCTATTTCACATGTGGTCAAAAAAGTGAGCCCCGATTACTTTTGAGAAAAACAGACGTTTACTAAAATACATAGAATGAAAGATTTACAGCTGAAATGGCTACCATTACAATTGAGCGGTTTCATTAAATCCTTGCAACCACTATCTTAAAACTAGATGAAGATCTTTTGAAATATTATTTATAAGAATCGTTCAACGCCCGTCTCGCGCCAAACTGGAAGAAATAAGTGATTGCTCGTTCATTTTCGTTGTCCCGAATGTCGTTTTATCCTGCTGAAGAAGACTAAGAGGTCGAAACGCGTCATATTTTGTCTCGAGATTTCATTTACCTATGTTTTTTCGGCGAGCCTTATAAATAATTTTTCAATGTGTTTAGATTTCCGCCTGTAGTCGCCTCACTTTGCAACCAAAGAAGATCGTTGACAACAACTGATGTAGCTTTTGTTCTGAGCACAGAGGATTCAAAGGATTATTGTATACATGGGAAAGTGTGACACCGTGCAATAACATCTGGTCGGACTTTGAACAGATGCGTAGAAATCGACAGAGAATTTTACGAGCGATTCTTTTCAAAGCCTGAATTTATGGGCATGTCAAGTGTCAGGTATGCGTTCTGTTGTGTCACATCTAGTGGCCATTACACAGTGTCATCTGCCAGGGAACCTTGACGTCATAATGGAATGCTCTGTGCCTGCACCCTGCCTAAACACAGCGCAGGCTTCCAAGGGTGGTGCGGGATTGACACCAGCTAGTTGTTTCGGCAGTTGAAGACAATTCTTCTCTGGGTCGGATCCCACTCGCACCTTCGAGTGCATACGTTTTCATCATTCATTTTGTGGTGTGCTTCCTATTGCTATTTATTTACTAATGGATTGGGTCCTTACTATATTTATATTTTCACATATCTATCTATTATGAATCTTTGCATGCTTCAGACATTTCTACTTTCAGTATTTACCTGTGCAGACAATTAGGTGACAGGGTTAACCAAAAATTTTGCCAGACACGTCTCGCAAGCCCCTGGAGCTAGCTGAACTGAGAGAGGATTAGCAGAATCTGTTGCAGTGAAGTCACGAATGGATATGATTCCAAGATCAGCATGGCGCACCCTCTGTTGTTCAGCAAAGATTTTGTCTTCAGCTGCATGCTAATATCAAGCAAAACCATTAACTTTATGTATCTATGCACGCCCATAGCATATTACTATTACCAAACATAGACTGCATCATCGTTAGAATATTATGGGGATATAGGTAAGGAATTCAACAAATAATTATACTTTTAAAGAAAATTATTGGCAAAGACATCCATGGCCCACTGGGAGACTGGACAGTGTCCCTGATGCAACTAGTCAGTGTGTAATTAATGCGACTCTTTGGAACGAGAGATTAATGGCAAAACAACTGTACAGTTATCTAGCAGCTCCATGCTCACAATAGCCAGGTCATTTTCTGAACAAAACGTTCTCCTAAAGAATAATTAAACGTGAGATTCCCGACCTAATCGACTTAAACCCGAAGGAAGGCTTAAGTTTAATTTCAACGAAGGCCAGACCAGAACTTTTCTTGGTGCTGAAATTGACGTCGAGAATGAATGTCTAAGACCTTCTTTGTCTAACTAAAAGAGCTTCAAAAGAAAACAATTCACACTCAGAACAGGATATAAGATGGCAAAGCAGAAGGATCCTGATATCGCAGCAGAAAAAAAAATAGATGACAATTGCTGCACTCACCTTCTATTGTACGATAATAAACGATGTCACTGATAACAGCGACACCGATCTTGAGAGGCAGCAAGAGGGCAATCGTGAACATAGAGGAACTGCACTCTTGATCAGTTCGACTAAAGAACAAATTCAAAGAAATTGAAGAAAGACGATGTTCACACAGCTTCACTAGCATGCATTGACGAATAAGAACATTGCGCAGAATAATTCAGAGCTCAGAGAAGAAGAGAAAGAAGATGGATGATTAAACCAATGTGACAAAATGAAAACGACGATAAAAGGAGGTAAGTGCAAAGTAGCCTTTGACACAGCGAAGACGTTCACAAGACCGTGCATTCGAAGGCTGCAGGCACAGAGGATTGGGACGATTCTTATCAAACAGGAAGATGTAACTGAAATGTTTAATGAAAGCCCCTCACAGTTGGCTGGCTAAAAACAACATGAATTCAATTAAATGTTATGAACACAGTAGTTACCAAAAACCACAAATGTGACCCAAGATGGTAACAATCCGAAATGACAGCTCAAAAAAGAAAACTTTTGAAGCCGTCAGAACTCCAGGGCCATGGTTTTATCAGTCTCCCCTGGAAAATATGTTAAAATTTCTGAACAAATACAACGAGAAGGTAGAAGAAATCGGTCAGAAGAACAAACAGGATTCAAGCTAACAAATCTGAGCATTTAGCTGATAGCATCGATATTCTCTCATGAATTCAAGCACTGTCCAGGAAACTCACAACCCACTGGGAATGTGTCAACACCATATGGAAAGAAATTTAGCTCACAGAAAAGTAGCAAGTTTTATGGAATAAGCAGAAATCAACATCACGCGGAACAGATGGTCTCGGAACAGAGCACCCATACCCGCAAGAATGAATGAAAGACCATAACACTGCAAGGAACGTCGCTCTACTTCTAATTATGAGTATTCAGCTCACAGGTTGTTACACACACACACACATTTAAGTGAAGACTTCCCTTTCCGGATATCGGATTCATTTCAAGCCCATCCGCGGTCCGCCGGTTAATGAGGGCTATACATTTGACTGTTGGCGTAAAGATTTTTCCGTACTTCTCTAAGAGCTGTTTCTGGTAGGTCTCTTGGATGACTGAAAATAGGTCTCCATTTTTGTGGTTTCTTGAGAGGACTTCAAGTAAGATGAAGAGAGAGAGAGAGAGAGAGAGAGAGAGAGAAGAGAGAGAGAGAGAAAAGAGGAAGTTTAGCTTCAAAGGCGAGAACCATCTGCAACGTAGTATTTATCGACCACTAAAATATCTGTTATTTGTTGGAAACCTTCTTTTACAAAATCATAAAGCCAACCCTCTGAAGTTCAATTCTTTTCAACTTCCATGTAATCAAGCGCTTTGATCTGGTTCTGTGTTTCGGATGCCCGATTTTTTTAAAGCACAATCTTCCGTGCATTTTCCGTAGCATAGTTCTTTCATCGCTCATTCTATTATCCCCCCCCCCCCCCCCCCGCATCCCTCCCCGCACCCCCACCCTACCTCCTACTCCCCACTCCCCCCCCCTCATAACCCTCCCCCATCCGCCCCTTCCTCCCATTCCCAGCAGCCAGTTAGGGCATGCCTGAAATTGAACATAATCATGCTAAGCACAGGTGGTCGTCTGCACAAGTAGATATAGAAACAACACAAAGAACACACTTCCATTGCATCAAAGAATGGCGAGCACCCTGGAGAGAAGTGAGTAACCGGCACAAAAAACGTTGAGCCAATGAATAGAAAACATACAAACAAAGAACAGACCACTCTAATCTCCATACACAATTCCACATGCGCGCGTGCATTTTATTTCCATTTCATTTTCATTTTCATCAAAGAGGCGTCACTGCGTGCGGACTAGTCCATAATTTATATGCTACACCACATACACTAAGTTTTGAGACCACACTATGCGTGATTTAAAGCTGATGGGTAAATAAATGAATAACTAAGATGAGAGAATTTAAGAAGAGGGTCTCGTGGCTACGACTTAGCAGATGTCTGACCTACGTATTAGCCCAGCGAGCTGGTCAGACCTTGAGTACCCACCTAGCATTGGTTGTGCCAATTGTATCATTGTATGTGTGTGCACTGAATGTACACTGTGATTTATGGATGTGTGGGCACGTACCCATGTGTGTGTGTGTGCATGATGTGCGTGTAGAGAAATTGCACAATCGCCCACTACTAGGTCAACTTCCAGACAGAGTTGGTTGTGCATTCCTTTTTGTTTATAGAAAGGCCATGAGATTACTTAAATATTCTCGAATGTTCCTTGGAATATGATAGATTTTGAGTATGAACTGAATCATTTTTGTCATCTTTTGTCCATTCGCCAGAGCGAGGTCTCTTTTCTCGGCCTCAGTTCTTTAGCTTTCTTTCCTAATTGTCGTAGCAGCGAGAGACTGTGAGGAAAGAAGACAGAACAGGGAGGAGAGAGAGAGAGAGAGAGAGAGAGAGAGGAGAGAAGAGAGAGAGAGAGAGAGAGAGAGAGAGAAGACAGACAGACAGACAGACAGACAGACAGACAGACAGACAGACGACAGAGACAGAGACAGACAGACAGAGACAGAGAGAGACAGACAGACAGACAGATAGACAGACAGCAGGCAAGCAGGCAGACAGACAGAACAACACACACACACACAACAACACACACACACAACACACAACACACACACACACACACACACACACACACATACGGAGAGAAGCAGTGGTCAGTCAGAGTCGGAGAGATAGCAGACAACAGGCAGACAGACAGACACAGAAAGACAGACAGACAGACAGTCAGACAAGAGAACAAAACCCATAACAGAATGACGAGCAGAAATATGACCATCGGAGGACCTTTCCACTATCATGAGCTTTAAAATCCTGAATACGATCATTACCAGCCTACAGAAATAAAAAAATCAAGACGAAAAAAAAACACAAAAAACACGCACCAAGGATGCTGTGTATGAAGGTTATAAGTAACAAAAGAAGACACCCAACAAAAACATTCCAGAAACAGATGGAATGGGAGATGGAAAAGGGGTAGGTAATAGTAGGCCTTTCGGCAGTTTTGAAGACAGCCTACGGATGCACGGCCCCTCCTCCTCTGGCTGATACACGGCCTGGTGGGGGTACTTTTCCACGCCCTTCCGGATCCATTAGTTAGCAGCTTCACGTGCTTTCACCTGACTCCTTTCCCCTCTGTTCCCTTCCACTGTCCACATCGCGGATAAAGAGCCAGACAGTCTTGGATCAGACGTGGCTGTTTTGTTTATTTCATTTCGCCACAGGCCAGTGCGCGACACAGAATGTCTTTGTTTGGGGAACTCTTTGTTGTCTGTTTGTAAACATGGCAGAGAGAGGAGAGAGAGAGAGAGAGAGAGAGAGAGAGAGAGAGAGAGAGAGAGAGGGGGGACAGACAGATAGACATACAGACAGAGACAGAGACAGACATAAAGAGAGAGTGCGACAGAGATAGAGGAAGGCCAGCCATCTACTCGGGTGGATAAATACGTACCCAAGGTAGTCAGACAGATGGACAGACATCCAAACAGATAGTCAGACAGACAGACAGACAAATAAATGCACATGAAAATAGATAGATGGCCATACCTATAAACAGAGAACTATATATATGTATATATATACATATATTTCTCTCTCATCTCTCTCTCATCTCTCCTCTCTCTCTCTCTCTCTCTCTCTCTCTATATATATATATATATATATATATATATTATATATATATAATATATATATATTACATAAATATATACAGAGAAAGAGAGAGAGAGAGAGAGAGAGAGAGAGAGAGAGGAGAGAGAGAGAGAGAGAGAGAGAGAGAAATCCATGACCATATTCAAATATGAGTGAGGTCCACCAACATGAATCTTAAAAATTCACAGACACTGATCATTTCTAACCCTTGAGAATAACAAACGTCAAGACAAAACAACAACAACAAAACATCACCGAGGATGCCGCTATATGAAGGGTTAAACTTCACAAAAGAGGAAAGAAAATAAACACACCAAACCACGAAAGAAGGTGGAGGTGGAAGGTGGGGGGCACAGAGGGGAGTGAGGTACTAAGTAATTATGGGCCTTTCGTCAGTTTCAAGAGAGCCCATGGATACACGGCCACTCCTACTCTGGCTGATACACGGCCTGGTGGGGGTACTTTTCCACGCCCTTCCGGATCCATTAGTTAGCAGCTTCACGTGCTTTCACCTGACTCCTTTCCCCTCTGTTCCCTTTCACTGTCCCACATCGCGGATAAAGAGCCAGACAGTCTTGGATCAGATGGTGGCTGTTTTGTTTATTTCATTTTGCCACAGGCCAGTGCGCGACACAGAATGTCTTTGTTTGGGGAACTCCTTGTTGTCTGTTTGTAAACATGGCAGAGAAAAAGAGAGAGAGAGAGAGAGAGAGGAGATGAGAGAGAGAGAGAGAGAGAGAGAGAGAGAGAGTGAAGACAGACAGATAGACAGAGACAGACATAAAGAGAGAGAGACAGAGAGAGAGAGAGAGAGAGAGAGAGAGAGAGAGAGAGACAGACAGACAGACAGACAGACAGACAGACAGATAGAGGAAGGCAGCGCAGCAACTTTGTCGGATAGATACGTACCCAAGGCAGTCAGACAGATGGACAGACATCCAGATAGATAGATAGATGGACAGACAGACAAATACACATCAAAATAGATAGATAGCCGTACATATAAACAGAGAACTATACATATATATATATATATATATATATATATATATAATATATATATATATATATATATATATATATATATATATATATATCTGTCAATGATGTTAAAAAGGAAGGTTAAAACTCGAGGTTAAAACTCTACAAATTTGTTTCGAGCTTGCTGCGCTGTCATCAGGATGTTTTTGGTTTGCCCACCGCCGATGTTATATAGCGTGTGGGTTCCCGTTTGCGGTTGTTTGCACGTGCGGGTTGGCTGCACGTGTTTTTGGGGGCTTTTAGGTTTTTGTTTTGGGTGTGTTCACTAACAACGATTTCCATTTATGCCTGCAGTTGTTTACTATTTCTGTTTTGGTGTTTAAAGTTGCTAAGTGTGGTTTGCATAGTATTAACTATTTTTCAGTTAAACATAGGTTGCACCTTTTTGAAACATTGCTGTATGGTGATGCTCTTTTTATGATTTTCCAGGATATATTGTAGCTTGTTTTTGCATCTTAAGTTTCCAGATATATTTGCTCAGTTCTGTTTGGTTTTTATATTTTTCTTTATTGAATGACTGTTTGTGGTTTGCATATCTGGTTTTGAAGTGGTTTTCAGTGATCCCTATGTATGTTTCTTTTTCATTTTCTGATGTTACAGTAGCCTGGTATAAAATGTTTTTGTGGAGACATTTATTGTTTAGTGGGCACTGCTCCTTTCTCGTGCAATTGCAAGATTTCCTTTCTTCACCCTTCTTTGCTGTGTTGATTTTCATTTTGTTGGATGCGTCAATCAGGTTTTTGAGGTTGGGCATACATGAGTACGATAGTTTGACAGTGTTTTTGTTAAATATTTTGGACAGTTTGTGCTCTTTTGGAAATGAAGTTGCTAGGATTTTGAAGAATTCTTTCCCTATGTTTGTTTTGAGTTTCCCGTCGTATGGGGGGTTATACCATATGATTTTTCTTTTCCTATTTTTTCTTGCTTTTATTTGTGTTGTTGTCCGGGTTTTATTGTAGTTTGTAATTGTATCCACTTGTTTGTAGTGCCTCCTGGTATTCCACTGCTGCATTGTTGAACACTCTCTCATTGCATGACAGGTTTGATAGTCTCTTGCTTATGCCATGGGTATGGTCTTTAATACAGATGGTGGATGGTTACTTTTGGTGTGTACATAAAGAGGTGTATCGTTGGGTTTCTTGTATGGTTTATATATATGGTTGTTGAGATCCAGTGTTATGTCTAAGTAGTTCACTACCTTTTTGTTTGCTTCAATGGTGATCTTTAAGTTGTGGTTTTGGAAGATTTTGCATAGTTCTTTCTTCTTGTTTTCGATGGTTCTTGGGTTGTTTGTTAGTGCAGCAAGGCCATCGTCTCTGTACAGTCCGACTTGTTTTCCGAGCTTTTTCTTGATGTTGGACAGCATGAATAGTCCGACCAGTTCACATGTTTCTGCACCATCATATGAACCCATGGTTACGTCAAATGTTGAGTTTCTGTTGGTTTTCCTGATCCAGGTTTCATTTCTGCTGTGTAGTAATGTTTTCTTGGTGTGGAGAATGATTTCCATTTCTGACCCTGTTATGTCTGTGTGGTTACTGGCAAACTTCAGGGCTTTAGAGAACAGGAAAACACCGATTCTAGCTCACCCTAGCCCTCACCTAGGTTCGGGGCTAGGGCGACCTAGAATCGGTGTTTTCCTGTTCTCTGACAAGTAAGACTTCAATAACCAAAAAAATAACGTTTATCTACAAACTTTCTAGAGAGTAACGTAGGGGAAATCAACAGTGGCTGAACACATCCCCATAGAGCAACGTAGGGGAAAAGCAGCTGTTGCTGAACGCGCCCCACGGGAGCATAAGCCTTAATGGCGAATTACCGGTGACCGTAACT
>CM031597.1:88283429-88319507 GCA_018398815.1 Conus ventricosus | reverse complement strand
AGTAACCGGCACTAAAAAACGTTGGACCAATAATTAGAAAACATACAAAAACAAAGAACATACCACTCTAATCTCCATACACAATTCCACATGCCCGTGCATTTTATTTTTCCAATTTCATTTTCCTTTTTCATCAAGAGGCGTCACTGGCGTGCGGACTAAATCCAGAATATTATATGCCTACACCACATACTCACTAATTTTGAGACCACACTATGCCCGTGGATTTAAAAGCCTGATTGGGTAAATAAATTGAATTAACTAAGATGAGAGAATTTAAGAATAGGGTCTCGTGGCCTACGACCTTAGCAAAGTCTGACCCTACGTATAGCCCAGCGAGCTGGTCAACCTTGATACCCACCTAGCATTGATGTGCCAATTGTATCATTGTATGTAGTGGTGCACTAATGTACACATGTGATTATTATGGATGTGTGGGCACGTACCCATGGTGTGTGGTGTTTGAGCATGATGTGCGAGGTAGAGAAATTGCACAATCGCCCACTCCTAGGTCAACTTCCAGACAGAGTTGTTGTGCATTACCAAATTGGTTTATAAAAAATGCCATGAGATTACTTAAATATTTCTACGAATTTCCTTGGAATATGATAGATTTTTGAGTATGAACAGAATCATTTTTGTCAACTTTTGTCCTTTCGCCAAGCAGGTCTCTTGTCGTCTCTTTCTCGCCTCAGTTTCTATTAGCTTTCTTTTCCTAATGTCCGTAGCCATCGAGAGACTGTAGAAAAGAAGACAAGAACCGGAAGAGAGAGAGAGAGAGAGATAGAGAGAGAGAGAGAGAGAGAGAGGACAGACCGACAGACAGACAACCAGACGAACAGACGACAACAGACATACGGACAGAGACAGAGACAGACAGACAGAGACAGAGAAGAGACATACTAGACAACAATAGACAGACAGGTCAGGCACGCAGCAGACAGACAGAACACACACCACACACACACACACCACACACACATCAACACACACACACACACACACACACACACACACACACACAATACGGAGAGACTAGGCAAGATGGTACAGTCCCCAAGTCGGAGAGATAGACAGACAGACAGGCAGACATACAGACACAGAAAGACAGACAGACATACAGTCAGACAGAGGAACAAAACCCATACAGAATACGAGCAGAAATATGACCATCGTGAGGGACCTTTTCCACTATCATACTTTTAAAAATCCCTGAAATACTATCATTACCACCCTAACAGAAATAAAAAAAATCAAGACGAAAAAAAACACAAAAAAACCAACGCACCAGGATGCTGTGTATGATAGGGTTTATAAGTACCAAAAAGAAGACCCCACAAAAACAATTCACAGAAACAGATGGAAACTGGGAGATGGAAAAGCAGGTAGGTAAATAGTATTGCCTTTACGGCAGTTTATGAAGACAGCCTACGATGCACGTCCCCTCCTCCTCTGGTATACACGGCCTGGTGGGGTTACTTTTCCACGCCCTTCCCCGATCCAATTATTAATCAGCTTTTCACTTGCCTTTCACCTGACTCCTTTCCCCTCTGTTTTCCCTTTCCACCAGTCCACATCGCGGATATAGAGCCAGAAACAGTTCATGATCAGACGGTGGCTGTTTTTTGTTTATTTCAGTTCGCCACAGCCCAGTGCGCGACACGAGAATGACTTTGTTTGGGGTAACTCTTTGTTGTCCTGTTTGGTTAAACATGGCAAAAGAGAGAGAGAGAAGAGAGATAGAGATAAAGAGAGAGAGAGAGAGAAGAGGGGGGGGGAGGGGTGACAGACAGATAGACTATACAACAAGAATAGACAACATAAAGAGAAGATGCGACAGATATAGAGGAAGCCAGCCAATCCTACTCGGGTGGATAAATAACGTACCCAAGGTAGTCAACAGATTGACATACATCAAACCAGATAGTCCAGAACAGACAGAACAACAAATAAATGCAAACATGAAAATAGATAATGGCCATACCTATAAACATAGAACTATATAAATATATAAATGACATATAAATTCCTTCTCTCCTCTCTCTAGTCTCTCTTCTCTTCTCATCCCTTCTCTCTCTCTCCCTCACACACCATCTCTCTCTCACTATAGTATTATATATAATATTATATATATCTATAAATATATAATATATATGATATTACATAAATATAAACAGAAACAGAGAGAGAGAGAGAGAGAGGATAGAGAGAGAAAGAAAGAGAAAGAGAGAGAGAGAGAGAAGAAATCCATGGACCCTATATCAAAAATGAGTGAGGGTCCAACAACATGAATCGTTAAAAATCACAACACCTGAAGCATGTTCTAACCCTTGAGAATAACAAACCGTCAAAACAAAACAACAACAACAACAAAACCTCACAGAGGATGCCGCTATAAGAAGGTTGAAACTTCACAAAAGAGAAAGAAAATAAAACACACCAAAAGCCACGAAGAGAAGGTGGAGGTGGTGAAGGTGGGGGGCACAGAAGGGGATGAGGTACTAAGTAAATTATGGCCTTTCGTCAGTTTCAAGAGAGCCCATGGATACACGGCCACTCCTACTCTGGCTGATACACGTCCTGGTGGGGGTACTTTTTCCCATGCGCCCATCCGGATCCTATTAGTTAGCAGCTTCACGTGCTTTCACCTGACTTCCTTGCCCCTCTGATCCATTTCATCACTGTCCACATCGCGATAAAGGAGCCAGACATCCTTGGATCAGATGGTGGCTGTTTATTGTTTTATCCTTTTTGCCACAAGGCCCAGTGCGCGACACAGAAAATGTCCTTGTTTTTGGGGAACTCCTTGTTTGTCTGTTGTTTTGTAAACAAGGGCAGAGAAAAAGAAGAGAGAGGAAGATAGAGAAGATAAGAGAGAGAGAGAGAGAAGAGAGAGAGAGAAGTGACAAACAGACCAATAGGCAGAGACAGACATAAAGAGATAGAGACAGAGAGAGAGGAGAGAGAGAGGAGAGAGAGAAGAGAGAGAGACAGACAGAACAACAGACAGACAGACCAGACAGATAGAGGAAGGCAATAGCGCAGCAACTTTGGTTTCGAATAAATACGTACCCAAGGCATCAACAGATGGACAGACATCCAGATATGATAGATAGGAATGACCAGACAGACAAATACACATCAAAAATAAAATATAGCCACGTACATATAAACAGAGAACAATACATATATATATATATATATATATATGTTTTATTGTCTATAAATATATATAATATAATATAATATAAATATATAGTAATATAGAATATAATCTGTCAATGATGTTAAAAAGGAAGGTTAAAACTCGAGGATTAAAACTCTACAAATATGTTTTCTGAGCTTGCTGCCACTTATTGTCCCCCATCAATGTTTTTGGTTTGGCCCACACTCGCCGATGAATATAGCGTGTAGGTTTTCCCGCATTTGCGGTTAGTTTGCACGCCTGGTTGGCTTGCAACGTGTTTTTCGGGGGCTTTTAGGTTTTTGTTATTTGGGTGTGGTTTTCAACTAACACCGATTTTCCAATTATGCCTGCAGTTTTGTTTTGGGGGCTAGTTCTGTTTTGTGTTTAAAGTTCTAATGTGTTTCATAGTTATAACGATTTTTCCATTAAACATAGGTGCACACCTTTTTGATACATTTGCAGTAATGGTGATGCTCCTTTTTATAATTTTCCAGGATATATTGAAGCTTGTTTTTTTGCATCTTTTAAGTTTCCAGATTATATTTTGCTCAGTACTGTGTTGGTTTTTATATTTTTTCTTTATTGACTTGACTAGTTTGTGGTTTGCATATCTGGTTTTTTTTGAGAGCGGTTTACATGATCCCTAAGTATGTTTCTTTTTTCCTTTTCTGATGTTACAGTAGCCTGGTATAAATGGTTATGTTTGTGGAGACATTATTGTTTAGTGGGCCACTGCTTCCCTTTCTCCGTGCAATTGCAAGATTTCCTTTCTTCAACCCTTCTTATTGCTGATGTTTGATTAACAATTTTGTTGGATGCGTCAATCAGTTTTTTGAGGTTGGGCATTACATAGTACATATTTTGACAGTGTTTTTTTGTTAAATATTTTGGACAGTTTGTGCTCTTTTGGACAAGAAGTTGGCCTAGGATTTTGAAGAGAATTCATTCCCCTAGTTTTGTTATGGGTTTCCTCCGTCGTATGGGGGGTTATACCATATGATTTTTTCTTTCCTATTTTTCTTGCTTTTTATTTGTGTTTTTTGTCCGGGTTGTAGTGGTAGTATGTAATTGAATCCTCACTTGTTTGTAGTGCCTGTCCCTGGAATGTCCACTGCTGCATTGTTGAACACTCTCTCATTGCCTGACAGTTTGAATATCTCTTGCTTAAGCCATGGGTATGGACCTATATAAAAGCAGATTTGGAGGTTTACATATTAGGTGTGTACGATAAAGAGGTTGTATCGTTGGTTTTTCCCCCCCCTTGATGTTTTATATTATGGTAGTTGAGATCCAGTGTATTTAAGTAGGTTCAACTATACCATTTTGTTGCATCTATGGTGATCTTAAGTTTGTGGTTTTGAAGATTTTGCATAGTTCTTTCTTCTTGTTTTCGATGGATTCTTGGGTTGTATTGTTATTGCAGCAAGGCCCATCGTCTCTGTACAGTCCGACTTGTTTTTCCGAGCTTTTCCTTGGATGTTGGACAGCATGAATATCCGACCAGTTCACATGTTTCTGCACCATCAATGAACCCATGGTTACGTCAACTTGTTGAGTATCTGTTGGTTTTACCCTGATCCAGGGTTTCCATTTTCTCCTGTGTAGTAATGTTTTCTTGGTGGGAGAGAATAATATCCATTTCTGACCCCTGTTATGTCTGTGGTGTTTTACTGCAAACCTTCAGGGCTAAGAGACACAGGAAAACACCGATTCAAAGCTCACCCTACCCGCACCTTAGGTTTCCGGGCTAGGGCGAACCTAGAAATCGGTGTTTTTTCCTGTTCTCTGACAAGTTAAAGACTTCCTAACCAAAAAAATAACGTTTGAATCTACAAACTTTCTAGAGAGTAACGTAGGGAAATTCAACATGGCTGAAACACAACCCATAAGCAACGTAGGGGAAAAGCAGCTGGTTGCTGAACGCGCCCAATACACACACGTAGAGCAATTTAAAGCATTAATTGCTAATTTGGGGGGGGGGGTTTCCCCACGACCTGCTCCCAGGAATCCGCACTTCGATAATACTGCCGAGGTCACCCCTCATTATGTTGGACACCATGAATAACATAAATTTTTGTTATATCGGGTCCCTTATGGCTGGCAAGGTGCTTACCATGTGACCGATATTGACGATTATATTATAAGCAAGCGCCCCCAAGCCAACGCCACTCAGTTTATTCACGCTTTCAGATACAGACGTTTGTTTTTTGTTCACAAGGAATTCTTGCTATAGTGATTGTGTTTTAATTACAACTGTATGGCGGTAGTGATCTAAACAAAAGAAAAATCGCGGACCTATTCTTTTAACTCTCTAAAACCAAAGAAAGAAGTATTGCTTTTCGAAGGTGAGGAAAAGAAAAAACGAGAACCTACTAATGACGAACAACACAAGCGCCCTTGAAAGCTTGTTAGATATTTAAAAAACATAGATTTAGCTGAATATATTTGAAAGAGAAAGTTGTTAACGTTTGAAAAGCATTTAACTTTTGAAGAAATGATTTTCATTAAAAACCTCCAAAAGTTCAGTGACAGGTGTAGTACCTAGTAGTTTTCAGAAAACATCCTCCACCTTGTGGTGTTTTTGTGAAACAATCTGGGCAAAGCAGACACACGGAACACGACTCGCCGGAAGATTTCGAACCTACGGGCCGAGACAATACACATATTAATTGTTCCTGACTGTTCACAGCAATCATGGCAAGAGTAGAATTAGCGAAACCTGAACTCCGCCTGTGAATAGGAGTATCCGAGCTAGAGCATGCTTTGTAACACTGAAGTAGGTCGCGCAACTTGGCCTGTAGCGCTCAAATAGGTCAACTATATAGGAAATAGCGCTGTTTTGCTAATTACCTAAGTAGTCGAAACCCCCGCCCGGCTGTTAGGCTGTAATAATACGTAGCCAACTTTGCTGCTTCTGACGTGATACTCAATATAGTAACATCATGCTGATCGTACCATCTTGGCCAACCTATCAACTTGCTGCTGCTCAGCGACATTTTCCCTTCACTTTCCCACAAGCACAACCCTGTCTATTTTGGGTTGTTTTTGTTTTTTTGTGGTGTTTGTTTAGTTTTGTTTGTGTTTGTGTTTGAGTTTTTGTCCTTGCCCCACACATGCCACACCCCCACCCCACGCACGCACGTCTCTACCCCCACCCCACCAATGCACACCCCCCTACCCCACTCCACCCCACTCCCACCCCAACCCCCACCGTGGCCCACCCGCCCGCCCCACCTCCCCTCCCACGCATGCACACTCAATCATCCACAGTTCTTAACTCAAGTCACCCCAAGTCACTTCCTAAGTACTTTACCAAGTTGTCCCCTGCAAGTCACCTCAAGTCGGCGAGGCCCGGGGGAGGAGTGCGATCGCTGCGGAAGTCATGTTGGGGCGCGCGCGTCTAGTGTGAGTTCTTACTCAAGTCATCCTCCAATTCATCGCAAGCACTTCTAAGTCTTACTCAAGTCGTCCTCAAAGTCAACCTCCCAAGATTCTTACTCAAGTTACCTCAAGATTGTAATTAAGCTCATCCTCTAAGTACAACCAAGTTTCCTTAATTCAAGTTAATCTTATAATTATCAAAAAAATACTATCTATGTTTTTAATCTTAAATAGTAGATGACTAATATAGTACACACACGCCTACAAAAAAACGCGTCATCTACTGAGACGTCTTGCTCCAGCGTTCTCTTCGCAAGACCGGTCCACATAAATCTTAATGAAGTTCATTACATCCTAAGCAACCGCATTGATTACAATTTCTGGCCTATGGAAATGTCTTTTATAGACACCATGTCTTTATTTTATTGACCTCCAATCAATTTTATAATACGCCATGTTCTATTTTTATCACAAAAAATTTAAGTTCTAAAATATTATTCCATCTGAAATGGTTCAAAATTATCCTTTTGTTGTGTGGTTCTGGCGTGCTGTTGTCTTCTGTATTTAGCGGTTCAGATTTTTTTGACATGCTTGTGTTTTTGTTGCCATTGGTTTATTATATTTTATAACCGTAATAACCGCCCCCAGCAGCGCAAGGGCCTAAAAATGACTAGAACAGATTTTAAGTTCAATATTCCATGAAGACTTTAGCGCTGTAGCCCTTGAATCAATATGGATGTTTTTTATACTGCATTGAATTACTCTTGGCGTTGGCGTGTTAATGGTTTTTTCATGATGAGTTTATATTCCTGTAACATTAATTTTTTTTGTCTGTTCCACTCTGCTAATTTTTTTTTCCTGCTTTAACCACGCCCAGGATCAGGATGCTTTTTTTCACTGGTCTCCTCCACCTGGTTCAGTGTTTTCGATTCGCTGATTTTTTCTGTGTTTGTTACTTTCTCCACCTGAATTTCAGTGTTTCTTCTGATTCCTGCGAATTTCTGGCTCGGTCATTTTGAAGGGAAATAAAATCTATATGATTTAAAAGTTAATTAATCCCATTTTTAACCGGCGATAACAATGGTTTCCAAATCTGTAGTATAGATCACATCCTATAGACCTCTAATGACCTTGTTTTCAAAACTGATCTTGCTTTAAAATCATACTTAAGACTTGTACAGAAACTCAAATGTGGGGCAAACATTTACTAGCCTATTTTATGACAAACTAAAGAACCGTTTTGCCGCCCGACGCTTTTCCACACATTCTTCGACCCCAGCTGCGCTTCATACCGTTGTGATACATTAAAATGTCTTTGGCGACATCCTGTTGAATCTGTTCAATGCTGAATTCAGTTCCGAGGAACCTGTTTTGTATTTTTTCCACATGCTGGCCCAAGAATCATGTCCTTTCTTTATTTGGCATAATTCCTTGCTCAAAACAACCGGGTCATTTGTAAATCCATAAGTTCAGGAAGGTTTAATAGATCATCTTGTTCATGGTTTTGATTCCTAAATATATTATTATTTTGTTTTTAAAAATGAGGTGCCGCAAAAACAGTTGCCAACCTTTGTAACCATTCTGCTGTTTATTGGAGGCCTTAAGTGTATGATCACACGATGCTGAGGGTAAAAGCTAGTTAAAAATAAAACCGGCCAGATCCTTGGCAAACTAGACTTTGAAGACTCACAAAGCTGATTGCTATTAATGCAGCTTCGTTTGCAACGAACGATTTTTCTAGTCCAAGCAAGGGAATAATTCAGATAATATAAATATGTAAAAAAAAAAAAATACATTTAAAAAAAAATGGCTTTCGCTCGTAATGAATGATTGAGGCGTTCGCTTTGGTGAATTCCTTGCCTTTTTTACGGAAGTAATTACACATTTAGTAACTGCGGGATGACATGGAGAGAAAAAGACATAACAAAGCCATGGAGCAACTAGCCGCAGCACCGGATCACTAATGAAAAGCAGAGAAATTGAGCAGTTAATTTTATTAATAACACACTGAAAAAACAGGGGCATGCAGCTTCACATTTAAAGATGTTGACCAAGCAATAAAAGAAAAATATCTTTAACAGCAACAAACCAATCGAGACATTGCCCCCGCCAAAATTCCAGTGACTTTTTATATTGTCAACCATCTAAAAACAAAAGATGCAAGAAATCGCGTTTTATATGCCCTTTGGTAAGACGTTGTGTATATTGTTGCACATGAATATTGGCCTGAAATGAAAAAAATGAACAAAATCTATTATTCCCAAAAGGATATTGAAGGGAAATCACGGCAATTAAAAAGCTAAGCCAAGCAATGGCGGGAGTCAGTGAACAAACAGCAAAAGATGCTATCTACACAAAGCGATTTGGCAAATTTATTTAACCTGCACCTAGGCGAATACAGAGACCACACTTTGTGAATACACACTCCAAACGAAACACCCATCAAATGGGACCTTCTATATATTTACCCTCTGAAACGATTAGACACAAAGATTTAAGTATCCACTCACAGTCATTGACATAGCTTCAAAACAAAGATCGGAACCAATATCAACAAAAATCTCTGCTGTTGCTGTGCCATACAACTGATATACCAACGAGGTCCACTAACTTACCCTCGCATGATTCAAGTTGATGATGAAAAAGAATTTAGAGGTCAGTGAATCAATTATTGTTTAAAACATAGATTACCATTAAAAAGAGAGGCATTCCAGGAGTTCACAAACACAGGCTTTAGTTAGAAAACTTCTTAAACAAACAGCTTAGCTGGAAAGAGCTATTTTTCCTACCATAAGCACAGAGAGCAGATTGACAATTCCGCAACAACAGAATGGGTTAGAAGATTGCCCTCAGTTTTTTGCGCGCAAATATGAATTAATGAAGAATTTAAAGGGCTAAAACCAGTACAAGATCAAAAGAAAAAACAATAAACTGTTGTTGAAGGCGAGCCTTCATCCGGTCAAACTATTACCATTTGGTTTGAAAGTAAGGTACCTTTATTTTACCGGGGAAGCAGAATGGGACACTCGCATCAGGGCAAACAGATCCAGTTTTGGATGTGTTCGAACATAAGAAAAAAACAAGAATTGTAAAAATGATACCCCCGTGTATTATTTACGAGAAACTGACACAACAAAAACAACCAGCTCCTCAAAGATCATTTGTGAAGGAAGAACTGCAGATAACCCGCCAGACACAGTATTTCCGCCTAAATTAATTTACGTAAATATATTTGAGTTTTTAAAAAGGAAGCTCATAAGGAAGCGCAAACAAAACAAGAATGGTGAAATGAGAGACCTAGAAAATGATGCGGGAATCATTCATGCGTGGTAATGCTATTAGGGGAACTTTGCGGGATTAATCAATGCATGCTAAACCATCCAGATCACCTACAACCCAAAATCCAAAAATTGGGAAAAAGGAAATCTATGAAATAATAGAAAAAATTCCGAGCACATCAAGCTAACATGAAAAAAAATTAGCTGAATTGGAATGACTATGATTGATCTTATTAATAAAAGGTTTGAATGAAAAATATACACCCCCCCTTTTATGCTGTTTTCTCCAATGCCCGATTGCATATGAAAACTCTGGATTAACAAACACGCCGTTTTGTGTTTGTCATCTAACTGACTTCTTTTGTTTTACAAACAGTTTGTTTTTGATCTCATTTAAATTAATCGCAGTTTTACGTTGTCATGTTGAAAAGTCTTAATTGTCGAACAATAATGCTTCTTTATAGTTGTCCATGCGAATATGCCTCGACTGCACAACCACTGCTGTGATATTCCCTTTTGCTTTCTTAATGGTTCTTCTCTTCTCCTGCTCGAAATAGCTGTACATTTTTTGACCTTAACCCCACATACTCCTTAATTCACCTTTCCAGATAATTCCCATCCCTTCATCCTTTCCTAAAACCCTTTCTTATTAAGGATAATGTAAATGCGAATCTTTAGGGTAATCAGATGTATCATACCATCCCCGCATGTCCTTAGCCCCCTTTCGATTTTCCCCCAAATGTCTTTATAGATGTCTTCGTAGGATATCTTATAACAAAACTGTCTGTAGTCTTCTGTGTAAAGAACTCTGGAACTCTGGATAAGAAGGGTTTGAAGTAGTCATAAAGAAATTCTAACATTAAAAGCTTTGATAATTCTAAAACGGTAAACCCAATTAAATACAGGCTTGTCTAATTTAGACTTTTCTTTTTTTTTCATCATATGCCCCCAAGAAGCTGAGCCATACCTCTTCTGAAGTCCCGAAAATTAGGTTTTGGAAAGTCAGCTTAATTTGCTTCGTTCCTCTTTGGTGACTAATCTAACACTATGCGCTTGGTGCGGATTTCTCCATAGACTTTCCGAAAACACTGTTGTGATTTCATAACTTGAAAAAGTCCTTTTTTCTTAAGCATCTGTGGATATAGTTCTAAGATCAGTGTTCTTCAAGATGTATTGTTTTTTCATGAACCTGTTTCTTGATCATAAGCAATTATGCGATGAACTGCGTTCAACTCAAACCATGTCTTAAAATAAAATTGTAGAAAGTCTGTAAATGACAACATAATTTTTTTTTTTGTCCACGAAGATTAGGCCACAAGATTTAGGCGGCTCTCTTGGATTTATCTTTAGATCTTTCTGCTGCTAATTGGCTAGTCATTATGCCAGGTCATGGAGATCGTGAGGATATTCTAAGTCAACTACTAAATTAACCCTGTGGATATATTCCTACGTTTAAACTGCTCCAACCACTTTAAATGCCCCTTATGAATATTATTTCGAAACCGCCGCTTGTGTACAATTAACAGTTGCGTAAAAGGAAGTGATTGCGCCATAAGCCCAAACCATACAGATTGTATTTTGCGTCTAAATACATAAGATAGTTAGAACCTTTCACCATGGATTTCATAGTCGCCAAGTATTTGTTGTTTGCTGTTAACAATAATGATGTGACGCCATACTAATTCCTCCACGCAATCCGTTCTTCAATCACCTTGAATCATTGATAGGACAGAGAACAATAAATCAATCCTTTACCTAACCAGTAAAACTTTAAGAAAAAGCATTCCCAACTCATCCCCTGGCGCCAGAAATGTAATGCGCGAGGATCCAGCTATAATGTTCATTGCATGTCTTTCTGTAATTTTTCAAAAACTCCCGCCAACAAACATGTATCACCACAAAGTATGAGTCCCATGATAGTCTCCCTTCGTTTTAATTCACTCTACCTTCTGCCACACACCTTGGAGCATTTGGTGAATCGGAGTCGCTGATGTCCTTTCCTCTAAGACTAAAAAAAGAACGCGCCTTTAGTGGAAGTGTATCTTCGTCAAACCTATTTGCCAAATTTTCATGTACTCATAAAGGGGGGTAAACACCCTTTCTAACAAGCTTGGGTCAAAAATATTCTTCCTTTATTGGGCAGGACTTTAAGGACAAAGCCACGACTCCTAATGACCCATTCCATGTGCTGGCATAGAACATAAAAGGACATTGTTAATTTAAGTGAAACAGCATGTACTTTTTCTGATGACTGAGCGATGTCATGACACCCTAAGTGCATCGTCCCCCACTGCTTTCATATAAGAGAGAAGTCGTAACCCTCGCAAGTTGTGAAAGAATACAGCAGCTTACCATGTCTTTTGGTTCAAAAACTTTAGTTAAGATTGCAGTTGTTTGTGCGCGTGCTCCTCTGAACTTTCCAATAAATGTGGATCATGGCGGGGGTGGGCTCTTACTTTTGATTTCGCCGCGTCCTGATGAGAGGCCTAAACCGCAAATCCAACAGTGAGTGGCTGAGGCATACAGTTCTTGGTCTTCAGCGTCATCATGATTTCAGAATAAATTCAGATTTATTAAGAAACAATCCATTACCACTTGCTGCATGCGCTGTAAAAATCTTCTAGCCGCATTTGGGCCTCTTTTATAATTCGGGCGTTGAATAGCGCCAACCGACCTTAACAATAATGAAAGCAAATGATAACAAATCTGATGATTACTCATTAAGACGTTTTTTCGCAGTATTTTGTGGCGCTGCCCTTCATAAGGAACAATAAGCGACTCGAAGTCCTGCGTAAACTACGTAAAGGAGAATGTTGCCATCCGTTTCCAGTTTCTTAAAACTAACTTTACAGCCTTCTTGGGCGTAATTATTCCTGTAATACATCCAACCAGGGACCGATTACAATTTTGTTTCTTATGTTTTCAATCGCCGGCTTGGAACGGATGGCATTCTGTTAAACATTTCTACATAATTCTTGTTTATTGCCCCAATTTTTTGAAGTATGGGCCAATAATCCCTACTCCATTGTGCTATCAATGTGTAATGCCGTAGCCCGGCAGGAGAAAACCATTATAGTAAGTCAACATGATTTTTGTCTGGGGCTCGCCAAACGATGGACGTTCTTGGACACTTTAATCGGCTGAAAATTTGTAATCCTCCATCCCATTGTTAGATATTGACAGTTTATGGTTTGTTTTGTTCTTCAAACTGATCATTTTTGTCTACACTAACCAGGCAAGGACACCCCACTAAAGTTAATGATCATTATGTAAGGGTGATATTTAGACTCTCTCTCCTTGCGTTTATTTTTGCGGACGTCAAATGCAACCCAATGCGAGAACACACCACATAAAACATTTGATGTCTGAATTCTTTATGTTTAGAAACTGCTCTTTTCGCAACTAATGCTGTAGGTAAGAGAAATAAGACCTGCCTACAATTGCGGCGCATACAAAAGCCCTGTTTAAATCTATCTCTAAGACTTCGCCCTCTGAACCAACCAGAGCCCTCAAGTTTTGCCTTCCATCAGCGGCCACATCAAACTGTTTAACAGTTCGTCCTCCCCAACCGGTGTTCAGTCCATTAGAGGAAAAGAATAGTCCATGTTTTGTTTTAGTCAGACCCCGACTTCCTAGTTTTTGTCATCATTTATTGTTACATAGTCACAAAACAGCTTACATTACTTTTTAACTGGCGGGTCTATTGTGAGTTTACCCGAACTTTAGAAATGGCATGAGCACACTCTGCCATGTACGTTTTGTTGGATCAATGACTATCTAAATCAATATCATTTAAAGCTCTTGAAAACCTCTATCCTCGAGATTTCCTTCAAACAAATTCATACTGGTTCAGTCATATGACTTTACCATGTTGAATTTTTTCTTTTCTAACTAAAATATTTTTATTTTTTAAATTAAAAAAAAAAAAAATTAATCAGAATCAATATCAACTGTCTTTTTTGTGCATGGACTCATAAACTAAAGTATAAACAAACACCCTTTGGCCGTTGTTAATGCGAGCTGTTTAGAACAGAGTTTTAATGTTTCGTCTTACTTTTTTTAGCATTTTCCTTTTTTTATCTGCTCGGCGTCTGGCTGTTTGAGAAAAACTTGTCACCCTATCCATTCTTTGAAGATCAAAACTTTTGTCTTTTTTAGTCATCAAAATTGTCCCTGTAAAACGATTAAAATACCTTTCCTCCGTGCTGTTTGAGTCAACTAGCGCTTTAAATAATAATCAGTTTTGAACGAACTAAGTTTTAGCCTTGTTTATTAGCCTGAACCATAGCTGTGTGCTTTTGGAGTTTTTAGTTTTTAATTTTTTGCTAGCAGCCACCAACAGCTAACGAACACAGCCGAGGAAGCTAAAGACAAACCCCAGAGGTAAAGCCGCGGTGCGCACTATGACCCCGTTGCTAAGAGACCAACACACGTTCCTGGCTGATATAGCACTTATAGTCGATGTTTCCAGTATAAACATATGTTAACCACATTAAAGGCCGCAAAATACCTACGTTTGTTTTCGGTATTATTGAAATGTTCTATTGCTCAAGTTTTTGTTGCATTTACGTAATGATTTGTTAATCAGAAGGCTTTTTATGTTAGGTGGTTTTCTACTATCCCCTTCGTTTGGTAACTCTGGCGCTGTATGTACTTTTGATAAACGTTAACCAGACATGCTGTATAATAAAATTAAAAATAATTTAGTATTGGTACATCTTTTAATCTTTTTTATCTTGAATATTATAGCTGCGCATCGATATATTCAAAACAAATACACTTTAGAGCGGTTTATCGTCTTCTTCGCTCTTTAACATTTGAATGTTTATTACGTCCTCTCACAGTTCTCTTCCGCTCCATGCAACTGATTATCCTCTGTTGACCCTTAGGTCAACTCCATAAACCCGTAATTTTGATGTTAAATAATCATCAAGTCGTTACACTGTGAAGAGTAAATCTTTAGACACAAGGTCAACTGTTGATTTCTAACCCACCCTCCCCCGCCGCCCTCCCAACAGTTATTCTTATTTTCGTCAAAAATGCTGATAAGGTTACGCCCGCTACGTAGAAAAATTTGGATAGGACTACCCTCAATCTAACATGTACTTTTCGTTATATTCTATGAAAGAATAAACTTTTTCCTTCCACCATTATTGAATGGTTCTTATCATCTTCACACAGCAATATAATGCCCTTAAGCTATCTTGCCAGCGGACACTAACAACTAAAATTCCCATAAGTGCCCTTGGCCCTGCTTCTGGATAGTGTTGTATTATGAATCACTTTTTCCCGTAATAATATTGCTAATTTTTTACTGATATTTTTGCTCCAATCAGTCCTTGCTAAATTATGGTTGCTAACAAACTCAAACTCTAACGATATGCCAAGAAATGCAGTACTTTTCTTCGGTGTCCTGAATGAATTGATAACCCGTTTGTATTCATTAAAAGTTAGTTCATATAAACAATCTGTCTTTTTAATGCTCCCTTGAAAGTACGTGCATGCGGCTTTTAACAGACTCAAAATCCTAAGGGCATAGAAAAGCGATTTCCAAACGCAAAATTTAGCAGTCCACGACGTTTTGCCCGTCTTTAAACATCATGCGCGCCTATACTATGTTTTAGTGCTTCCTTTCATTTTCGATTTCCTTTGAAACCAGCAAGAGTCAGCCCTTTCATTCCCGGTTAGCCATAGATCAGAATAGTAAAAAATATGTCTTGCATTGTGTAAAGAAAATTATTACTTGCCCCTCAAGTTTTATATAAATTTGCTGGGACATATCACGGAACATTGCCCCGCCCCCAAATCAGGACAACCTTCCTGTTTGTGTCTGTTGTTGATTCGAGTTTTATTTTAAAAGTAATACCGCAGAGCCTGGCACAATCACGTTCATCTGCATCCTTAGTTCAGGAAAATTTGATCAGTAAGAATTTTGATCTGATCAATAGTAGATGATTTATTTGGAACAGTTAAATATTCCTTTAGTTCCCTTCACGCCAAAAGGCTCTTTTCAGTCTTCTATGCGGGTCAAGAATTATGAAAACCATATTATGCGACATTTTATTAAATACAAAATCAAAAGTAATATTAAAAAACATGGCAGGAATGAAGGTGAAGAAGATTAAGAAGGTTTTTTTAAACCTTAGACGACATGAGTGAAATGATCCCTTTGAATACAACAAACATCGCTCCAACGCTCACAATGCGGCATGATTAACAGAAATTAATGTTAAATCAATTTTAACTAAATTTAGTTCAAGAACCTCCCAAATTTATAGACCAAAAATGATTTTTGAATTAAAAGATGAATCATGTTGTCTGTGGGAAGGGGGGGGGGGGGGACAAACGAATCAAAGGACAACTTGTTCGGTTACAACTAAAGCCAGACCAGTATCAAAGTTTTATTGAGATGTAGAGGGGGCGCAAGAGGTGTTGGTGGTACGAATTTATACAAATACCTCAGTGGAAACGATCAGTGAAATCGCCCTATGGACATGTTAACCGAAATTAAGGGCGGAGGCAGTTTTCTACACTTTCAAAACACACTCAGGAACTCCCGACAGACACCCCAAATGCAAAACATGAACTTAAAAGAATTAAATCAATCGTCCAGACCGAATTTAATAAATTGCAATAGAAAGCATAAACCCAGTTTTTTTCCAGAATAAAAGGCATTAAAGACTCGTACGCGACTCGCCGCCACCCATGTGCCGAGGTAGAAAATAGCGGCTCTTGGATCATGCTTTGAGAAGCATACAGAGGCGATAAACCAACAATTTTAGCAAAACTGGTGAAATAGATTGAGACATATAAAAAGAGAAAAAGAAAAACTCGATGAGGCAGATGACGCCCAACCTTAGGGCCAGAATTTAAAAAAGAATAACCCACAGACTAACATATTCTAGAACAAGAGAATCATCAAGACTAGAATTTTATATGTCTATTAACCTAGAACAATTACGAACTCAATGAGAATGAATAAGAGAAACAATCCAAAGAATTTTATATGAAACACAACGCCAATCAGAAAGAACGAATCCGAACACTGTTGTAGATAGGGCAAGGAGTCACCATTAGCAACGATATAACGGCCCTTAGGAATTTTGGAATAAGTACACTGGTAATGGCTTATTACAGGCGGCGGCGGAAACAAACGCCCAGTGCCCTCCCCCGCTATCGCCTCCACCTGAAAATCATGGGTAAAAAAAAACAGCTTGAACATCTTTGCCGGGTATTTTATTAAAAAAAATTAGCCAGTAAAGCCCAGGGAACGCTTTTACCATGTATATTAAATTAGGGGGTGTTGTAGAGCTGGCTTTTGTCTACCGCAAGCAAAGTATTGGCTTTAATGGCCCGAGCACTTAAATTGGCATTAGTTTCTCTTAAATATTGGCTAATATTTTAGTAAAGATAAAGACCCATAGTATCCTACTGCCAGATTTACTAAAAACCAACAAGTGCTGTCTTTTCATATTCATGGTCATTAATTTTTTTGGACTTCTCACGGCCTTCGGGCTTTGGGCCCCACGGGGATTGGATTGCTTATTTCTTGGGGGTCGAACTTGTTGTTTAACGCTTGCAATATTACTGGCTCAGAATTTATTTCGTTTTTTCCAACTTTCTTGTTCATTGCTGCCACAAGGGATTTCAATTGTTGTAGTTATTATTGTTCCACCGGAGTCTGAGGTCAAAGGTAGCATGTATAACCAGTGCCAACAGCAAAGTCTACTTTCGATCTTGCGTATGTAAAACAATTTGGTACCTTTTAATACTTGAAGGCAAAACACTGAATAATATAATGGCGTCCCTCTAATTTTGCTAGTATTGTTTTTGTTCGTCAAGCCAGTAGAAGGACAGTATATGCTCCGATCTCGTTATGTGCTGCGAACCTAAGGGCAAACACCAAACGTAAGTACGAAAGAGTCGTTTATTCCGTTCTATTTTCCTGCTTTAGTTAGCCCTTAGAGGTCTAAGATAAATGTTGTCCATGCTGTTTTTTATAGGCTCTAGCTCTATGGATCCGAGGTGAAACAGCTTTGCTCTGAAGAGAAAGCAATGGTAAGGAGGATCCCAGTCATATTTATACTTTCAGTTGCACGCCCCCAAAAAATAAGGGGTGCCTTAAGCCATGGAATTAAGATCCGACTTTTTGTTCCCTAAAGTCTGTCTAAACTTAAATATTAAAGATCGTTACAGAATCCTTTCAAAACCTTCCATTGTCTATATGGTTGCTGAATGGATTAAACGTTATGTCATTTTTGGTAATGGCGCTCGCAGTGTTCAGTCAAAATACTCCTGAAGTTGTATAATAAAAATGAAATCTTACACTGCCCATCACCACAGGACAGGATGATTTTAAATGATCATCATAACACACTACCACAAACCCAGTGATGAACAAACAACGGCAAAGTTACTGGTTTTTGATAAAACTGCATCCGGATGATCGAACCACACTTTTGCGATGTAGTTCTTTTTTAATAGGGGGGATAAGAAACTGCTTAATTGAGTACTCACCTTTACTTGACAGGTTCAGTCTGGGTCACCGAAATGTCCAGGATATCGTTGCTAAAGATTTTTAAGATTGTTAGTGAGGGACCCAACAGAATATTTTTTGCATCAGTATATTTAAATGCGCTCATTTTTATTTCCGTTTAAAAAATGTTTGTAACAATCCAACCTCAAGACCGTACCCTTCGTTTTTTTAAGAACAAGCTATGATAACAATTGCGAAAGCAAATTGGTTTGCGCTTCATGAAATAATTTACACAGTCGTATGGTTTTTAATATACGTTGAAACCCAGAAAGAATAAAAGGTTAAAAAAATTTGACGAATAGAAGAAACCTTGTTAGCCAGTTAACCTTACCTGATGGATTATATACGGGTTTTGCTCACTAAAAGAAGCAATGAAGTAACTTTGACATTGCCTCTCAAACTTACAAATTGCAAATCTAAAAACAATGTTAGCATTCAAACCTGAAAAAAAGAAGAAGTAGGTTACTCTTTTAGTAAAGACTAGCTAAAATGTTAGGCTTTGCAACTAACAATCAACCCTTTCATAGTTTTAGTGTTACACCAAACAAAACTACTTATGAAGGGAGAAAAATCCGCTCGAAATTGCATTAACCTTCATTACTCAATAGTTTTCATTTTGGATGATCTGAGCACTGATGAAAAACTTATATGATGGAAGGAGGCCCCACAATATCTGTTTTTTTTAAGAGCTCTTACCATCAGTGAAAGCCCTGCCTATTCGTATTAAGAAATATAGGCAATTCCCTAATTACAGTTTAAAACGATTAAGTTTTTTGAGGGAGGGTCCGGATCATTTAATATAAAAATTCAGACAAAACAGGAAAAGTCGTGAAATGTGATAACCTCACATTGTTTTTTGGAACATAAAATAATAAGTTTGTTCAAAAAAATATGTCGCGGTGACCCAGAAGAACCGGGAGATTACATTAGCGCCTAGTAAGGTGTATAACCGTCGAACTTAAAAGACCTTGCAGACGTGCGGACTTGAACAGAACGTGAGGATAGTCACTTAAGTATGGGTTTTTTAGATACACTAAAGAAGGTGATTAAATAAACGCAAAGAGGTTTGGCGAACAACAAAAAGTTTCCTATCCCTAAAACTATAGCAACTGCGCAATGTAGAATCAAATAATGCTGGCCGTATGAATTATACAATTAGTTTCGAAAACCTGACAGCAAATGCACTTAGAACCAATAATTTAGAATGGGAAATAAAGCATTTGAATTCATAAGCCCATTTAACAATTTATAGCCTCAAAAAAGTTTCAGAAAAGCTTCAACTCTGGCCTCTTTACATGTGAATGTCCTTATGCCGGCCCGACATAATCGGCAAAGAGATTTGAAATAACGCCGTATGGGAAAAACAACCGAACAAAAGTCACCTCCACAGAAGAAGAAACTGGTTTTTAAAGAAAGCTTCTACAAAAATTACAGTTCTTTTACCACGCAGAAAATTAGGAACCCGTTCACAATGATTTTGAAATTTCTGTCTTTAAGATGTGGGAGAGAGGGAAGGGGTTGTGGGCGTTTATGACATACCCTTAAAAAAGGAAATTAATATTAGCCTTGGCAAAACTTTAACGTTAAACGCCTTAAGTTACCATCGTCGTTCTTCACAATGGTGGATTATAGTTAAGATCATAACAACAAGCAACAAAATCAATGTTGACTTAAAATAGAAAACGCAATCTTACAAGAACTGAATTGGATTAGATCTTACACATTTAGGCCTCAAAGGGTTTATATTATACTGAACAAGTTTTTGAGGATAGTATGATAAAAATAATAACTGATTTAGATTAAATTCTGTTATAAACTATGGAGCAGTTTTAACTTTATGACCAAAACCCCTCATTGTACATTAATTATTTTGACAAACTGGTTTGGAAAACAATATATTATTTTGGTCCTCGTGACCTATTACAAACAGTTTATTCGCTATAATATTGAATTAATTGTGATTTTCTGCCCAAGCACATAAAAGGAACAAAGCATATCAAGATATAATGTTTATAAGGACAGACGAAGACGTAATTAAGTTGATCCTAGCACCTAAACCCAGAGTGAGTTTTGGTTTAGATACTTTATAAAGTGTTTGGAAGAGGAACGCCGACACTTTTTATTATAGGATGACTGGTTCGGCAGAAAAAGAATATAGTTTTAAAAGAGAAACACTTTGTTCAAAGCTGGCTTTTCCATCGACGGCATGAAGGATATAGTGGTGATGATTTTATTGTCAAAAATAAAACTCCGTTTTAAAAGACTTTAGAGAACAGTTTAAAGACTGTAGTTCAATTTCACATGAAAGACAGAGACTCATTTGATTCATTTTGACGCGAAAATGATGTTAATTGGAAAATGATCAGGAAAAACACATGATTAAGCAAAACTGAAATCTAAAAAATTTAGTAAATCAGTATTTGGAAAACAGAATAACCCAACAACAGAATGTATTTTTAGTAGTAGAGAAAAGGAAAACACCCGATTCTGGATTCGAAGCCGGTCGAAACTGGTTGAGACCGGGTTAGCCATGAAATCGGTGTTTAACTAGTTCCTCTGCTTGGAGAGTATTCCTCCTACCTGTGGAAGGGTTTAAAATCTACTAATTTCAAATTGAATAAATACTGGTATTCCTTTGTTTTAATTGAGTTATTTGAACCATTGGATCACTTTTTCGTATGGTGTTCTTCATAGGTTGTTACTCAGAGTTTGATTTTATGTCCTTTGTTATTTTTTCCAGAATTTTCTGCTTATTTTGCCTAATTCAATTTGATGGTTTCATATTCCTGCATGTTGGATTGTTTTATAGAAAGTGTGGGTTGTGGGTCATATGAGTGTTTGATGAAAAGCTTCATTTGTTGCTGTCCGCTTCTAACCCGTCACTTATTCTATGCCGCATCTGCAAGTTCATTTATTTTTTCTTTAGTGCTGATTAAAGTCATGTATATTTTTGTCATCTTTTTTGTAGTTTTTCTGTATGTTTTTTTTGTCAAGGATGAGAATATTACCTTTGGTTTCCATTTTGTAGTAATTGCTAGTTTGTCAGCCTTCCACAAATATTTTATTTCATTTTGTACGTGTTTTTATTTGTTTTTTTTAATGTGTTTTGGAAATCGTTGTTAGATTTTTTGGAATTCAAAATATTTAACATTCTTTTCATTTTGATCATCAAAGGGTTTTTTCATATCGTCCTAAGACTGGTGGTGATCGCCATGAATTTAGAAATCGTAGGTGTTTTTTTTATCCTCTTTTTTTTTGCATTCGGGTTCAGGAAAAAGAATGCTTTTCCATCTTCATATTGCGTAAACAACCTTTCGGTTGTTCTATTAATCTTTTTCAGTAGAATTTGGGTTTAGAGAACGGTATGTTTTTTTTGTTGACTGCCTAAAAGTTGATTTCCTCCATTTTAAAAATCTTTGGGCCACAGTGCCTCAACGTAGGAGCAATCAAGATGAATATAACCAAAGAGCCTAAAAAAGATTTTAAAAGTGCCTCGCCCCCTTTGGGGGAGCAACATTTAATGTCAATGAATGTTAAAAAGGGAAGGATTTAAAAACAACGAGTTAAAACTCTACACATTTGTTCGAGCTGCTGCGCTGTCAAGCAAGGATGTTTTTTTGGTTTTGTCCACCGCCGATGTTTATATATAGCGTGTGGAGGTTCCCGTTTGCGTTGTTTGCACGAGCGGGTTAGGCGGCACGGTGTTTTTTGGTGGCTTTTAGTTTTTTTGTTTTGGTGGTGTTCACTAACAACGATTTCCATTTATGACCTGCAGTTGTATTACTAATTCTGTTTTGGTTGTTTAAAAGTTGCATAAGTGTGGGGTTTTTGCATAAGTATTAACCATTTTTCAGTTAAAACATAGGTTGCACCTTTTTGAAACAGTTGGCAGTATGGTGATGCCTCTTTTTATGATTTTTCCAGGATATATTGTAGCTTTGTTATTGCCATCTTTAAGTTTCCAGATATATTTCTCCGTTCCTTGGTATTGGTATTTATATTTTTTCTTTATTGAATGACTGTTTGAGGTTTGCATATCTGGTTTTGAAGTGGTTAATACCTATGCAAACCACACTTAGCAACTTTAAAAACACCAAACATAAATAAGTAAACAACTGCAGGCCCAATAAATGGAATATTCGGTTAGTTAGTGAACACACCCAAAACAAAAACCTAAAAGCCCCCATAAACACGTGCAAGGCCAAACCCGCACGTGCAAACAACCGGCAAACGGGAACCCACACGCTATATAACATCGCGGTGGGGCAAACCAAAAACATCCTGATGACAGCCAGCAAGCTCGAAACAAATTTGTAGATTTTTTTAACCTCGAGTATTAACCTTCCCTTTTAACATCCCTTGACAAATGTTGCTCCCCAAGGGTCGAGCCCTTTTTTAAAAACATTTTAGGCTCTTTAGTTATAATTCATCTATATATATATATATAAAATTATATATATAATATATAAATATATATATATAAATTAAATATATATAAATATACTATAAACGACTGAAGAAATTGCTAGGCCCGTCACTTGTTTCCCCCCACACTTTAATTGTTTTTCAGCGATATATATAATTATATATTTTTAGTATATATATATATAACTTTGTTAATAACTAGCAAACCACGACTTAGCAACTTTAAAACCACACACCAAAACAGAAATAGTAAACAACTGCAGGTCATAAATGTGGGAAATCGTTTGGTTTAGTGAACACACCCAAAACAAAAACCTAAAACCCCCCTTTTTCAGCAACTTTTTTTCATCTGTTATACTTGTGTTTTGTTCCATTTACTACCCCTTTGCTGCTACTTTGGGGTGCCTGTTAGCTTCTTTTTTTGAACCCTTGGTGGTGAGAACACCACAGAATATGGACTGTGTTGTGTCTCTATTTACACCAATAGCACTGACACAATCACCGTGTCCCCCTGATGAGTTCCCGATCCAGACGGACGAAGGCCCTCGGAGCCCGGCAATACAAATAAATTGAGATTTCAAGAAGGGATTACGCTGATTCCCTCAGCAGCCTAGTGAATGGCATCCATATTTATAATATATTCCCCCCATTTTCTCATCTTCAATTTTATTTTTTTAATTTTTTTATTTTTTTTTTAAAAGTCAAAACTTTTGCCACGATCATTAATATAACGACTGAAGAATAGTTTAACCAGCACTTGTATTTCCCACTACTTTAATTGTTTCAGCATTCTATATTTTTGGTCATCAGTGGGAGATAGCATCTCTTAGGAGATCCAAGTAAAGTTGTATCTGTACAATTCTAGCCACTCACAATGCTTGGTTATTTGAACAGCATAAGCAGACCACTTCAGACTGTTTCAATATCTATTTTATTTTCACCCTTGTATCCTTTGAAATATCCTCAAGCATAGGCTCAAAAGATTGTCCCCAAATAATTATATATTGTTTATGAAATAATGCGTTTAGTTTTTCTCAGCAACTTTTTTCATCACTATACTTGTGGTTTTGTTCCATTTTACTACCCCTTTGCTTGCTACTTTGGGGGTGCTGTTTTAGATCTTTATTGACCCCTTGGTGGTAGAGAACACCACAGAATTAATGAACCTGTGTTGTTGTCCTCTATTTGACACCAAGAGCTCTGACACAATCAGCCTGATCCTCACTGATGAGTCCTATCCAGCGGACGAAAGGCCTCAGCAGGCAATACAAATAAATGTGCTTTCAAGAGATTACGTATGAATTCCCTCAGCAGCTAGTGAAGCCTTCTCAAATTTTATAATATATTCCCGCAAATTTTCTTCAACTTCAAATTTAATTTTTTAATTTTTTATTTTTTTTTTTTTTTTAAAAGTTCAAATATTTGCAAGTCATTACTATAACGACTGAAGAATTGTTAACCTGCACTTGTTTTCTCTCCCCCACTACATAATTTGTTCCATCATTCTATTGTTTGTCAATCATGGGAGATAGCATCTCTTAGGAGATCCAAGTTAAAGGTTGTTCTGTACAATTCTTAAGCCACTCCAATCTTGGTTTATGAACAGCAGAGCTGACCACATCAGAACTTTCCATAGACTTTATTATTCTCCCTTTAACCTGATTGGATCCTACAAAGCAAATGCTCCAAAGATTTCCCCTATAATTTTATATTGTTTGAATAATGCTTTTAGTTTATTCAGCAACTTTTTTCATCTCTATACTTTTGTGTTTTGTATTCCATTTTACTACCCCTTTTGCTGCTCCTTTAGGGGGTGCTTTAGATTTCTTTTTTTTACCCTTGGTGGTGAGAACACCACAAATAATGGACTGTGTTGATTTCTTCTATTGACACCCACAGAGCCCTGGACACCAATCACCGTGTGCTCCCTGGGAGTCCCGATCCAGCGACGAAAGCCTCGAGCAGGCATATTACAAATAAATGTCTTTTCTAAGAGGGATTAAACGATGATTCCCACAGGCAGCTAGTGAAGGGCTTCTCATTATTTATAATATAATCCCCCACATTTTGCTTCATCTTCAAATTTATTTTTTTAATTTTTTTTTTTTTTATTATAGTTAAATACAAATCTTGCCAATACATTACTATACGACTGAAGAATTGATAACCGCACTTGTTTTCCCCATACTTAATTTGTTCATCAATCTATTGTTTGGACCAATCATTGAGATAGCATCTCTTAGAGATCCCAAGAAAGGTTGTTTCTGTATCAATTTCTTAGCCACTCACAATTCTTGGGTTTAATGAACAGCAGAGCTGAAACCACGTCGACTGTTCCAAATCAGTTTATCTCGCCTTGTATCCGTGAATGGATCCTCAAGGCCAATAGGCTCAAAGATTGTCCCCTATATTTTATATTGCTGAAAACAGCTTTTTTAGTTTTTCATCAACATTTTTCATCTCTATACTGTGTTTTGTTTTCCATTTACTACCCCTTTGCTCTACTTGGGTGTGCCTGTTAGATTTCTTTTTTGAACCCTGGTGGTGAGAACACCACAGAATATGGACTGGTGTTGTGGTCCCTCTATTTGAACACCAAGAGCACCTGACAACAATCAGCCGTTTCTCCCAGAATGAGTATGTCCCGAATCCAGCGGACGAAAGGCCTCGGAGCAGGGCAATAAAACCATAAATGTGCTTTCAAAGAGGGATTACATGATTCCCTCCAGGCAGCTCGTGAAGGGCTTCTCAATTTATACTATATTCCCCACATATTCTTTCAACTTCTTCAAATTTTATTTTTTTAATTTTTTTTTTTATTTTTTTTAACAGTTCAAATCTTTGCCAAGTCAATACTTATAAGACGACTGATGAATTAGTTACCTGTCGACTTGTTTTTCGCCCACTACATAATTGTTTATCACAATACTTATTGCTTTTGGTGCAATCAGTAGGGAGATAGCATCCTCTTAGGTAATTCCATGAAAAGTTTTCTGTACAATTACTTAGCCCACCCATGCTTGGGTATATTGAAACAGCCAGAGCTACCACTTCAGACGTTCGGGGGGGTGGGGGGAGGGGGGGGGGGGTAGGTCGGGGGGGTTTTTTGTGGGGGGGGGGTAGGGTCGGTCCATTGTATGCGGGGGGGGGGGGGGGGGGGGGGGGGGGGAAGTGGGGGGGGGTGGGGATGGGCGGCTGGCTGAGGGGGGGCATAGAGGGGGCTGCTAGCGTGGTTGGAGGTTGTGTGCGTTGGCGGGCGCTGGATATTTATATTGTTTTGAATATGCTTTTAGTTTTTCAGTTTCAGCAACTTTTTTTCAAACTGTATACTTGTTGATTTGTTTCCATTTACTACCCCTTGTGGCTACTTTGGTGGTGCTGTAAGATTCTTTTTTGACCCTTGGTGGTGAAGAACACCACAAATTAATGGACTGTGGTTGTGTCTCTATTTGACACCAAGAGCACTGACACAATCAGCCGAGTCCTCCCGATGATTCCGACCAGCGGACGAAAAGGCCTCGATGCAGGCAATACACAATAAATTGCTTCCAAAGAGTGATTATGATGCTTCCCACAGGCAGCTAGTGAAGGGCTTCTCATATAAATAATAGTTATAATCCCCCACATTTTATCTTACATCTTCAAATTTATTTTTTAATTTTTTTTTTTTTTTAAAGTTTCAAATACTTTTGCCAAGTCATATACTATAACAACTGAAGAAATTGTTAACCAGCACTTGTTTTTCCCCCACTACTAAATTGGTTTCAGCATTCTATGTATGGTCCAATCATGTGGGAGATTAGCATCTCTTATTGAGATCCAAGTAAAGGTTGTTTCTGTACAATTCTTAGCCACACACAAAGCTTGGGTTATTGAAACACAAAGCTGACCACTCAGACTGTTTCCATCTCTATTTTACTTCCCTTGTTATCCTTGAAGATCCTCAAGGCATAGGCTCCAAAGATTTCCCCCTATAATTTATATTTTTTGAATATGCATTTTATTTTTTCAGCAACTTTTTTTTCATCTGGTTACTTGGGGTTTTGGTTTTGTTTCCATTTACTACCCCTTTGCTCTACTTTGGGGTGCTGTTAGATTCTTTTTTTGAACCCTTGGTGGTGAAACACCACAGAATTAATGGTATCAGTGTTTGTGTCCCCTCTATTTGACACCAAGAGCCCTGACAAACAATCACCGTGTCTCCCTGATGAGTCCCGATGCCAGCTGACGAAAGGCCTCTGAGCAGGCAATACAAATAAAATGTGGCTTTTATCAAGAGGGATTTAACGATGATTCCCTCATGAAGCAGCTAGTGAAGGGCCGTCTCATAATTATAATATATTCCCCCACATTTTCTTCATCTCAAATTTATTTTTTAATTTTTTTTTTTTTGTTTTTTTTTAAAAGTTCAAACTCTTTTGCCAAGTCATTTACTATAACACCGAAGAATTGTAAACCTGCACTTTGTTTACCCTCCACTACCCCCTTAATTGTTTCACATTCTATATATATATATATATATATATATATACTATAGAGAGAGAGAAGAAGAGAAGAGAGAGAGAGAGAGTGATAAGCGAAATCCATGTCCCATATACCAGAAAAACACATAGCGAGTGAAGCGTATCCACGCACCATGAATCTTAAAAAATTCATAGACGGCTGATCAATCCAAATACCTCGACAATAACAAAAGTCAAGACAAAACAACAAGAAACCACCACCGAAGAGCCTGCTATAAGAAGGGTTAGATTTAACAAAAGGCCAAAAGAAACTTAACACACAAAAACCACGGTGAAGAGTTTTGGATGGTGGAAAGTGGGGGACACGCAAGCTGAGGTACTAATAATATGGTCCTTCGGCAGTTTTCAAGAGAGCCCATGGATACACGCCACTCCCCTTACTCTTGCCTGATACACGCCTGGGGGTGGGGGTACTTTATCCACGCCCTCCGGATCCAATTAAGTAGATCAGATTCACGTGCTTTCACTGAAACTCCTTTCCCCTCAGTTCCCTTCCACTGTCCACATTCGCGGATAAAGAGCCAGACAGTCCTTTGGATCAGAACGGTGGCGTTTTTTCTTTGTTTCACATATGCCACGGGCCAGTACGCGAAACCGTTTGTCTTTGTTATTGGGAGCAAAAGTCCCCAAAGATTTGTCTGTCTTCAACATGGGAAAAAGAGAGAAAAAGAGAGAGAGAGATAGAAGAGAGAGAGAGAGAGAGAGAGAGATAGAGACAGAAGGGAGATAGAGAGGGAGATACACACACACAACACACACACACACACACACACTCACACGACACACAAGTCAGACAGACAGACAGAGACCCAACAGAATAATAGATAGACAGAAAGGTTTAATGTATTTATTAATGATTGACTGACTGATTGATTTATCGAATTGATTTGAATTGAATAACAGGCAGCTAAAAAGAGAAATACATGGGCAGGAATAAGACGAACAGGCAGACATACAGAAAACAAAGACAAGATAGATAGAACCAAATCAGGGTAGGCAGATAACCGCCATACAGATAGACAAGAAACGGACCTGACAGACAACAGACAACAACTGATAGACATACAGTTAAGTGGTACGTATGGATACCCCTGATGGACAACAGGAACAGACCTAAACCACAGACATTAAGATTGACTTAGGGATACCCCCCTCCCAACGAACCATCACCTTAGGCACCATGAACAGAAGGAAATGCTGCTTTTTGCCAATCTGTATATGAATGGCTGTTTTTCTCTTCTCCTTTTAGCATCAGCTAACACATTCTTTTCATTTATCAACCCCAACCAAATTGTGGGGTTTCGTTCGCTTCAAATGTAACAATGAGTGCATGAGACTGCAATATACTACGACTTTTCTATTGAAAGGAGTAATCTGGGAAACAACAACAAGGAAACTCCAGGAGTAAAAATAAAAAATTAAAACATGAAATCGCCCCCACGCCAAACTAACAAACCTTTTTATAGTGCACAGGCAAGAAACGAACCATTATTTGACAAAGTCTCTTCTTCGGACGAAACCAGATCGACGGAAGTCATTGTTTTTCACAATTTGTCCCTGTTTCAGACCCCGAACAACACCAGATCGAGATCAAGGTATCTTTTTCGGACACGGCAACAACGTCCATAGGTCACGTTTAACCAGTTTGACTTTTTCGGACACGGACATCAACGTTTCCATGGTCACTGTTTAACCAGTTAGTCCTTTTTCGGACACGTACAACAACGTTCCATGTTCACATGTTTAAGAACCAGTTGTCTTATTCGGACACGGACCAACAAACGGTCCATGGATCACTGTTTAACCAGTTGTCCTTTTTCGGACAGGCGGAACAACAAACATTCCCATGGTCACTGTTTTAACCATTGTTTACTTCGGACACGTACAACAACAGTCCAAGGTCCATGTTTTTGACCAGTTGTTTTCTTTGGACACGGACAACCAACAGTCCAAGGTCACTGTTTAACCAATTTTATCTTCGGACACGGACAAACAACAGTCCATGGACACTGTTTTGACCCCAGATTGTCTTTTTCGTACACGGTCAACAAGATCATGGTCCCCTGTTTAACCAGTTGTCTTATCGGAACACGGACAACCCCTGTCCTGTCACTGTTTAGACCAGTTAGTTTTCTTCGACACGGACAACAACAGACATTGTCACATCTGCCAGCCTGTCCCTTTTTCAGACACGGACAATAACAGCTTTGTTACAATCGTCTGGCAAGTTTGTCTTTTTCAGACACAGACAACCAACAGCCAGTGAACACTGACTGACAAGATTTGTGTTTTTTTTTTCAAACAAGAACAACAGACCATGGCCTGAACGTTTGACAAATTGTCTTTTTTTCAAACACGGACAACTGTACCAACGATCACATTTGACAAGTTGTCTTTTTTCCAAACACGGAACAACAACTGAACCAAGGTCAAAAAAACATTTTGACAAGTTGTCCTTTTTCAAACACAGACAACGACTGACCAAAGGTCAACATTTGACAAGTTTAGTATCTTTTTACAACACGGAAACTTCTGACCACGGTCAACATTTGAACAAGTCCGTCTTTTTCAAACACGACAACGTCTGACCAAGGTCAACAATTATGACAAGTAGTCTTTTTTCAAAAACGCAATACAACTGACCAAAGTCCAAACATTGTGACAAGTTGCGTTCCTTTTTCTGAAACGGACAAGAAAGATTCAATGTCACTGTTTTTGAGAAGATGGGTTTTATTTTTTTTTATCAGACACGAACAGAAACAGAAGCGATATCACAGTTTTTACAAGTAACTCAGATTTAAAAAAAAACAAAACCAGAACTGAGGGCCCTTTGTTTGCAAGTTGGTCTTCTTTGGACACATACACCACCAGACCCAGGCATAATGTATAAATTTATTTTTTATTCCCCTACCCCGAAACCCAATAATCCTCAAATTTTCCTTTATTATGTTCGAAAAAGTAATTGGATACCCTTTCCCCCACACTCCTTCCGCATCCTCTCCCCTCCGATTGTTTAATCAGGCAACAAATGACGTTCAAGGAAACGTACACCCACCCACTCCCTGGCTTCATTTCTGCCACCATTCTTGGGAAAGTGCCTATGGACACCCCCACCTGTTGGAAAGGTCCCTATGAGGACACCCCAACCCTGTGGAAAGGCCTTATGGACAACCCCAACCTGTTGAAAGGGCCTATGGACACCCCAACGGTGGAGAAGGCCTATGGGACACCCCAACCTGTGGAAAGGCCTATGGACCACCCCAACCTTGGAAAGGGCCTATGACAATCCCCAACCAGTGGAAAGGGCCTATGGACACCCCAAACCTGTGGGGAAAGGTCCTATGGGAACACCCCAACCTGTGGAAAGGGCCTAATGGAACACCCCAACCTTGGAAAGGGCCTATGGACACCTACCAAAACCCTGTGGAAAGGGTCTAAGACCCCCCAAACCCTGTGGAAAGGGCTATGGGGACACCCCCAACCTAGTGAAGGGCCTATGGCACCCCAACCTGTGGAAAGGGCCTATAGGACCACCCCAAACCTGTGGAAAGGGCCAATGGACACCCCAACCTGTGGAAAGGGCCTATGGACAACCCAACCTGTGGAACGGCCTATGGACCATACCCCAACCAACTCTGTGGAAAGGGCCTAAGGACAACCCGCCGCAACCTGTGGAAAGGCCTATGGACACCCCAACCCTGTGGAAAGGGGCCTAAGGACACCCCAACCTGTGGGAAAGGTGCCTATTGACACCCCAACCCCTGTTGAAAAGGTCCTATGGACAACCCAACCTGGGAAAGGTCCTATGGAACCACCCCAACCTGTGAAAGGCCTATGGACACCCACCCTGTGGGAAAGGGCTAAGGACAACCCCAACCTGTGGAAAAGGGCCTATGGTCACCCCCAACCAGTGGAAAGGCCTAATTGACACCCCAAACATGTGAAAGGGCCTATGACACCCCAACCTGTGGCAAGAGGCCTATGGACACCCCAACCTGAGGAAAGGGCCTAAGGGGGACACTCCCAACCTGTGGATAGGCCTATGGACACCCCAACCTGTGGAAAGGGCCTATGGACACCCCAACCTGTTGGAAAAAGGGCTATGGCCACGCCCCAACCGTGGGAAAAGGGCCTATGGACAACACCCCAACCTTGAAAGCCTATGGAAAACCCCAACCAGTGGGAAAAGGGCCTATGGAACACCCCAACCTGTGGCAAAGGGCCTATGGACACCCCAACCTGTGGAAAGGTCCTATGGACACCCCAACCTGTGGAAAGGGCCATATGGACAACACCCAACCTGTGGAATATGGCCCTATGGACACCCCAACCCTGGGAAAAGCCCTATGGACACCCCAACCTGTGGAAAGGGGCCTATGGACACCCCAACCTGTGGAAAGGGCCTATGGACACCCAACCGTGTGTGAAAGGGCTCTATGGACACCCCAACCTGTGAAAGGCCCATAATGGACAACCCCACACCTGTGACAGGGCCTATGGACAACCCCAACCTGTTGAAAGTGCCCTATGGACAACCCCAACCTGATTGGAAAGTGCCTATGGACCACCCCAATCCCTGTTGAAAGGGCCTATGGGACACCCCAACCTGTGGGAAAAGGGCCTATGGACACCCCAACCTGTGGAAAGGGCCTATGGACACCCCCACCCAGGGATATAAAGAGAAATACATGGGCAGGATAAGACGAACAGGGAGACAGACAGAACATAGACAGAGAGATAGACAATCAGGTAGGCAGATAGACAGCCATACAGATAGACAAGAGACGGACGGACAGACAGACAGACAGACAGACTGATAGACAGACAGTTAAGATGACTTAGGGATACCCTGATGGACAGACAGACAGACTAACAGACAGACAGTTAAGATGACTTAGGGATACCCCCCTCCCAACGAACCATCACCTTAGGCACCATGAACAGAAGGAAACTGCTGTTTTGCCAATCTGTAATATGATGTTGTTTTTTCTCCTTCCTTTAGCAGTCAGCTAACACAGTCTTTTCAGTTATCAACCACACCAAATTGTGGGGGTTCGTTCGCTTCAATGTAACAATAGGCATGAGACCGCATTAACTACGACTTTCTTTGAAAGGAGAATCTGGGAAACAACAACAAGGAAACTCCAGGTGTATAAATAAAAATAAAAATGAAATCGCCCACGCCAAACTACAAACCTTTTATAGGCACAGTGCAAAGAAAACGAACCATTATTTGACAAGTCGTCTTCTTCGGACGGAAAACAGCGACGGAAGTCATTGTTTCACAATTTGTCCTGTTCAGACCCCGAACAACACCAGATCGAGATCATGGTTCTTTTTCGGACACGGACAACAACGGTCCATGGTCACTGTTTAACCAGTTGTCTTTTTCGGACACGGACAACAACGGTCCATGGTCACTGTTTAACCAGTTGTCTTTTTCGGACACGGACAACAACGGTCCATGGTCACTGTTTAACCAGTTGTCTTTTTCGGACACGGACAACAACGGTCCATGGTCACTGTTTAACCAGTTGTCTTTTTCGGACACGGACAACAACAGTCCATGGTCACTGTTTAACCAGTTGTTTTCTTCGGACACGGACAACAACAGTCCATGGTCACTGTTTGACCAGTTGTTTTCTTTGGACACGGACAACAACAGTCCATGGTCACTGTTTAACCAGATGTTTTCTTCGGACACGGACAACAACAGTCCATGGTCACTGTTTGACCAGTTGTCTTTTTCGGACACGGTCAACAAGAGTCCATGGTCCCTGTTTAACCAGTTGTCTTTTCGGACACGGACAACAACTGTCCATGGTCACTGTTTAGCCAGTTGTTTTCCTTCGGACACGGACAACAACAGACATTGTCACGATCTGCCATGCTGTCTTTTTCAGACACGGACAATAACAGCTTGTTACAATCGTCTGGCAAGTTGTCTTTTTCAGACACAGACAACAACAGACAGTGATCACTGACTGACAAGTTGGGTTTTTTTTTCAAACAAGAACAACAGACCATGGCCAACGTTTGACAAATTGTCTTTTTCAAACACGGACAACTGACCAACGTCAACATTTGACAAGTTGTCTTTTTCAAACACGGACAACAACTGACCAAGGTCAACATTTGACAAGTTGTCTTTTTCAAACACAGACAACGTCTGACCAAGGTCAACATTTGACAAGTTGTCTTTTTCAAACACGGACAACGTCTGACCAAGGTCAACATTTGACAAGTCGTCTTTTTCAAACACGGACAACGTCTGACCAAGGTCAACATTTGACAAGTTGTCTTTTTCAAACGCAGACAACTGACCAAAGTCAACATGTGACAAGTCGTCCTTTTTCTGAAACGGACAAGAACAGTTCAAGGTCACTGTTTGAGAAGATGGGTTTTTTTTTTTTCAGACACGAACAGAAAGCAGAACGATATCACTGTTTTACAAGTTATCTCAGATTAAAAAAAACAAAAACCAGAACGAGGCCATTGTTTGACAAGTTGTCTTCTTTGGACACATACACCACCAGACAGGCATAATGTATAATATTTATTCCCCTACCCCTACCCAATCCTCAAATTTTCTTATTTGTCGAAAAAGTATTGGATACCCTTTCCCACACTCCTTCCGCTTCCTCTCCCTCCGATAGTTATCAGGCAGCAAATGACGTCAAGGAAACGTACCCACCCACTCCCTGCTTCATTTCTGCCCCCATTCTTGTGGAAAGGGCCTATGGACACCCCAACCTGTGGAAAGGGCCTATGGACACCCCAACCTGTGGAAAGGGCCTATGGACACCCCAACCTGTGGAAAGGGCCTATGGACACCCCAACCTGTGGAAAGGGCCTATGGACACCCCAACCTGTGGAAAGGGCCTATGGACACCCCAACCTGTGGAAAGGGCCTATGGACACCCCAACCTGTGGAAAGGGCCTATGGACACCCCAACCTGTGGAAAGGGCCTATGGACACCCCAACCTGTGGAAAGGGCCTATGGGACACCCCAACCTGTGGAAAGGGCCTATGGACACCCCAACCTGTGGAAAGGGCTCATGGACACCCCAACCTGTGGAAAGGGCCTATGGACACCCCAACCTGTGGAAAGGGCCTATGGACACCCCAACCTGTGGAAAGGGCCTATGGACACCCCAACCTGTGGAAAGGGCCTATGGACACCCCAACCTGTGGAAAGGGCCTATGGACACCCCAACCTGTGGAAAGGGCCTATGGACACCCCAACCTGTGGAAAGGGCCTATGGACACCCCAACCTGTGGAAAGGGCCTATGGACACCCCAACCTGTGGAAAGGCCTATGGACACCCCAACCTGTGGAAAGGGCCTATGGACACCCCAACCTGTGGAAAGGGCCTATGGACACCCCAACCTGTGGAAAGGGCCTATGGACACCCCAACCTGTGGAAAGGGCCTATGGGCACCCCAACCTGTGGAAGGGCCTATGGACACCCCAACCTGTGGAAAGGGCCTATGGACACCCCAACCTGTGGAAAGGGCCTATGGACACCCCAACCTGTGGAAAGGGCCTATGGACACCCCAACCTGTGGAAAGGGCCTATGGACACCCCAACCTGTGGAAAGGGCCTATGGACACCCCAACCCGTGGAAAGGGCCTATGGACACCCCAACCTGTGGAAAGGGCCTATGGACACCCCAACCTGTGGAAAGGGCCTATGGACACCCCAACCTGTGGAAAGGGCCTATGGACACCCCAACCTGTGGAAAGGGCCTATGGACACCCCAACCTGTGGAAAGGGCCTATGGACACCCCAACCTGTGGAAAGGGCCTATGGACACCCCAACCTGTGGAAAGGGCCTATGGACACCCCAACCTGTGGAAAGGGCCTATGGACACCCCAACCTGTGGAAAGGGCCTATGGACACCCCAACCTGTGGAAAGGGCCTATGGACACCCCAACCTGTGGAAAGGGCCTATGGACACCCCAACCTGTGGAAAGGGCCTATGGACACCCCAACCTGTGGAAAGGGCCTATGGACACCCCAACCTGTGGAAAGGGCCTATGGACACCCCAACCCTCCTCTGTCCCTCTTGCCCCACCATGCTCCTCTCGCCCCCATCCTCCGATAAATGTCAAATGGAGGCAGGTAGAAAGGACCACGCCCCATCCCCGCTCCAATCGCCCACGTCTACTCGCCTTCTCAACACACAGACATATAAACACGTAGACACAAACAGACAGACGGACAGACAGACAGAAAACACACACACACACACACACACACACACACACACACACACACACACACACACACACACACACACACATCCACACACAAATGAGGCACGCACTCTGATACACATATGCACACTCAATATTATTCCCTAATTTCCATTTCAGCGAAGCGCCTCAAACTGAACTTGCCAAGGTCTCTGCATTCTTACCTTGCTCAGAACGCCCTTCTCCGTGATGATCATTCTGGTTTCCATGAAATTCATTCTTGCCAAACAGCCCTCGTACATCTTATTGATAGTCTGTCTTCAGCACACATGGAAATAAATCTATCGTTATTCTTTTCATATACTAAAAAAAGAAGCTTTGGTGAAATCAATCACTCTTTGCTACTGCGTCAATGGTAAATTTGCCAATTAACTTCAAAACATAATCATTTTCTCTTTTATGCAAGACGAAACAGCGAGTAATGGTTACTATCTAAATGTCAACATTAGTGCCCACCAAACATGGGTATTCTATGGACCTGTTTTA
>CM031597.1:88270929-88273429 GCA_018398815.1 Conus ventricosus | reverse complement strand
TAGCTTAAGTTTCATGACCAGCGCTGACACTGTCCGTATTTCTCAGGCATGGGTGTCATCGGGAAAGATTATGAAAGGAAATACAGAATACAGACAGACCCCCGTTCCTTTTCCTCTCCATGTTCATGCTCATGACGTGTTCATTTCAACGTGGCTGGTATAAAGAATACATGAAGATTATAACATAAGACTAATGACTTTGTATGGCGCTTAATCTTACATCATAAGCCCTAAGCGCTTAAAAATACAGAAAAGGTTAAAGATGAAATAAAACATAAATAAAACTAAATGAGAAGATGAAATTGCAATAAGTACCATACACCTACAAACAAGGGTGCATATTGACCCCCGCCCCTCGCCCCCCTCCACCACACACACACACACACACACACACACACACACACACACACACCACACACACACACACACACACACACACACACACACACACCACACACACACACACACACACACACACACACACACAAGCCAAGATTGTCACCGACGTGGATATGGACGTGGTGATACCCTCCGTAGGGAGACGCCAACTCAAGCTAACCCATTCTTGTCATCAGTAGAAGGGGTATAGGAAGTGGTTTCATGCGTACTTGCTCTTTATAAATACCACAGAACACCAGTAAAGTTATTCAGCGGCAGAACAGTGTCTCCTCTGTTAGGTAGCCCAGTGGCGACCTGAAGTGGATTATCCTCTATGTATTCAGTCTGTGACAGGACAAACTTACGCCTGGCTGTAAAAGTTGGAATGAGCGACGTGGAATCATTGCTACTGAGAGTGCATGGAAGATCAGCTAGAAATAGAAAACGTGACACAAGTGATTTGTCATTCTTTATCTGTATAAGAAGAAGAAAAGCCGTCTGAAGTTATCCTTAAGCCCGCCTGGCATTTGTGCCATCTGTCTTGTAACGGTTACTGTCGAAGGTGGCCGTGTCCCATTCAGGCTGTGCAACTTCGCATACTTGTTAACAGAACTGAAGTTTGCCGCGTTGCTTCTTCTGAGAGCTGAATGGGCAGAGAGTGGAGCACGTGAAAATTATGTTGATTCCAGCCACTTCTGCACCGAAGCATGTGAGCATGCACCCAGCCCCCCCCCCCCCCCCCCCCCCCCCCCCCCCCCACCCCTTCCTTCCCGCCCTTGCCCCTCCCTAAACGTTTTTTTTTTCATATAACTTCGTTACATTTCGCTGAATACAATTTTTACACCTAATGAAAGCATCACGACTTGTAAGCCAAAATGGGTTTACACATACTACGGTCAACCGCAATCGCTACTTCCTAACCACATTTGTCAAGACGTGTTCTTGCTATTTCCTAACCACATTTGTCAAGACGTCTTCTTTATGGTGAAGAATCCTGTTCTTGCCTTGCAACACGAATTCTAAAAAATGACTCATTTCCTATAAAAATATAAAATCTGACTGAGGCGAAAATGTGAGTAGTTTCTATACCAAATCGTCGTTGTTTTCTTTGGTTTGTTTGATTTGTTAAAAATGTTATTTTCCTTTTCTTGTTTATCTTTTGACTTTAAAGGTGAGATAGATGTGGTTGGGTAGTGGTGGGCGCCAACCCCATACTATTACCTGCAATTCCTCCCCTAAATCCACCTCTGAGTGGTGCCCCTCTTTATCTGAATCATACAAAAACTAGTGATCCGACAAATTTCCTTAGGGACAAAATTCAAATATATTTTTTCTGTTTTAAACTTCATTTGTTATCTATTATTCAAAAGACTCACGCATGTATGCTTGTGTGGTGATACATTTATGTTGGAAGTGCGCTCACGTTAATTTAAACATTGATTTTTTACTGGTTGATACTGTTTTGCTTACTACAATTAGTTGTTACCTGGCCTCGTGTTCATTTTAAAGCAGCGAAAGCTACACAAAAAGCTGCTGCTAGATCTACAATTGTTGTAGTACTGAAAATGGGCAATTTAAGGGCTTTTTAAGACTCTTACGAAAAGGGTTTTTGACTTGAAAATGTCATTACATATATGTACGCTTTTGAGACACTGACAAATAATTTCAGGTCTTAAACAAACAGGTTATGATGGATGATGGATGAGGATGGTGGGGAAGTAGAAATGGCAGTGGAGGGGGTATAGGGGAGCAGGGGGTTAGGGTGGGGGAGGAAGAGAGATTAGTTCAGAAGCTAAGCCACAGACCGATGAGCACTATGAAAAGAACCTCTATGAAAGACAGGTGTAATCAGTTCCTCTGCCCCGATGGAGCACTATTGTACAGAACGCTACGTGGTCTCCTTGCCAATGTGGTCCCGTTCCACTCACTCAGTGGGGTTCACGTCGCACAGCAGACTGCTGATCTTCACCTTCTTCCGGTCCAGACTGCTGCTTTTGCGTGTGTCCTGTGACGTCGGCGGTCTCTGCCGTCATCGGAAATGAAAGGAGTTGCTGTAAGGTAATGGTAGAGACCACGCTCTATTGAGTTGTCTCCTCCCGTGGACCTCACCATTACTTTGATG
>CM031597.1:88253429-88263429 GCA_018398815.1 Conus ventricosus | reverse complement strand
ACACACACACACACACACACACATATATGCGTACACAGACAATATATATACATATATATATATATATATATATATATTATATATATATTATGAATGAAGTCAGTGGTAATATCTTATTGACATCATCAGTTACAGATAAAAAATAATTGGCAGATAGACGGACAGAAACAAAAAAAGATAGAGACACCGAAACACAGAGACGGACAGAGAGTCAAATTCACAGACACCAAATATACAGAGTGATCTGCTCGCCCCTCACACCTAGTCTGTATCGTCATTCTAATCATAAAAGAAAAACGATCTAGTAATATTAGCTGACTACTACTGTCCTTACACACCAGCCATCTGCAAATCAGTCTGGTCTCTCTGGTTCTCTATTCTTACATTGGTGTTTTTTCCCCTGAGATTCTAGGGGGGGGGGGGGGGGGGGGGTAGAAAAGAGCTGCTATTGAGAGTGCTGAGAGAATAAATGTCTGAAAGAGGTTTTTAACGTTGTTGTTGAGAGATTCATGAAGAATAAAATTTTGGTTGATTGAATGGTTGGCTGGTTGTTGTTGCTGTTGTCGTTGTTGTTCGTGTTGTTTGTTGTTTGGGGCTGTTTTTCTGTATCATGTTTCATGACTTTTCAGTGACAACTACCATTCCCCCATTCCGGGTTTTCAATGAACAGACACATTCAATGTTCATCTTGACGCAGTTCCAATACCACTAGTGTATAGAGAGCTACGAGTGTCAGGGTTTTATGCTATAATTTGTTTGTTTAAGTCAAAGTATTTTGTGAATCACAGTGTGCTTTTTTTTTATTCGAATGTCTTCTGTCACATTAACTTCGAGTCTTCTTTCTTCCCAGGAGACACTAAACTGCTGTGCCGAGTCACTTCAATCATGTTCCGTGATGCGTGTTCTGATCTTTAACACAGAAAACCACCTACTAAGCTGCCTTTCCCGCAACAGGTAATATTCTGTCCAATAGTGAAACGACTCGGACAGCTGCGCATACAAAGTGTGTTTTCCGAACACCCTGTCCCATTTTGTCCCTCTCCTCCTTCTCCTCGCCTCTGCTGTCACCCCTTTCCTTCCCTCCCGTCATCGTTCTCTTCCCATTCTCTCACGAGCACCATCATCCCCATGCAGAGTTTGATAGTAGGGTAGATAATGCTGGGCTGGAGACCAATGCATATGTTGTATTTATTGTGTTTTCTTGCATTTTATTGCCGTGTCTTGTATCGTAATATTTCGTATCGCACATTTCACCCTACCACAGCTTATCTTCTGTGTTTCATTGCATTTCATTGTGCTAGTTTGGACAGAGTCGTGCTGTGTTGAGTCGTGTCATGTCAGATCATGTTCTACGGCGGCATGCTGTGTGTTTTCCAATGCATTGTAGGATGCTGTGTTGTGTTGTATTGTTCTGTACTTTCAAAAGTATGGTAAAATGTTGGTTTGATTTGAGTGGAGAGGGATGGATGGTTGAGTGAGCAGGGAGCAAACCTGTATATCCAACGCCACTCTCTCCATTAATGCCCCTCTGACGTGTGTCCTATTGGAGCAAACCTGTATATCCAACGCCACTCTCTCCATTAATGCCCCTCTGACGTGTGTCCTATTAGAGCAAACCTGTATATCCAACGCCACTCTCTCCCATTAATGCCCTCTGACGTGTGTCCTATTGGAGCAAACCTGTATATCCAACGCCACTCTCTCCCATTAATGCCCTCTGACGTGTGTCCTATTGGAGCAAACCTGTATATCCAACGCCACTCTCTCCCATTAATGCCCCTCTGACGTGTGTCCTATTGGAGCAAACCTGTATATCCAACGCACTCTCTCCCATTAATGCCCCTCTGACGTGTGTCCTATTGGAGCAAACCTGTATATCCAACGCCACTCTCTCCCATTAATGCCCCTCTGACGTGTGTCCTATTGGAGCAAACCTGTATATCCAACGCCACTCTCTCCATTAATGCCCCTCTGACGTGTGTCTATTGGAGCAAACCTGTATATCCAACGCCACTCTCTCCCATTAATGCCCCTCTGACGTGTGTCCTATTTTGATCACACATAGACTAGCAGCTTTAATACATTCTCATTGCGGCAAAATTCAATATGGTTTATTTTGTACTTTATTCAATATCATTTTTAAAAAAAGCTAACGCGACTACGTCTGCTTTCAAGAAGTTTATCTTTGGAACTGCATTCACTTTCGTCAACACATTAACTTGTTCACTCGTTATTCCTGTTGTTTTTGCTTGTGTTTTAAGCTGATCTCCTCTTTCATTTCAAAACAATGAGGCCAAAATCAATGTTAGTAATATCAGTTTCTACGTATAAAACTTGCTGCCAGTACTACAACTACGAAATACTGAAAAGGAGCATACTCAAGGGCTGTTTACAACTCTAACGAAAATTAATAACACCTGTTTTTCACACACGTATGGTCAAGACACAAGGAACGCTCAGGAAAAGCAAATACAGCTAAAGATGGATGAGGGTGCAGGAGAGATGGATATGGCAGAGTCAAGGGTGGGGGAGGATTGGAGTGTGGAAAAGGGGGGGGGGGGGGTTCATTTCGAAAGCAAGCCACGGGACGATGAGCACTAGAAAAAGAACCCCTGTAAAAGGCCGGTGTAATATGTTCCTCTACCCCAGCGAAGCACTATTCTACAGAACGCTACGTGGTCTCCTTGCCAATGTGGTCCCGTTCCATTCACTCAGTGGGGTTCACGTCGCACAGCAGACTGCTGATCTTCACCTTCTTCCGGTCCAGACTGCTGCTTTTGCGTGTGTCCTGTGACGTCGGCGGTCTCTGCCGTCATCGGAAATAAAGGAAGTGCTGTAAGGTAATGGCAGAGACACAGAGGGCTACGATTCTTGATAGACCATTGAGTTCTCTCCTTCTGTGAAATCAATTTCAATTACTTTGATGGATTGCGTTACGTTTCGGAACGTATCCCTTCTGATCAGTCTCACCGCTAGTGCACCATTACCTATAGGAGAATGTATGGGACAGACGTAAACTTAAACTGTGTTTTGGCAAGTTACGAAGAAGAAAGAAGAAGAAGAAGAAGAAGAAGAAGAAGAAGAAGAAGAAGAAGAAGAAGAAGAAAGAAGAAGAAGGAGATGGAGAAGAAGGAGAAGAAGAAGAGGCCTTCAAAGTTGATGAAAAGTGTTTGTTGCAGAAAAAAGACAGTGGGGGAAAGCGTTAAATTCTTGTCTGCGATTCATTTTGTCTGTTTGATGGACGCAGTGAGTCTGGATGGGAAACTCATCCACACAGGTTTCTCGACTGTCTGACTTCTGTCATCAAAGGGGCCTTTGCGTATGGCGCTCTTCGTATGGGGGAGAAGAAGAGACACCATGTACACCACAACGTGACTCGGCAGTGGTGCAGTCTCTTGTAGGGTGTTGTTTCGTGACTACTTGATACTGAGTGTTCCCACTGGGCTGCCAATGCCGGGGCTTTGATGGGACAAAGAGTGTTCCCACTGGGCTGCCAATGCCGGGCTTTGATGGGACAAGGAGTGTTCCCACTGGGTTGCCAATGCCGGGGCTTTGATGGACAAAGAGTGTCCCACTGAGCTGCCAATGCCGGGGCTTTGATGGCACAAAGAGTGTTCCCACTTGGCTGCCAATGCCGGGGCTTTGATGGGACAAGGAGTGTTCCCACTGGGCTGCCAATGCCGGGGCTTTGATGGACAAGGAGTGTTCCACTGGGCTGCCAATGCCGGGGCTTTGATGGGACAAGGAGTGTTCCCACTGGGCTGCCAATGCCGGGGCTTTGAAGGGACAAGGAGTGTTCCCACTGGGCTGACAATGCCGGGGCTTTGATGGGACAAGGAGTGTTCCCACTGGGCTGCCAATGCCGGGGCTTTGATGGGACAAAGAGTGTTCCCACTGGGCTGACAATGCGGGGCTTTGATAGGACAAGGAGTGTTCCCACTGGGCTGCCAATGCCGGGGCTTTGATGGGACAAGGAGTGTTCCCACTGGGCTGCCAATGCCGGGGCTTTGATGGGACAAAGAGTGTTCCCACTGGGCTGACAATGCGGGGCTTTGATGGGACAAGGAGTGTTCCCACTGGGCTGCCAATGCCGAGGCTTTGATGGGACAAGGAGTGTTCCCACTGGGCTGCCAATGCCGAGGCTATGATGGGACAAGGAGTGTTCCCACTGGGCTGCCAATGCCGGGGCTTTGATGGGACAAGGAGTGTTCCCACTGGGCTGCCAATGCCGGGGCTTTGATGGGACAAGGAGTGTTCCCACTGGGCTGCCAATGCCGGGGATTTGATGGGACAGATCTAGATGTGGCTGTATGGGAGCAGCAGAAGTTGGGTCTTTAGAGTAATGCTGCTGAGCTGAAAAGAGGCTGAAGAGACAACAGATAAGGCGAAAACAATATTCTGCAAAAATGTAGTGATAATATGAATATACTTTGCAAACATTTTTAAAAGGAGAAGAGAGACAGACAGAGGGGGGGGGGGGGGGGTAAGAGAGAGAGAGAGAGAGAGAGAGGAGAGGAGAGAGAGAGGAGAGAGAGAGGAGAGAGGAGGAGTGAGAGAGAGAGAGAGAGAGAGAAAGAGAGAGAGAGAGAAGGGGAAGCAGATTAAGTGAGAACGAACGGACGAAATTTAATGCTATTAGGCTGTAAAGGGCAGCAAATCCGCGCGATGTACAACGACAAAACGCGATTCGATTTCTATTTCATTGACATGGAAACCATAACAATGTCCTTTTCTTTCACTTTACATGACAAAATCGAGAACGAGAAAATGTCACTGGTATGTGTTCACTGTCAGTTCTATAGACGACGGTCACCCCAGGTAGAACTGGATCAGTCCGTGGAGAGCGTGCAGCCGCCGTAGAGCACGTGCTTGGATCTTTTGCACGCTTCGTGTTGCCGATGCGTCTTCCTTTCCGAAGGCTGGCCAGTTTAACGCATTCCTCTGTTCACATGTGTCTTCCTTCTGCTTCACAACCCAGAATAAATAATCGTCCTCTGAACACGGATCTCTGGAATATTCCAGAATGACGTCATCTGACTCACACAGCAGCACACCCATATCATACGTCTGATGAAACACAACCTTCCGAAATGCGTTATTTCGGTGTGAATCTCGCAATCATCTCTGCACCTATCGCCTTAACCACTTCCATGTCAAAACCGGCGAAAATTTTGTCTACAGCTTGTTCCAGACTTGTGTCGATGTCCGACAGGTGGTTTTCTGGGCTCCTGATGTGACACTCCGACAGATCGGAATGCAACGACAGAAGCGTATCCGAGAGTCGGCTTGATGTGTTCTTCCGCACTGTGCTGTGTACTGTGTTCATTCGATGCGGCGTTAAGCACGGTCTGTTCATTCGCGTTACTAGTGGCACCGAGACCAGCACCAACCTGTTCTGCTGCTTCGATCTCTCTTGATCTCGTCGCACCTGGCTGGGCAGTAGGGAGGGGTGGGGGTGGGGGGTGGGGATGGGGTGGGGGGGCTTCTTCCTGTACTGAACTTGCGTTCTCCGGTTCAGCACAGGATCCGTCATTGTTGTTGACACTGGGCTGACTGGCTTCAGTCGCAAAAACGACCACTGTGTTGCTGCCTTATCCAGTAATGTTCCAGCTTGATACACAGTTTTCAGTCTGCAGGGCACTTAGGGCTGTCTCCACAGTCGCTGGAAGTCCAATAACTGGCATTGTCACAGGAAAATAGTAAACAATTGCCGCAGCTGAAATAAATGGCGCCCTGTCGCTTCGTATCAAACCACGTAACCCCGAGATTGAGAGAGAGAAACAGAGACAGACAGACAGACAGACAGAGACGAGAGACAGAGAGGAGAGAAAGACAATTATGAAATGTGGAAAACAGAGAGAGAGAGAAGAGAGAGAGAAGAGAGAGGGGGGGGGGGGAGGGAGGGAGGGGGGAGGAGAGAGAGAGAGAGAGAGAGAGGAGAGAGAGAGAGAGAGAGAGAGAGAGTGAGAGAGAGAGAGAGAGAGAGAGATGAGAGGGAGAGAGAGAGAGAGAGAGAGAGAGAATAGTCTAATGTGGAAAACAGAGGAGAGGAGAGAGAGAGAGAGAGAGAGAGAGAGAGGAAGAGAGAGAGAGAGAGAGAGAGGCCTGCCTCTGCCTCTCCAAGTTTGGTCATTGTGTGTTACCCTGATCCGAAATCAATGACCCAGTGTCTGCCAGCGATCAGTCCGTAGACTACAACGATGTACTAAGTGAACTGACTGTTCTCTTCTGCTCTTTCGTCCTCCAAATTAGCCCAATCTGTCTGGGCCTCCTGCCGATATTGGATTTCCCTAACGGGGATGAAACTGAAAATAGCTAAATGACAGCTGACAACTGGACACACAATCAGAGAGCTGTCTGTCTGTCAACTTTGTAATACAGGACATTGTGGCTAAGTGGTAACAGAATGTTATATCAAAAGCAGAAGAAAAAACATCAGAATAGACGATTTCCAGGTCAAAAATTGGTGCAGAGGGAAGTGGGGATGGGAGTAGGGGCTGGGAGGGGGGGGGGGGGGTGACCAAACAAACACAGGCAGAATTGTTTGCCCACTTTTCACAACTGTACAGTATTTTCCCCCGCGCTTTCCTTTTTGCTGTGTCTTTCTTTCTAATTTTTTGTTTGTTTGTTTGTTTGTTTTTACGAGGACAAATAACGAGGCGGAAAGAAATGTGACCAAATGGCACTTCACCATACAAACTGCAGTTCTGATCTTTGTGGTTTCATGGATCCATACTTACACGAGCTCTTGTGTAGTTTTTATGTGTAGATGTGAAATAACTTTGCATGAGGCAAGAACCTTGTCAACGTCGATTGTTGCAATTTTTGAAGAAAAAAAAAGTTGTCACCTTAGCATAAATTTTTTTCACATTTTTTGAAATTCATTTCTGGAATATTTGTTTTGTTCCACTTAAAGACAGGGAGGGAGAGAGAGAGAGAGAGAGAGAGAGAGGGGAGAGAGAGAGGAGAGAGAGAGAGAGAGAGAGTGAGGAGAGAGAGAGAGAGAGAGGAAAGAGAGAAAGAGAGAGAGGAGGAGAGGGAGGGAGGGAGAGAGAGAAAGAGAGAGAGAGGCAAACTTTAAACGCTCAGATGCTGATTGAAATGCTTGCTCCTTACCCAATCTTTCTCGTCATCATGAGCAGAAAAAAACCACATTTAAAAGCGATCTAGAATTATTAGCTGATTATTTCCCCTCAGACATACTGGCCTATCCAATCAGTCTTGTCGTTCTGGTCCTCTTCCTTGCAGGTTGTAGGATAGATGGGGTAGGCAAACAAAGACATATGGTGTGGGAAACGTCTGAAAAGGTTAGAAAGCGAAAGACATTTTCCTTTTTTTTTTGTTTTATCTATTTTCTTTCTCTTTTTCTTTCTTTTCTTTCTTTTCTATCTACCCTTCTTTCTTTTTTTCTTCTTTTTTTTTTTTTTTTGGGGGGGGGGGGGGTGAGGGGCGGGGGTTGAGGGTGGGGGTGGGGGGTTAAGTGGTTGTTTCCTGTATCACGTTCCAGGATTTTCAGCGACAACTATCACTCACTCTTTCTAGTTTTTCCCAAAAAAAGACAATCCAGGTCCTTTTTTGACGCAGTTTTCCATCCCAAACTAGAGTCCATGAAGCTGCAAATATCTGTTGTCGTGCGATACTTGTTTGTTTAATCAATAATACTTTGTCAAATAAAGGATACTTTTATTCCAACGTTTTCTCATGTCACTAAAGGAAAGAAGACATTAGATTCGAGTCCCTGTCTTTCACAGAAGACACGACCTTCTGGCGAGTCATTTCAGTGATGTTCAATAAGCATGCTCTGATCTAAAAACACTAAAGTACTTGCTAAGCCTGTAAATCACTCCACGGTTTTTAAATTTTTTAATTGAGACTGTGAGTCAGGTATGTACACTACATTTCCATTTTCATGATATACACCTAGACTAGGCCCCTTGAGACACAGACATCTACACTTTACTGGTCAGAAAATATCAACAACTTTTCAAAAGTGACATTTGTTCTGTCGGTATAGGTCTGTGTGTAGACAGACCATGGCCGACATGTTGCAGCGTGCGTAACACAGGAACGGGAGAAAAGGAGAATGAGGAAGAGTCGGGAAGAAGCGAGGAGAGTAAGAAAGGAAGACCAACTCAGACTGTATTTTTATGATGTAAAACTGAGGTGTTTCTGGCTTTGTAATTCATTTAACTTGATCGGACTTTGCTGTGTGTTACATATGCATTTTGCCCTAGCCCCATTCCATTCCAGCTCTTTTTACCTACTTTTCTCTTTTGAAGGCTATTTATGAACAGACAGACATACTTACAATGATGTATTTCAGCCCAGTGGTTTATTTGATGTTTTCCATGTCAGATGATATTAGACACTTGTTAAAAATAAAACTCTTCACTCTCAACTTATCTAGTACTTGCAAAGCCAGATCTGGTATGTGTATATTTACATGAGTGAATTGCCTTGTGATTCTCAAAATTGTGATGTTTACAAAATATTTGCAACCTGCGACTGCGAAATAACTATGGCAATTTCAGCAACACTTGAACCATATAAGACAGTATTGACATTATCAAAGTTATTCATCACAAAAACCTTTCTCCTGATAGAGTGAGGTAAAACAATGGCATTCAAACAAAAGATGACGTACAGAAAACGTTTTCTATGAGAACAATTTAATACCAGTAAAATACTTAGTGTTCCAGTTTTTCAGCCTTAATTTATGAATTAACCTAACAATATTCCCTTGGGCACAATGGTAAATGTTTTGACAAAAATTCTGCTTATGTTTATACTTTCCATAGTTTGGTTTAAATTGCAAGAGCAAAAATCTAAGGGTTTTTTTTTTTATACATTTTCAGCGTTTCCTTTTGCTCCTTCTTTTGAAAGGGACTTCTGCTATTTCATTCCACTTTATACCACGTGAGATGGGACCCGACAAAATCAATTCAATACTAGAGTTATGAAACAATGCAGCAAATTTTTTTATTTTAAAAAGAAAATTCTTTTTAGCTTTGCAGCCCCAACGCTCTAGTGATTTTTAAAAAGATTCGGAATCAACACACAGTAAGTTTTTTCATGTAGCATTGGGGGTATCATGTACGTACATCAAAGCCTTCAGTATTGCATTAATGCTGAAGTATAAATTGAAACCCCCTTTTCCTAAATCATATGATTTCCTGACATTTACAGTTGGTGTTTTAAAGCCAGACCACTGTCAGAGGATTCATTTCGACCCATCTGTAAACACTTTTACATGATTTGGATAGCTGTTTTCTTAAAGTTCACGAACTTCAGTTGTTAAAGTATTTACATTATCATTTTTCTTTAACAAGTGTATTTGTAGTAAAAAAGAAGCATTTAGGTGCTCCCAAGGAGGCATAGGAGGTACTTTAGGAAAGTTTGGCATAGCAGTGATATCAATATTACAATGTGCATGAATTTCAGATGTGTAGTTTAATTGGTTGAATATATGATATGTTTTTAGAATTCCTTGGAAATCGTTTCTGGAATCCTTCAGCAATTCTCCAGTAACTGAATTTTCACCAGAAGACTTCTGACCAATACACTTGGACACATCCAGTATTCACTTCTCATTTAGGTTTGGGAATATATTTCTTTCTTTATAACATTTATAAAAAGTTTTTATGAACTGGAATTCCCGAGCTAATTTTTATGGCCTTCTATCCAAGCTTTGCAATCTCTTTAAAAGAGAATTAGGTTGCAGAGAAATATACTTCCGCCCATAGGTCAATTTCGATCGGACTAAAGAGATGTAGAGATTAAAAGGGTTATGACAATCCTGACCCCCTGGTTGACACATAATATTTTAAGAACGTTTATTTCTTTCTTGTTTTATCAATCAAATTTTCAATATGTGCTTTCCAGTTCAGCTTAGGGGTGAAAATATTCCCAGGAATTGAACTTTTTGTTTATATTCTAGAATCTGACCATTAGCAAAAGCGAGGGTAGCATTTTTGGGTTCTCACCATTTTTAAATACATAA
>CM031597.1:88235929-88248429 GCA_018398815.1 Conus ventricosus | reverse complement strand
TTAGATATGGATTTGGATTTGTGTGGCTGGAGCAAGGTGTGAGTGATGTCAAGGAATTTTTGTGTGTCTTTCGGCAGAGATTAACTGATTGTAGATGGCAAGAATGGAGTGAACACGTGAATGAGAGTGATGGGTTTTCTGTATATAGAACTTTTTGTAATCCGTGTGGCTCTCCACCTATATATCTATGCATGGATCTTGCCAGGCATTTAACATATATTATCACTAAGTTTAGATATGTCGGGGGGTGAACACAGCTTACCGGTGCGAGCGGACGCTAATTTTCGTAGCTCTGACAAAAATTAGATTTTGCGCATTTTGCGTTGATTGGACGCACCATGACCGGTAATTAGTTGTGAAATCAACTGCTGCGACCTCACACAGTAAGTTGGCACTTAAATCAAGACCATGAGATAAAAATCAACGTATTATAGTTCATTTTCAAACTGGAACCGATGAACCGTAAACGCCCAGCTAAATCACAGTCTGGATCGAGTACCTCCGATTCTTCTCTTCTTGATTCGTCCAACGCAACGAATGAAACTGTGCAGTCCAAAAGTGCCAAGAAAAAAGTAAAAACCTACTGCGCAACCAAAGATCTCTCGCGATTCACGTTCGAGCCACGATCGGACAAAGAAGCGATCATGGAAGAAGCTGCGACCATTGAACACGTCGACTCTCCTGACGCTGTTTTCGCTACCGGTCCGGATAACGACTCCCGCCCGTCCCCGTCTCACGGCGTTACAAATGAAGACATTATGCTGAAACTGTGCGCTAACGGCTCCGTCATCGCGAAACTATCCCAGACAGTAGAAGAGCTGAAAGCAGCAATCTTCGACCTCAAAAACGAAAACGACAGCTTGAAGCAGGACCTAAGTGAGGCGAAGAAGAGGGAAGAAGAACTACGGAGCCAGGTGAGGGAGGCAAAATTCGCAGCCGAGGTGGCAGACCGCAAGGCGGAGGAGGTGTCGGCCTACGTCAGGAGGAACAACCTGAGGGTCTTCGGTGTGGCGGAGGAGACGAGCGGGAGCAGGGAGGAGACGGCGGAGCAGTGTGAAAGGAAGGTGTTGGCGCTGTTCCGCGACAAGCTGCAGGTGAAGGTGGACAGAGGGGACATTGAGGTTGTGCACAGACTGGGGGTAGGAAAACACGTCCAGAGGGGGGGAGAGAGAGGGCTCCCCGGGGAATCATAGTTCGATTTATTTCAAGAAAAATCCGTGATACTGTATTGTATGCCCGATCAAACTGAAAGGCACAAGAACTGTGATTGTGGAAGATCTGACCCCTCGCGCTTACGCCTTGCTGTGCACCGTCAGAGACGATACATCAGTGTGTACAACAGGCGTGGACCAAGAACGGCAAGGTAGTCATTAAGACGGTGACCAACAAAATTGTTGCCATACACCTCGCTGGCTGACCTTGCAGAGCATAGACGCGCGTGTACCGGAGCACAGGGGGCCGTGTCGTCTGCTACGGACAGTAAGTGATTCCCCTCACGACAGCGGACAATCAAAAAGTTAAGTTGGGTGGAATTGTACTGCACTTTAAAACGTTTCATGTCTGAAAATTTGGTCGATATTGTGCGTTTTGTGTGTATCTGTAAGTTGCAACATTGTCATAACATTATTTACTTGGCAATCGTCCCCAGCATGGCGTGTCTCACGTGACTGGATGTGTTTGCCGTGTGCTTTTTGAACGAAATTTTTCTCTTTGTTGCAGTTGGTTATTGTAAATATACGACCCTAAAAAACATCAAATGAACAATCAGTGGCGATCTATTTTCTTCGCAATCGAGTTTTCTTTTAAATCGTTCATCTACTATTTTTGTTCAATTTTGTGTGTGTATTATTGGTAGCTGCGAAGATATCACGTGTCCGACATAAGGGTTCGAGTCAAAATGAAAGCAGATCGTGTGAATGTTTGGATGGCTATATTCTTCTTCTTCCTAAAATACTGGTTTCGCTCAAAAACGAGTAGGTCACCAGCGCGCATGTTAAAAAGTAAAATAAAATTACATAAAATAGTGCGACTCAGACTGTTGGCCCCTGGAGCAAATTTGGCAACAAGGGGTCGCACTCGATATTCAAGAAGTTAAAAGCAATGACCCAAATTCAGGCCCAGCTACAGTAAAATATCTGGGAAGTTAAAATAGAAAATCGTCAATATGCAGATATTGTTTCCAATGTGTGATAGGCATCGTGTTCTCTGCCTCATGGAACTTATATCATTGTAAGGGTGTGGGATAGCAGCGGATGACCCAGTTTTGTTCAACGGAGGTGGAGGGTTTATGTTGTTGTTGTTGTTGTTTTTTTTCTTTTCAAGGGGGTAAGTGTTGATTTTTTCTTTTCGTCTGTTTCTGTAAGCTCATCAGTGTGCATCAAAATGGCAAGTCAATGTTCAAGTGGATTAGTTACAGAGTCATGTGCACAAGGAAACTTATATCTATGTGCGTGTGTTTGTGTACTGGCTGGTTCATGCTTTCTTTTTTTTGTGCTGTCTGTGTGCAAGAAAGAATCAGAAGGGACTAAATATTGGTTGGTTGACCTTATGAATTATTCATATGACACAATCCCAGTTTGTATGTTGATGGCTGGAAAATTGTTGATGGCTGGAAGTTTGCTTACAAATCCATTTTATTATTTTATTACTGCTTTGTCAATGGTAATTTTTGCTTATATGCAAGAAGCTAGGTCTTCCTGTGTGGGAGACATGAAGAATTTTTACCCATGGCAAGTAGAATATATTTTGGGGAGGCGCCCTGTGCTGCGGGCAAAACAATGTCTCTGTTCCAATAATGAAACAGTTGCAGCTGAGGGACAGAGCTGGTAAACAGGTTGTATTAGCTACATGGTATAGTGTTATATGTTCTCACAGCAAAATGGACAGTACTAAATCACATTGGGGTAATTATGCAAGCCATGATTACAATGATTATTCAAATGCATGCTGTTGTAAAGTATATTCCTTTTTGCCTGCTTATTGTGACAATGAACTGGATTCCTGTTTGTTGCTTCTATTCCTCCTGTGGCACTTGATGGTCTTTTATGTAATGTTTTTGACTATAAGGAAAACACCATGGATTCAGTTGGTAACAAGGCAAACATGTTAACAATTTCATCTTTGAACTGTCAAGGTCTAGGGAATTATCAGAAAAGAAGAGATGTATTTCATTATTTAAGAAAAAAACAATACTCTAATTTATTGCCTACAAGATACTCATTTTGAAACAGATACAGAAAAGTATATAAGAGGCGGAATGGGGGTATGATTGTTTTTTCTCCTCATACAGATCTAATGCTCGAGGAATAGCAATACTATTTAATAATAATTTCGAATTCAAAATAAATAAGGTGGAAACAGACATGCAGGGTAACTTTATCATCATATTATTTACAACAAATGAAAAGGAACTGTTGCTAGTAAGTGTATATGGACCAAACAAGACGACCCAGCATTCTATGAGGAACTCACAAATACGATTAAAAAGTACAAAAATAATAACATTATTGTGGTGGGGTGATTTTAATATGGTACTAGAACAAGAAACTGATTGTTACAATTATAAACATGTAAATAACCCCAAAGCTAAAAAAGCAGTTGAGGATATGATGCAAGATTTGTCATTAGCAGATATATGGAGAGAAAAACAACCCGGATTGTAGGAAATACACATGGCGTAGACCTACCCCCTTGCAACAAAGTAGGCTAGACTTTCTTCCTTCTGTCAGAATATTTAATCTTGGAATTTTGAAGATACTGACTTTTTACCAGGCTATAGATCTGACCATTCACTAATTACACTAAAGCTTCAATTCGGAAAGGAGATTAAACACAAAACTCTTTGGAAATTTAATTCATCTCTATTAAAAGATAAAGAATATGTAGACGGAATCAATAATCTAATAAAAGAAATAACAGAGGAATACACAGATAAAGATGAGGGGAATGATATTAATGCTGAAAATAGCCAAGATGAAAACCAGTCGAAAAGCCCAGACCCTAAACTAACAGTGTCTGATCGGGTCTTTCTTAACTTCTTACTAATGAAGATAAGAATAAAATCCATCCAGTATGCCACAATTAAAAAAAGAGAATCACAATGTAAAGAAAACAGCCTTATGCAAACTATTAAAGATATTGAGAGTAAAGAACTTAAATCAGAGGAGGATTTGAAGACAATTGAAGAGAGTAATAGAGAATTAATATTACTAAGAGAAAAGGTTATGAATGGTGTACTACTAAGATCAAAAGCAAGATGGGTTGCAGATGGGGAAAAGGTTAGTAAATATTTCTGCAGTTTAGAAAAGCGTAACTTCATTAGTAAACAAATTGTAAAACTATTGGATGGACAAGGTAATACACTGGATAAACCAGAAGACATAAAAGTTACAGTACAACACTTTTATGAAGATCTATACCGAAAAAGACCAAACTGTGAAATGCAATATTGAAGATTTGGTGAATAAGATACCGAAATTAACAGAAGAACAGACTAAATCATTACAAGGTGAAATAACAATAGAAGAAGCAGGGATTGCATTGAAAAATATGAAGAATGGAAAAAAGCCCTGGATCGGATGGGTTTGGAGCTGAGTTTTTCAAATGTTTTTGGAAACAAATTGGTGTGTTTGTAACCCGAGCTTTAAATGAAAGTTTTAGAGAAGGTGAACTATCAAACACCCGGAAAGAAGGTATAATAATTTGTATACCCAAAGAAGGAAAACCAAAAGAATATGTAAAAAACTGGAGACCTATTTCACTTTTAAACCTTATATACAAAATTGGCTCGACTTGTATTGCCAATAGAATTAAAAAAGTTCTCCCATCACTGATTAGTGAAGACCAGACAGGATTTGTCCCAAATAGATACATAGGTAGTAACATTAGGTTAATTTATGACATAATACACCATCTTAACATAAAAAATATCCCAGGGATGCTAATTAATTTCGATTTCGAAAGGCGTTCGACTCGTTAGATTGGGATTTTATGCACAAAGTGCTAGAGGCTGTAGGTCTAGGTAAAGATATATGTAAATGGATAGAAGTATTCTACAAAAACATTAAGTCTACTGTTATCGTAAATGGCCAAACATCATCATGGTTCACAATAGAAAGGGGTTGTAGGCAAGGAGATCCAGTCTCACCATATATCTTCGTATTATGTGCAGAAATATATCCATAATGATCAAAGAAGAAAATAGTATTGAAGGTATACAAATCGGGGAGAAACAACACAAGATATCACAATTTGCTGATGACACTCAACTGATGAACACAGGGAATAAGGAATCATTTGAAAAATCTATCGAGATTCTTGATAGGTTTGGGAATACATCAGGTTTATTCTTAAACAAAGAGAAGACACAAGTAATTTGGCTTGGAAGACAAAAGCATAGTGAAAAAAGATATAATGGAACATTTAAAGATGATATGGAATCCAAAAGAATTCAAAATATTAGGAATTTGGTTTACTCAGGACTTAACACACATGGAAAAAAGAAACTACAAAGATAGAATGATAGAAGTGAAGGCACTATTTAAAATTTGGCTTAAGAGAATCATTACCCCCTTAGGAAGAATTTGCTGTCTTGAAATCATTAATTCTGTCAAAACTAACTTTACCTATGGTTGATGCTTCCAAATCCACCTGACACATTTGTTAAAGAATTACAAGACTTATGCTACTGGTTTGTATGGAATAAAAAAACAAGATAGAATTAGTCGAAAAACAGTTATTAAAGATGTACAGGATGGTGGGTTGAATCTACCTGACATAAATGCTCTCATCACTGCATTAAAATTAACATGGATAAAAAGACTGAGACAAACAACACACAGATGGAGGAGACATGTTGATTTTTTCATACCCAATTATTGAGAATATTGAGAAATACTCTCCAAATCATCTGTGCAACACCACTCAAGACAATGTTTTCTGGAAACATGTATTCATGTCATATAAGCAGTTCTACTACAAAATAAAACCAGAAAATGCTAGAGAGCTACTTACAGAACCAATTCTTTACAATGAACATATCAAAATAGGAAATAAACACTGTTAAAACACAAAACCTGGAACAACAGAAATGTATTTAGAGTATCTGATTTTTTCAAAGCCAATGGAGATTCACTATCCATGAGGAATTCAGAACAAAGTATAACATTAAAATAGATTTTCTATCTTATGGTGGATGCATATTATCCATTAAAAAATACATCAGAGAACAAGGGTTTGAGAATGAGATAAAAGATAACATTGAAGCAGAAGTCAACACAGCTCTAAAGAAAATAGATTCTGTAGATAAAGGTTCCAAAGCTTATTACAGAATTATAGTAAAAGATAACTGGGAACCAAACTGTTGTGCAAAATGGACTGAGAAGCTAAATCGGCAGATACCTTGGAAGAAATGCTTTAGAAAAGTTCATCAGATTAAGGATATTAAGCTAAAATGGATGCAAATACGAATAGTGCATCGAATAATTGCAACGAATGTAGTTCTGAAGGAAATGGGGATAGTAGAAAGTTATAACTGTAGTTTCTGTGAAGAGGAAAAAGACAGCATTGAACATATGTTTTGGAGATGCATGCATGTCAATGAATTCTGGAAATCATTGCAAGAATTAATAAAAGGAAAGTGTTTAATAGCAAATAATCTGTCTTTGATGAAAACATAATAATATTTGGAGCAGATGACAATTCCACAACTGGATACAACATTCGATCTTATAATTCTGATAGCCAAACACTACATTTTTAGCTGTAAAATAAACAAATGTAAGCCTTCATTAACAGTATTTCTAAAAATACTAAAGAGAAGATATATTCTTGAAAAATACATAGCAATTGTGCAATTGAAATATGCCAAAATTTAACGCTAACTGGATTAATTATGAAGTATTATTTGATAATTGATAATTAGAATTATAGGATACCTGGATTAATATGTGCATGTGTATGTGTATCACTAAATCAAAAGAAGAGAGAAAGTGGGGGTGTGGGGTGGTGGGGAGGGGAGGGGGTGTAAAAGGAGTGAGTGGGTGCGTTGGTTTGCCATTATGTGTTTGTAGTTTATAAGAACTCAGAGGATTGTGTCTAGGATTTTTGTTTGTGTATGTGTTTGTATATCCAAACAACAGCAGCAACAAACAAAAAACAAAAAACTTTCCTCGGCATACATTGAAGTTTGAACTCTCTCAATTCCATTCAACCCGAGAAAAAAAGACAACTCAGTTCTAATATGTTTCACGGATCATTTACTACAATATTGTCAAACATGTACAAATATGATTAATAACAAAAAATATGTAGTAATTTGTATCCGGAAATGTACAGCAAAGAGAAAAATCATGTTGATGAAAGAATGGAGAAGAGAGAAAGAAGGAACTGTGGAATGGAAGACAGAATGAGGAAAGAAATATAAAAAAGTATTTAAAAAAAAAAATTGATAAGGTGTCAAAAATAGAAAGAAAAAAAAAAGTTTAGATATGTCATTTCAGTCTTGTCAATTCACTACTATAGGTCAGACACCATAGGCCACAAAACGTAATTTATAAACTGTTGCTGTCGAAAACGAAATGCATTTCTTATTATGTTGTCCATTTTACAATAACTAAGAGAAAAGTTCATTGATCAAAAGTTCTTTCATAATCCAAATGGTTTTCGTTTATTTCTCTTATTGGCATCAACGAACAATACTACAGTCAGAAAATTAGCACTTTATATCTATCAAGCGTTTTAAAGCGCGGCAGATGGCCCTAACTTGAATGTATATTTATGTGTATGTATGTAATGATGTTTATATATGCATTTACTTTTGTTCCCTTCTTCCAAAGAGGGCCCTGGCCTTATGGAATAAAGATTTCATTTCATTTCATCTCCATCTCTCTCTCTCTCTCTCTCTCTCTCTCTCTCTCTCTCTCTCTCTCTCTCTCTCTCTCTCTCTCTCTCTCTCTCTCTCTCAATGAAGTTGGATGGGGAAATTACATACAACCCGCAAACTGAAAGTAACAATACGTGTTGAGCACTTAAATTAAATAGTCTTAAACAAAAAAAAAGGAAATTCATGCAGCTTGAATGAGAAGACAGAGGGAGTGTGTGTGTGTGTGTGTGTGTGTGTGTGTGTGTGTGTGTGTGTGTGTGTGTGTGTGTGTGTGTGTTAATAGAATAGTGTTAGTTTTTTTTAACGTATCAACACATACACGTACGCACACACACACACACACACACACACACACACACCACACACACACACACACACACACACACAACACACACCTCTTTCCACATGATTCCTTCCATCACTCCTCCACCGCTCCTCACCCATCCTTCTCAGCCATGCTCACAGAAATAAGTGTTAGTATCTAAATAAAACTTCCTATAAACAGATACACATTCATAGATCAGAGAAGATCGATACTGTTACACGTCAGTACACAGAGTACGAAAGAAAAACGTTGGTCAATCAATAGAAGAAAGAAGCACTGAAAAAAATATTATATCCATTTTCGTCTGAAGCAAGCAGTCACGATCTTCTTCGCGATCTCATGAAATATGATAGGCACAGGAGATCAGTTTCTCCCAAACTTCCATTATCAGCACGTGAGGGTATGAATGCATGGAACAAGGGACTCCACACGCTCACACACACACACACACACACACACACACACACACACACACACACACACACGCGCGCGCGCGCGCGCGCGCTCACACACACACACACACACACACACACACACACACACACACCACACACACACACATACACACACACACACACACACACACACACACACACACACACACACACACACACACACACACACACACATTCACGCACGCACGTGTGTATTTCATTTGATGAAAAGTATACTTAACAGCAAACATAGCAGAATGAAAGTGTCAGTGCACCAGACGTTAGTACATGAATAAACCCAAACGGTTTGTATCAGACGCCAAAACATTAAGATCAGCAAGTGAATGTCCCTCTGCAAAAACAATACACAATGTATGGTGAGTACGAGTATGAGTCAATCTCAGAAAAAGATGGCAGTGGGAATAAATAGGAGGATGGAGACCCCACTGTCACAGAGAGAGAGAGAGAGGAGAGAGAGAGAGAGAGAGAGAGAGAGAGAGGAGAGAGAGAGGGGGAGAGAGAGGGGGGGGAGAGAGAGAGAGAGAGAGAGAGAGAGAGAGAGAGAGAGAGAGAGACACTTGACACTTTGACACTTTGACATTTTATTGTCATTACCTGAAAGGTCATATGTACAAGGGGGTAGTAACAATGTCTCCGTTTTATCGACAGAGTAATTGATCTTTAAATAAACAGTTAAAGATTCAAGAAAATTTGCTTAGGAACAATATCAATCCGCAATTCTCTTGCACAGCATCATACAACATAACGAAAACCTAACAAAAAAAAAAAAAAAAAAAAAAAAAAAAAAAAAAGGTCACATTGTAGGAAAAAGAGATAAAGAAAAATGCGTATGGTACCAGGTCTCGACCATCCACAAAAACTAAGATGTCGTACTGACGTAATTTCCAAAAACTCACATAGTTCGAAGTCATCATTAAACATTTTCATTACCTGGTTTTGTCTTTAGCTGTGTCTGTCGTATTTTTTGTGCTTCAGCAATAAACTTAGCAACTGAATTAATTACAGTCTCATCGTCGGACATTAACAGTGAAGCAACGTCTTTCCTCTTAGTCACGTCTAAATTAAATTTTGCAAATTTACATTTTTGCCGCAACTCATCGTATGCTGAACATTGGAATAAAAAGTGTTTTTCGTCATCAATACTGAATCTACAGAAAGGGCATGGTGGTTCTGAGGACGTTCCGGACTGATACCATCTCTTATTCGCATTAAATCCAAGTGTACGTAGCCTAAATCTTGCATAATTTACTCTATGCCATTTATGTGTAATAACTTTTAAATATTTTTCGGGTTGAAATACGTTCTTAAATGAAAAAAACCAACTATATTTTTCTTTATTTTCCATATCTGAATGCCAGTTCTGTTTAAAGGAACAAATAAGTCTGTCTTTAAATTCTGCAACAAATTGCTGTTCATTTCCTACCTCTTGAAATATCCATACAATGCCAAAACCATGTTCCGACAGAACTTTCTTTACTCTGTAAGCCCAATTTTCTTTATCTAACTCTAGCTGCATAAGCAGCATGTCATACGCTTGCCTACATAATCGTGACTGTGGAAGTCTTAATAATTTCAACCAGTACTTTATACATTTAACAAATGTTCTTATATATAGCGGGTATCTACCCGTTTCCCCATACAACAATGTATTTGACGAATGGATTGGCACGTGTAGAAAACGTTTTATGGCATAGGTATGTACTTTTTCGATTGGCAATTTTCCGCTTAATCCCCACACTTCAGCTGCATATGTTAGTAAGGGTTCTATTTGTGCGTCAAATAGTTTCCAAAATAAGCTACAATCAATACTGTTAAGTTTTCTTAAAGATTTCAAAATTTCCATGACGCCTTTTTTGCCTTTTCTGCAAGATTCTTCCCATGTATAATTCAGACTTAGTTTTGTTGAAAAAAACATTCCCAAATATTTATAAGAGTTGACTATATTAACTTCTGCATTTCCATAAAACCATTTTTCATTCACAGATAAATGACCACCCATTAAGAGAGAGAGAGAGAGAGAGAGAGAGAGAGAGAGAGAGAGAGAGAGAGAGAGAGAGAGAGAGGCAAACGAAAAAGGTGGACAAAATTGGAGGACAAAAAAAAAATGATTCAGTTACAGACTTAACTGTCTCAAGTGAAACCCTAGGAGTAAATGAACTTAATGATCCAATCTTTCCCTCTGACAAGATCATACGCTAATCCATGATATGCGAAAGAGAGGGGTAGATAGTGTGAAAGGATATTGACAAGACAGCCCGCTTTCGCACTGGGGTAGAAGGGAGGAGGGCGACTGATGCTCTTCGTCCCCTGTTTAGCCACGAAAACGTCTTCAAATATTATGGGATGTCCCCGGAGAGAAGGTCCTGTCAGTTTAGATGGAAAGTGCAACAACGCCAGGGAATGGGAACAGGCAGGCGTGATACCACAAATGAAATTGTGACTTAATTTTGTTAATTTCGGGAGGGGGGGGGGAGGCAAAGGCGGAGGGAGATATGTGTTTCCAGAAGATAAGGTTCGCACGGGAATGATAGGCGCCCTTTTTTAAAAAAACAAATATCATGTGCCACTACAAAAAGAATGTCGGTGACACATTCCCGGTGGGACTCCTTGGAATGACGTCCCTGACGCAGTCTCTGCATTTGACAGAACATTGCATTTTAATTTTGTTTAAAAAAAAACAACCAACAGGAAACGTGAGAAGGGAAACATGAAAAGCAGCTCGTTGGAAAGTAATGGCGAAAAAGCGTGGTGAAAAAGAAGATCCCATTCACTCATTGGGAGTTTTACAAACAGACAACATGAAACTCCACCCATATTGAGACCACGTTCCTCGTGTCCTCTATTCAGGCCTAGATACGTGACAACATTCTATGACCTATACATGGAAAGAAAGCAGTCAAGGCATCAAAGCAGGGACATGAAAATGCATAATACAAGATAACAAAATTTGTTATAGGAGATATAAAGTCGTCTTCGTTAAGAATTTCTGGGTGATAGTTTTACATTTAAATTGAGCACTGACAAAGAGAGAGCGAGGCAGACAGACAGACAGACAGACAAACAGACGAACAAACGAACAGACGAACAGACAGACAGACGGACAAACAGCAGACACAAACACATACACACGCGCGCGCGCACGCACGCACACACACACACACACACACACACACACACCACGCACACACACACACACACACACACACACACACACACACACACACACATACACACACACACACACACACACACACACACACACACACACACACACACACACACACACACGCACACACACACTCACGTATTCACGCACGCACGCACCTACCCACATGCACACACACACAGACACACACACACACAGACACACACACACACACACACACACACACACACACACACACACACACACACACACACACACACAGAGTCCATCTATTTCTCCATCTCTATGTGTCGCGTATTAAGTCATGTTCTTGATCTGTCATAAAGACAAGAAATGCAGAAACCGAGCCAAGCAGTTCAAAGGCTCCTATCCATCTCAACAGCCCTAAGGCAGCAAACCCAGACAGGACGTCTGATGGCCATGTAGACTTTTCAGGTGGCTTCACAGTGAAAGGCGAAGGAAGGGCAAGGGCGATAGCATTTGTGGCAGAAGGTAAAGGCAGAACTGGCGCGAAGCAAGTACGCGATACATAGATCTCTCTCTCTCTCCCTCTCTCTCTCTCCTCCCTCCCTCTCTCTCTTCTCTCTCTCTCTCTCTCTCTCTCTCTCTCTCTCTCTCTCTTCTCTCTCTCTCTCTCTCTCTCTTATGTGTGTGTGTGTGTATGTGTGTGTG
>CM031597.1:88228429-88230929 GCA_018398815.1 Conus ventricosus | reverse complement strand
TTTTCTTGGCGTGGGATGCTGACAGCAACGATGAAACAAAGCTGGGTCAAATTTCTTGTGTGTTTTTTAAGATACCTTACCGGGTGTAGAATGCTGACTGCACAATTGACCAAAGCTGGTTCTGATCTCTTGTGTTAACAGCCTAAGAATCTCGACTCCTCACTGCAGATACATATTTTCAATTTTCACTATCCTAATGTTGTGATATGCCTTTCCTTCAGTTCCAAAGAAATCCACCAATAACTCTGTCGATAAACCAACAAGGGCACTGCCCATTATAGATTTCATACTCAAAAACTCAAGTTTAAATGAACGGAAGGCAGACTGTTCTAAAAACAATTTCTGACAGCTTCCAGCACTGCTTGCTACACTTTCACTCTGTACATGAGTCATCGGCTAAACAAACGTCTCAGCATATATTTACAGATCTTATAGAGGAAAACATGCGCTTGGTACAAACGAGCCTATCAAACAACGCTTATCCATCGGAAACGTAATCTGATTTTCATATTCATCATCTTGTCTCCAACAAAAGGAGGGGGTGGGGAGGCGGGACAGAAGGAGGATGGAGATAAGGATGGGGGCATGGAGGTAGGGAGCAGATAGGGGGAGGGGTCATGCCATGATTGATTGGACAAATACAGAAAGAAAGTCATAGGGGGTGTGGGGGTGGGTTAATATCATGATTGAATATACCAGACACCGATGTCATGTAGACACACAGAAAGACGGACGACGATTGTGAAACGAACAGATCTTCCTTATTTTGTACAAAGTCGGCCCTGTCTCTCACTTTCGCCAAAACCAACAGTGCCAGACTCCACGAACTGAGGCACTGAGAATAGTTCATGCTATGAACAGACAAACATGAATTTTTTTTTTAATGGAATAAAAAATTGTAGCTCTTGGAGTTTTTATTCTATGACCTGGCTCAAACATTTCTCTTTTGTTTCGATGAAAACAAAATACTGTAATTCTGGAAACAGCATATTTTGCATGCTAATACAGAGTAATTAAAATTGCTCGTTGGTCAATAAAGAAATAGTGTTCAAGCACTAAAATACATCTATTTTCTTCAGAACATGCAAGCACAAACGTGTTTCTTAATTTATGAATTTGGACAAGCACACTCTTCTCCTAATTCCCATTTTCATTCTGCAACTATCGGAAGGAAGAAAGAATCCCAATGAATTTGAGCGCAAGATAGAAGGGAACAAGGGATTCAATCATGGATGAAACTGTCTCAAGTGGTGCCTTTCCTGTGTGTGACGTTAATGATCCAATCTCTCCGTCTGACAAGATGATGGGATTTCACAAAACAGGAAAGAAAAACATGACATGGGAAAAGAATGTGAAAAAGCTAACCCATGGTGAGGGAAAGAGGGGGGAGATAGTGTGAAAGGATATTGTGAAGATTACCTGCCTCCATGTTAAGCTGGCGTGCGGATGGGGGCGGGGGAGGGAGATTGATACTCTTCATCCCCTGTTTAGCAACGAAAACGTTTTCAAACATTATAGGATGTCCCTGGTGAGAAGGACTTGTCAATTCAGATGGAAAGTGAAGGAAAGGCAGGGAATGAGAACTGACAGGCGTGTTACCACTGACGAAATTGTTACTAAATCTCTGTGTGTGTGTGTGGGGGGGGGGGGGGGGGAGTCCAAGAGATGATGCTTGTATGAAATGATAAATGCCATTGTTTTTAAGATATTAGTTGTCACCGCAAAAAAGAATGTCGATGACACATTTCTGGTTACACTACTGGGAATGACATCTCAATCTCTGCTTTGGACAAAACTGAATATTAAAAACAACAAGCAAACAAACACAAAAGGAAAACATGAGAAGTGAAACAAAAAGCAGCCATTCAATAAGGAAAATTATGGCGAGAGGGCGTGATGGAAAGAAGTGAAACAAAAAGCAGCCCATTCAATAAGGAAAATTATGGCGAGAGGGCGTGATGGAAAGAAGTGAAACAAAAAGCAGCCCATTCTATAAGGAAAATTATGGCGAGAGGGCGTGATGGAAAGAAGTGAAACAAAAAGCAGCCCATTCTATAAGGAAAATTATGGCGAGAGGGCGTGATGGAAAATGAGATCCCATTTACTAATTGGGATCTTTTTATAAACAGAGAAAATGAATCGTCCCTGTTCCTGACTCTGTCACTCATTTCCTCTGTTTAGCCCTAAATGAATACGTGACAAGATCCTACGAGCTGTACATGGAAAGATAAACTCATTCAGTGAAGGTTCTTAAGGAATGGAAATGAAATTTTGTTATACGAGATTTTAAAAAAAAGGTCACCTTTGTGGGGAATTCGTCAATAACAAGTTTGTATTTAGAATGAACATTGGAATAGAGGGAGAGGAAGAGAGAAAAAGAGAAAGACAGAGACGGTGAGACAGAGAGAGAGACAAAGAGACAGAGAGACAAAGACAGAGACGGCAAGAGAGACAGCCAGTGAGAAAGAGAGAGCGAGAGACAGACAGACCGACAAAACGA
>CM031597.1:88220929-88223429 GCA_018398815.1 Conus ventricosus | reverse complement strand
ATTATACGAGATAAGAAGATACCTTTGTGGGGATTTTCTGTGTAATAGGTTTTCATATATACTGGGTTTTGAGACAGACAGACAGACAAAGAGACAGAGAGACAGAGAGAGATATGTGAATAAGAAGGTAAATTTTCTTGTCTATTTCATTTGATGTTTTACAGAGAGCTATCCTCAAACCTCCTTCAAGACATCAATGGCTGATGATTATGTCGTTTAAGGGTTCAGATCAGTGGAAAAAGTCACTCACCCCAGTTACTTACCTTCCTTCTGACAACACCCACCCCCTCCACCACCACCCACGTTCTTACCTCTCTTCTCTGTTACCTGCCCCCCCCCCCCCCCCCTCCCCCCACGCACATTTCACATAATCAAGGCGTATGAGCTCTCCGAGACGAGACAACGTTAATGGTCTTGTATAACAGAAGGCTGGGGCCAAGATACACATCGAGCTGATGGAGGACTTAGAGCTTTTACAACCTCCCCAGAACAGACAGGAACAATGTGGGTGGTCTCATTGGAGGTCTCAACTCCAACTCCGGAGGACAAGGAAGAAACCCGGTCGTAATGCATGATGTCTTTAGTAGTCTCAGAGAGATGTAGGCCAGGCCATGGGTCGAGGATTAACTTCTTTGTAGAGAAAATTGTTATGACATTGATTTCAGCTTATCAGAATCGGCTGAGGACGAGACTTATGTTAGTTTCTTGCCTTCTTGAAAACGAAAGAGAGATATAACAGAAGTGGGATGGATTAAAATAAAGAGATAGACAGGTGTCTGCATCAGTGTCTGTTTCTGTCTGTACATGGTTCATCTCATACGTCAAAAATTATTAGGAACCGATTTAGAAAACTACATGAACAAAAGAACCAAAGACAAATGAATGCTCCTTCAGATCACACACACACACACACACACACACACACACACACACACACACACACACACACACACACACACACACACACGTGCGCGCGCGGCGCACACACACACACACACACACACACACACACACACACACACACACACACACACCACACACACACACAAACTCGTCTAATATGACTGAATGTGGAAAGACGTTAAACTGAAGACAACAACAACAACAACACAAACACACACAAACTCTCTCTCTCTCTCTCTCTCTCTCTCTCTCTCTCTCTCTCTCTCTCTCTCTCTCTCTCTCTCCACCACAATATTTGCTTACATCAATTAAACTAGACAACCAGGAAGTTGATCAAGTAGAACACACACTCATTAAGAAAAAGAGAAAACTCCAAGACCGAGCCTAGTATGAGACGCGTTCGTTCCTCATATCCAGCCCTACCCTACCCTAGTTCTACTAGACCTTGAGTGGGGATCTGAGCGCTAGTCTTTCTGAGGAGACTATAGCAAGGACAGGTTTGCAGCTTGCCAGTTGCCACAGGTTAGAAAACAAACAAACAACAAGCATGCCACCCGGGCAGCAGTCAAAATAAGGTGGAAGAAATTAACAGGTGATCAAAAATGCACACACGTCAACAACAGAGACAAGAAACATGCCACCTGGGTAGCAGTCAAATCAAGGAGGAAAAAATTACAAGGTGAACAAAAATGCCCACAGGTTAACAACTGAGAAAAGAAATATACCACCCGGGTAGCAGTAAAATTAAGGAGATTTTAACACAAATCTGTAGTAATGAGCAAGATACACTATACAATATACTGCAACACAACTGAATGAAAAAACAACAAAAAACTGAATAGACAACGACGTGGCACGCAAGCGGGTAGAAGAGGGCTCCTGTGTGACAGACCGACCTATAGGTTAATGAAACTGAAACTGGAACTGACGCAGAGACGTACATTTCCTCTATCCTGCCTTTCCCACAACGATGATGACTAATAAAACCTACGATCTGTCCGGTACCCAGACAGGGCGACTGGAAGTTGCCACGCTTCACAGCGTAGGTCACTCTCAAAGTCTATATATTTCCGTCGGTAAGGTCAGGGCAGTCCAGGGGCGATCAGTCTCATTGATCAAGATTATCGAATCTTGGATGTCCTGCCTCTGGCTGCGGACCGTCGCTTGGATCACCAGTCGGTCGTATTTGGCTGTATCAAAATGAGTGGACAGGGGCATGGTGACACCTCGCTTCTAAATCCACGTCGTGTCCATTATCGAGCCATCCTCTTATTCATAGGTATGATTATAATTATAATAATGAATATAGCAGAGCTGTAAACTGATTCATTATCATAAAGCTGTTTATGTAGATAATGGTATAACGCCAACGGTAAATGCCTGGCCAATATATGGCTGAATTTAGTCAGGGGGGAAATGAATTTCTGATGTCACAGAATCTGCAATCCAGTTTTGTGAGCAGAAATATGGCATCTTTTTCACCCACTTGTTTCAGTAAGAAGGTTGTGTGAGTGAGTGAGTGAGTGTAAGAGTGTGTGCGCGCGCGCGCGCGCGCGTGTTGTGTGTGTGTGTGTGTGGTGTGTGTGTTGTGTGTGTG
>CM031597.1:88198429-88215929 GCA_018398815.1 Conus ventricosus | reverse complement strand
CCCGCACGCTGTGAACAAAAAACTCGTTCCCCTTGCACCCACAAACAACGGGGGCCCGGGAAGGTTTAAAAGCCCGGGAAAAAGTGACGGGGGCGGACGAGCGGACCAAGCAATTTCCCAAACCCCAAAAAACCCGGTTCCCCTTTCTCCCTTCCCCACCGAACTACCGCATCCCAAAATTTACATAAACAGGAAAAAGGTTTTTGGAAAAAAAATTTAAATGGCCGGGTTTTAAAGAGGGAAATTTAAACCCCGAAAAAAAGGTCTCCCACAATATTTCTCTTAAATTTGGGGAAAAAAAAAGAAAATTGGGGCCAAAAAGGCGAAGACTAAACCGGCTAACAACAAAAAACCCAAAACAAACAGACCAGAAATTTGGATGTTTAAACCGCAAACCCTTGGGGGACCCCGAAAGGGGGGTAAAAAGGGCCCTCTTTTCTACCCCTGCCCAGTCGAGGGGCCGGGGCAAAGATGGGGAAACAAAAAGGAAGGATGTCCCTTCCTACACCACGCAGGAATTTGAAAGTACTGATGTTACTCTCGACGAAAATTTTAAAGAAAAAAGACTGGGGGCGGGCCGCCCCCGAGACATCTTCCGCTGATGAAGAGCAAACCCTCCCTCACAATGGCGGCCAACTTCCCATGCTGCGTCACGGGAGTGAGGTACTTAAAACCTAAAAAAAAAAGCCGTGCAAACAGGTAAAAAGCCCGGCAAGAGGCCATCAAAAACAGAAAAGGTTTCGGGGGAGAAAGGGGGGTTTCCGGGGCCCAAAAAAACCCGGAAACCCCCCCAGGGAATTCACCCGGAATTAAGGAGAGGGGCCCCCCGGGCCCCCCCCCCCCTCCCCCCGGGGGGGGGGGGGGGGAAACCCCCGGCACCCCCAACCCCCCCCCCATACACGACAACGGCAAGGGGAAAAATTTAAAAAAACCGAATAATTCCCCCAAACCCTAGGGGGGTCGAAAAACGTAGGCCCTCGGGGGAAAAACCCCTTTCTTTTAAAAAACCCCCCCCTTCTAAAAGCATCTGTTTCTCTGAAAAACATTTGCCCTTTGAACCTTGTCGCATTGCAATTTTCCACAAAAAAGGGGGCCCGAACCCAACTCTTTTGTGTTCGCCCAAGTAGGGGATAAAACCCAAAAACAAACATTCCACGATGAATCACAGGGGAAAAACAAATATAACTTTTTATAAAACCCAACTAAGAAACCTTCCAACCATGAAAGTAAAAATTTCCCCGAACCATTGGGGATTCACTACCTTTTAACCTCACGGGAAAGTGAAAAACTGCCCACACCCCTTTGATACAGAGACCAAAAAGGGATAAAACCCCTGGTTGAGGGGAGGTGTCCCTCGACTGATTTCCCAATTTTCAAACTACGGGGGCCCTCGGCTAAAAATAGTCAGCACCCCGTTTTTACGGAACCCCTTGATAAAAAGGGAAAGTAAAGCATGACTCGGGAAAGTTTCCACTGCCTAACTCATGAGTCGACGCCCCGGAGGGCCGGGGATCCGGCCCAAGCACGGAGAGGTGTGATCCCCTCTCCATTCCCAAATTTCCCGGGCCCGGGATTCTTCTTTTCCCTTTTGGCCGCCCGTGCGCGTCCAAATCTGCTTGAGAGACTCCACCCAACAGCGGGGGCATCGATAGTCCTAAGGGGACAGCCCTGGGTATCGACTCGCGATTTTACCACTACCGAAGTTTTAAGGGGTTTGCCCCGCGTTTCGGGGGGGAAATTAATGGACCCAAACCAGGTCGCCCCCAAACCCTTGTTTAATGGTTTCCCCCCAACCCCGTGGAAATGCCCCAGGGGGAAACCCCGTTTCAAGCGCCCCCTTAGGCGTTGTCCGTTGGCGGGTTTAATCGCAACTGCGGCGAAACTGCCAAAACCTGTGGGGTTAAAACCCCTGGCCAAAAGAATCTTGTCTTACTCGCCGAAAATTCCCTTGGACCCCATATGCCCTCCCAGGGGGGGAATCGGGGGCCCTCCGGAGGCCAGACCTCCGGGCTTTGGAACCACAAGCGCTTGGCCCACACAAATCTGCCGGGGTAAAAACCCAAAAAAGGATCCCCTTGTGGAGTTTGAAGCTCACCTTGGGGGTTGGGGGCCCCCCGATGAGGGGACGATCCCCCAAAATTCTCGGTAGGGTTGGACATCCAAGTCCCTGGCCAAGGAAAACGGATAATGCTAGCAGGATTCCGGGCCCCTTTCCAACCTCGTTAGAGATCCCGGCCCGAAAAAACGGGGGCAAATTTCCCTTGGGCCCGCTTCCCTTTCTTTGGCGCGGTGGTGACTCCCCACACAAGCCCTTTTTTACGGGGAGATCCGGAGACCCGGGGTGAACGCGTCCGTCCGCGAAGGTGATAGTATTTCCCCATTTAAAAGGAAAAAACAGAGGCGCCCCCACCGCGATACCATACTTCGCCAAGAAGTAGGGGGGTGGAGATAGAAAACGGACCCGAAGGACCCGGGGGGGGAGGTAAAACCAGCCTCCAAAAAGGGGAACCTCCCTAACTGGGGCCCCCCCGGGGCCCTTAGGGGAAACTAAAACCTTTTCCCCCAAAAAAGGGGTTGATGCCCCCCCGAATCCCTGTGGTTTTTCGACCAAGGTGGAAAACCAAAAAACAGAAGAAAAACTGGGCATTTTGAACAACCCGGGAAACTGGGATGGGGAAACCCCCGTTAGCTGAGGGGGCGAGGATGTGGAAAGGAAATAAACCCCCCCTGACTACCCGCCTTTAGGACAATCCCTTTTCCCAATGTGGGCCAGAGACCACCAAACCCAAAAAAAACAAAATCGAGGTGCTGCGGTCCCCCATGGACTGCCTTCCTTTTTTTTGACCCCCCTAAAAACAGTTGTCGGGGCCTTATTTCTATAAAACCTGTGGGGGTTCCTCTCCGTACTGGGCATGCCCCTAACCCTGCGAGCTTCAGAAACACCTCACTGTGGGAATCGGGAGGCCCGCGAAAAACCTGAGGTGCTGTCTCGCCTATCCGGGGTCCTCAAAATCCCGGGGACAACCCGTGTTGGGTGGGCTTTCAAAGAGGGTAAAACCTCCAGCTCCAAAATTAGTAACCCGAACCCCCAGGCCCTAGCGTTTTTTCCCCCAAACCTATCACCAAAAAATGCACGAAAAAGGGCTTTGTCATTTATTCTTTTTTCAAAGGAAACCCAAACTTCCCCTGTAGGGCTCTGGGGTTTTAAGGGGGGAAACGCTTACGCAGGGGCCCAAATGCCTGTCGGGGATAAGAAAGCACCTTCATTTAGGGGAGGCCCCCCCCCCCCACAATCCCTTGCAGCACCAATAATCCAGAAAAAAAATTGCATAGCCTTTTGTTCCTAGACCCAAATTGGGGATAACAAAACAACCTTGTCGAAATGCTCTAAGAAATTTTCAATGTCCCCCTAGGTCCCCGAAATTTTGAAAACTTTAACTTTGGGGGCCCTAAACTCAAATCAAACCCCCTGGGATTAACCCCCCCGGTTTACCCGAAGCGGGAGGGCCCCCCGAAGAAGTTGGTTTCCCTCTCCTCCCTACGCAAAGCCTCCATCCTTTTCTAGTTTTCTTTTTCCCTACGGGGGGCAGGCCCCCCCCTCGCCCGATCAGGGCCCCTTCCCTACGCTGATCCTCCTGTCTGGCAACCCCCCCTACGCTGAGCCTCCGTCTGCAGGGCCCCCTCCCTCCCCTGAGCAGCCTCCTCCCCCACGTGAGCAGCCCCTCCCCCATGCATAATCTCCTGTTTTGTCAGTCCCCCCCTGCGCAAAAGCCCCATCCCGTCTTTGCTCTTCCCTACGGAGAGCTTCCCTTCCCCGACTGCCCTTCCTTAAAGAGGGCCCTTTCCTCTTTCCCCCAGTAAGCTTCCTGCCTAGCAGCCTCTTTTCCCCTTCCCGCCGCCCAGAAACAAAGGCCCGAGGGTATCCTGACGGGGTTCCCCCACTTCCCCAAAACCCCGGGGGATTTACCCCCCTCTGACCCTCCCCCCCCGGGTCCGACTTTCCCCTAAAGGGAAAATCTTCTGGGGGATGCCCCTTACGAGGGGAAGCCTGGAGAGGAGGTTTCGGGCTCTGCGGGCTCAACAGAAAACCCACAATTGCTTTTTTGCCCCCCTTTCTGACCTTCCGAGCGGAAGTGCCAGTCGGGGTCTCGACAGGGAGGGCCCCCAGCGAAAAGGTAGTAAAAAATTAAATCACTGGGCTACCGGGTAACAAACACTGGAATAGGTAGAAATTACCGTATCGAAAATACTGGTACTAATAGTAGGGTACCCGTAAAATTTTGGGAAACCCCTTTTTCTTCGCGCACGGGGTCGGGCCACAAACCCCCACGCCGGGGCGTTCCCCCCAATGACAACAATACCCCAAAATTTTCCAAATACCGGGGAAAAAAAAAAATTCCACTAGAAAAAAAAAAACAAATATTTTAAAGGGGGTGTGTTATGTGTTTTTGGTGTGTGTGCGTTTTGCCGGCAAGTTCCGGGTGCTCCCACTCTGGGAACACCGCGCTCTACGTACGGGCAACATGCGGTGGGGCTCACCCAAAAAAAAAAAACCCCCAAAAAAAACCATGTCCGGCTGCCCCCCCTTTGGCCCAAAACCGCGCTCTACCACCCGGCAACAGTGCGGTGGGGCTTGGGCCGGGAAAAAAAAACCCAAAAAAAAAACCTTTGCAGACGGGATCCGGGGGGAAAAGGAAAAAAAAAAAAACTAGCGCCCATAACCCAAACCCCGGAAATTTAACAACCCGGTTTGAGAAAAAAAAAAAAAAGAACCGGGGTTAAAAAACAAAACAGGAATGGGAAAACGAGCGGGGGAAAAAAGGGCAAGGGGTTACGGCCGTACCTGCTGAGGTACCCCCCGGAAGGAGGTCCCGGGCCCCGTCGACCCCCCCTCGGTCTTACCTCGATCCCGAGTCCCCGCCCGGATGTTTTCCCCCCGGCCCCCAAAAAAGGGCCTCCCTTCACGCTAAGTCACCCAGCCCCAAACCCCCCCCCGAAAAAACACGAAAAAAAATGCCCAAACATATACAAAAAAGACAAAACTAAAAAGGGACCCCTGCGAAAAGAGAGAGGAAAAAAACACCCGAAACCCTTACATCACCCCACGAAACCCCCCCCAATTGTCACGACCGACCCATGGAGGTCTCCCTGACAGGATCGGTCTTGGTGGGGGTGAAGGGGGTGACTGCCCTCACACGCCTCCGCAAGAGACCACACAATAAAGATTCCCATACAACCCCCCATTTATTCACAAACCAACAAAATAAAAAATTTTCCCCCACACGGCAAACCCTGCACGATTTACAATTTAAAAACACTCCAACGCACACAAAAATGCACAATCACGATCAACCCCTCCAACGCAACAAAAATGCCAATCACCGACAAGCACCCCCAAAAGCCCACAACATTTCACAATCACAATCAAAACACTCCCGCCACCCCCAAATCCCGATTATTTAAAAAAATATTTCGCCAAAAAACCACAAAGATCCCTTACCGCATTCCAGCCAAAATATGACCAAATACAAAAATTATAAGGAAATATTTCCGAAACGTCCCCCTTTCTCACCCCCTTTGGGGTGCGTCCCCAAAACCCTGCCCCTGTCGAGGGTTTCTGGGAAAACCCCCGGCGCAATTTGGTGCTCCGAAGGGCCGGGGGGGTTCTCGCAGGGGTCGCCCCAAAGGCCACAAAAACCCTTTGACTTCCCCCGGGCAGTGAAGGCGTGTTTCCCGGGGGGGGGGGGGGGGGGGGGGACTAGCTGTTCTGGAGGTCCTGGACGGGGGTCCAGGCCCCCCGGCCCGCCAAAACGGCGGGGCGTTCTACCAAGCCCCGGTCCCGACCCGGCGTGGCCTCGATCAGCGGTGGCACCATCCCGTTTCCCTGGTCTCAACCCGAACGTGGCCTCGACCAGTCCCTGGCACCATTCCGATCGTGGGTTTCCCGGTGAAAAAAACCCCCGGGAGGGGGGGGGGACCCCTAGGGTGGGAAGGGGAGTCGAAAAAAGGGGGAAAAAAAGAAAGGGGGAGGAAGGAAAGAAGGGGACTGGAACCCTGCCCTCAGTACCGTTGGGCCATTCTGGCAAGTCTTAAACCACTTGCAGAGGGGGGAGGGGGAAGTGTATTCAAAAGCAACAAGTAAATCCATTGAAAATTTAAATCTTTCCACGATGCAGGTAAAAAACTGCATTAAAAACAACAAAGGTTTTAAAACAAATATAATTTTTCTCCCCCCCTTTTTCTCAAATCCCCGCTTTAAGTTTTCCTTCCCTTTGGAAATAAATCAACACAGGGGACCATGCTTAATAATGCCCCCAAATTTGCCCAAAAAATTTAAACAATGGCACCAAATGTCACATTTTTTAAAACACGTTTCAAAATAACCAAATCTCCAACCACGCAACCCAACGACAAATCATGCGAACGCCCCGCCCCGTGAAAATAAAACCCCGTTCTCCTTTTCACACACAAACAGGGCGGGGGCCGAAGGTTTAAAAAAACCGGAGAATTTGAAAAGGGGCGGACGAGCGAAAAACCAGAAGTTCCAACCCCAAACACCAGGTTCTCTCCCTTTCCCCCCCGGCTACCCCATCAAACCCGTACATTTAAAAAAGGAAAAGGATTTTGGAAAAAAATTTTTTGAATGGCCCCGGTTAAAAAAATGGAATTAACCAGAGAAAAAGGGTTCCAAAAATATTTCTCTTACAATTTCCCCAAAACCCAAAAAAAAAAAGGGGCAAAAAACGAAGGGCTAAGCCGGCAAACAAAACAAACCAAAACAAAAAAACCCCGAAAATGTGCTTACCAAACTACCCGTGGGTGAACCCCCCAAGAGGGTGGGGCCCAAAAAACTCTCTCTACCCCCTGCCAGTCGAGAGGACAAGGCAAAAAAGCGGAAAAAAGAAGAAGCGTTTTCCCCTTTCCAAAAGGGCCGGGTGCAGGGATTGGGAAAATACTGACGTTACTCTCGACCCCCAAAAGGTAAAGAAACCAAAGACTGGGCAAGGGGCCCCCCGAGACATCTTCCCCTTTGAGTGAAGGCTAAAACCCCCCCTCAGCAATGGCGGCCCCAAAAGCCATGCTGCGTCACCGGTGAGGGTTACTTCCCAAAATAAAAGAAAAAGAAGCACGTGGGAAGGAAAAAAAACAGGCGAGAGGCCGATTTGACGAAAATTCGAGAAAAAAGGTAAACCGGGCCCCCCCTGAAATTTCAGGATGAATAGCAGGGCGGTGGAATTTAAAAAAGAGAGAGAAAGCAAACCGAAGTTTTAGCTGAAAACCAAAACCAAGGGGCAACTGCACCCCCAAGCCACCCTAGGGAAAGGGGTACACGACAAAAAGCAAAGACAATAAACCCAACCCCCAAAAAAAATTCCCCCCACCCCGGTGGGTCGAACATTTGTAGGCCCCGTGACAAACCGTGACATATATATTAATTTATATCCCTTTTTTTAAAATGCCTAAAACAATTCAAAAAGTGCTCCCCCTTTGGGGGCAAATTTTGTTTAAAAAAAAAGTAAATAATAGGAATCTTTTAAATATCTACATGTTTGTTCTGCCCCCATGGTAATTGGGGGTCATGTTTGGCTTTGGACTTTTGGGAAAAGTCAAGCTTCCCCATTTTGTTGGGTGCTCTTTCCCCCATAGATGGGGCCCGGGCCCCTTGTTGTAAATTTTCCCATCTTTACCCTAAACGTTCCCCCCCCCCCCCCTCTCTTCTCTCCTTTTCCCCTCTCTCTCTCCCCTCTCTCTCTCTCTCTTCTCTCCTCCCCCCCTCCCCCTCTCTCCTCCTCCCCCCCTCTCTCTCTCCCTTCTCTCCTCTCTTTCTCTCTCTCCGCCCCATTCCCATTTTTCTCTCCCTTTTTTTTCCCCCACCAACCAACACACACCCCACACAAAACACACACACACAAACACACACACACACACAACACACCCCACACACCCAACAACGTGGCCCTGACGATAGCCCAAACCGTAGAAAAAAAATTTTTTAGATAGTTTTAAGTTCCCTTATTACTTAATTTTTTAAATTTTTAAAATTTTCTATATTTAATATATATATATAATAAAATAATTTTATATTTATATTTTAATATATAAAATTTTATACAAAGAAAAAAACTGAAATATTATTATATATATAAATATATATATATATATATATATTTTAAAAAATATACCTATATATATATAAATTTTGCTTCAAAACTGATTCGTTGTAAAACCCCAAATCTGGATAACGTTTTCGTTATTGTTATAAATCTACAGTAAAAGCTGAGGGCCCGACGTGGGTGGAAAATTAAAAATTAGGGGGCAACATTTCTAAACGCCCGTAAATCCATCCAAAAACCAAAAAGACCAAAAATTTGCGTTTCTGTTGAATTTTGGGAAAATTAAACTTTTTTCTCCCCTTTTTTTTAGAAAAAAGTGTTGTGTTTGGGGGTGTGTTTTGGGGTGGGGTGTGTGTGTGTGTGTGTGTGTGTGTGTGTGTGTGTCCCCTCTCTCTCCCCTCTCTCCCCCTCTCTCTCTCTCTCCTTCTCTCTCCCCCCCCTCTCTCTCTCTCCCAAATCCGTGTGTGGGGTGTGTGTGTGTGTGTGTGTGGTGGGGTGTTGGGGTTTTGTGGGCACAGAAGAAGAGAAAACAGGGAAAGGTGGGGGGGGAAAAGAGAGGCAATGGGGGGTGGGGGTTTTGAGAGAGAAAAGGGGGGGAGGGGGGGGAGGGGGGAGAGAGGGGGGGGGAAAAGGGCACTTACGTAAAGATCGGAACCTTCCCAAAAAGCTGCCCCCGCATTTACTATGGAGGAAAAAGCATCCAACAAAAACGGAGAGCCCCTTAAAATTTTTTCCCAAAGTCCCAAAAGCAAAACATGGGCCCCAATTACCACGGAAACAGAAAAAACATAAAGCCCATTGGGGAAAAATATTCTGCACAAAAAAAAGAAATTCTGACTCTACTCTTCCCCTTTTGCACACTCACAAAAACCACACCACACACACCCCACACACAACACACACACCCACACACACACACACCCACACAAAACTGTGTTTAAATTTTGTGGTTAAGTTTTGGGTATTGTATGTAATGGTTTTTTGAAGTTGGGGAATGGAAGGGGTTATCAAGGCCAAGGGGGCAGAATTTTTACAGGGGTTTTCCCAAATGATTTTTGTTTATAAAGGGGAAAATGGGGTGATTTTTTGACTTCAATGGGTTTTCGGAAAACGTTACATGGGGGATTGTTCTTTAGTTGCTTGAAACCCCAAAAAAAGTGTAATAGAGGATGTGGTTAAATTTTTAAAAAGGGGGGGCCCCGCAAAATTGGCCCAAAAGCTTGTTTTTTGTTTTCCGAGCCAAAAATTCCCTATGGATTTAAGACAAAGCTAGAGTAAGGTAAAAAATAAACTGTCGTTTTAAAGCAGGGGGGGAAAAACCCCAAATTTGGGGGAGGGGGGGGGGGGGAGGGACAGAGGGCTCTTACGGGGCAAGTAAATTTTATCGAGGATTTGGGGGGGTAATTTGATCAAAAAATGTTTTAAGCCCGGGGCAATTTTGTTTGTTTTGTCGTCCGGGGAACGAGCCAATCCTTGTTTATTATTTCCAAATTTTCTTAACCCGAGGGGCCCTTTTGATTAAAAGAAAGGGGGATTTACCCCGCAAATTCTTCTTCATTGTGCCACTCGGGACAGTCACCCCCTCACACAGTGTTATCGAGCAGAAAACAGCAAAGTTAAAAAGTGTCCATTAAAAGCATCACAACACCAGACAGCTTTATTCGATGACAGGCCTATAGAAGGTCAGGACGTGAGGTTTCAATGGAAGGCAACAAGGGAATCCATCACAGACAACATCGTCTCAAGGAGTGACCTTTCTGTGGATGACGTTAATGACCCAATCATTCTTTCTGACAAGATCATAGGATTAGACAAAGTAAACGTAAGAAAGGAAAAAAGAAAGTGAAAAAGTTAGCCCATGATATGCCAAACAGAGGGGTAGATAGCCTTATAGAATATTGAAGAAACAAATTGTCTGCCTTTATTTTTGCGAGGGGACAGAAGGAGTGGGGGGGGGGGGGGGGGGGCGGAGGGGTTAGGGGGTCAATGTGCCACACACAAATCAATCAATGTCTTCTTCCTGTCACTACACTTCCCTCTTCAGCCCCGAGAATTTCTTCAAATATTAGGGGATATCCCTGCAGAAGAAGACTTGTCAGGACAGGTGGGAGCTGCAGGAGGGGAATAACATTTGGCAAGTGTTAGCACAAAAACAAACTGTATCGAGTCTCATTAATTTAGGATTGGGGTTCTGAGAAACCACTCATTCATGGTATGGGAGATGTCTTCTTTTTACAGGATGTTATGTTCCGAAAAAAAGAATAGTGATGAAGATTTCCGGTGGGACTTTCCTGAGGATGAGGTCCATCTTCCAATCTACTTTTTTTTTAAACAGGAAACTGAGTATGAAAAAGAAACAAAAAGAGAAAAAGCGAGAAGGAAAGAATATTAGCAGCCCATGGAGTGACGAAAAGGGGATAGAAGACACGGTTCATTATATTAGCAGCCATGAGTGACGAAAGAGGTGGATAGAAGACACGTTAGCACCATGGAGTGACGAAGAGGTGATGAAGACACGGTTCATTCGTTTGGCCTTATAATAACGAGAGAGAGAGAGAGAAAGAGAGAGAGAGTCTGTGCCCAACTGTTCGCCCTGTCCGTCCTATTATTTGTTTTGGGCAGGGTCTCTGACTAATCCTATGAGTAATGTGTAGTGAAATGACTCGTCATGAAAAGGTATGGGCAGGCCTATAAATCTGAATGTATTATGAAGAAGTCACCGGAAAGGAAATTGATGCGAATCTAGGTTTAAAGTATGTGGGAATTTCTGGAAAGGTATTGGTATTTAGCCCTTGCATTATTAAACTCATCAGGGAGACACGGCTGGTTGTGTCTGCGCTCCTGGACCCAGCGGACGAAAGGCCTCGGAGCAGGCAATACAAATATATCTGCCTTTAAAAGGATTGCGATGGTTCCCTTATGCAGCTAGTGAAAAGTTTTCATATCTGTAACATATTTTCTTAATTTCATGTTCCCAGTTTCTCCATCTTCAAACTCCCCCCCCCCCCCCTCCTGAAGTCTAAATCTTTGCCAAGTCATTACTATGAAGACAGTTCAGTTGTTGGCCTGCGCTTGTTTTTTTCCCCACTATTAGATTGTTCGTCTATGTATTTGTCTGACTTCATTCAAGTTTAAAAGGCTGTGCCAGTCTTGAATGAAAGTCACTCTGTGTTAGGTTTTCTTATGGGAGCAAAAAATACCCACTTGTTTACTGTTTATCGTTTACTGTTCCCTACCTCATTTCATTTCTGACCTTGCATTATTGTTTGTGTGAAGAGAGAGACACAAACAGACAGACAGACAGACAGACAGACAGACAGAAAACACACACACACACACACACACACACACACACACACACACACACACACACACACACACACACACACACATGCGCGCACACTGAAGTAGAGAGAGAGAGAGAGAGAGAGAGAGAGAGAGAGAGAGAGAGAGAGAGAGAGAGAGAGAGAGAGAGAGAGAGAGAGAGAGAGAGAGAGAGAGTGAGTTTGGTTTATGCATTGAAAAAATGTCTGTGCTATGAACATATTTCTTTGCCAGCTCTTTGCAATATTTACCCTGCAAAAGTGATCACTCCTTGTGGTTGTCAATGTCCAGGGAGTCTTGTTACGTAGAAAACAAAAGAAATCCAGACTCCGAGAATACGACGAAAAAGCGTCAATCTGGTTATTAGACAAACGTATTATGCAGACTTCAACAGGGTCAGGCCATGGGAGAAGAAGAGTCCCAGTATACGAGAACTTCTTGCAAGTGACAGAGTGAGGAGGAGAGGTCAGGGCTTCAGGATCAGAGCAGAAGAGACGAATCCATCACAAAGAAACGGGGAAAGTCATTCATGGTTGGTGGACTTCGCTCGGGTTCATGTTCTAAGCTTTCTCCCTGACCGAACATAATTAGAAACAGAGGCGAAAAGTGAGAAAGATAAAAGGCAAACAATATCGGATTGAAAATCTTGGCAGAGAGGACAGCGTAAAGAAAAAAGTGAGTGGAAACTGCTTTACTATCTTCTAGTCTGATTCACTTTATACAGATAAGAAATGCATTTCTCCCTCTTTTTTTATTACATCACACCTCTCCTCCCTATAGCCCCTAGCGTTTGACCTGACCTTGCTATCTATCAAAGGAGTGTAACATTCGTCAGGTGGACGGTGTAATAAGGCCTGGAGATTATAAGTTTATTACATGGTCACTACAAAGGAAATTGTGTGGATTCCTGTTTTAGGTAAGCAGATAAGCTCTGCAGATGTGATGACCTGAGCGAGTGAGGAAGAAAATGGGAAACGGAGATAGACAACGAAAATGCATCTCTGTTTGTAGATGTTTCTGACGAATTCTGGTAGGGACAGGGAAGGATTGGACTGTAAAGGAGGGGCAGGGGAGACGATTGGGAGGAGAAAATTCAACATTTCCTGTGTGAAGTTCGAATCATGGATTGCCCACTTTCTGTTTTCTAAGAGGATGAGAGATATCCCCTCGGCCACCACCACTTGTCTCTTTTGAGTACCTTGTCTGCACCGCAGGGCGTATACAGTTCCAAATCTGGTACTACTGGTTTTCCAGATTGCGCTACATTTTACGCCATTAGCCCTGAGAGGAACACTTCTCGTGACGTCTGAATCATAGCATAAATACCCCCCCACACCTCCTCCCTACAGCCCATACCCCCAACATCCTCGACCCTACCCATCTCTCTCTCTCTCTCTCTCTCCTCTCTCTCTCTCTCTCTCTCTCTTCACAAAACACAGAATTATAGTGCTTGTATTGGCTGTTTCCTAATTGGGATGGACAGTCGACGCGTTTGTATAAAAGTCGCCCATAGACTGTTGTGCACATCCCGTTCTTCAATATCAAGTCACCCTATGGCCACAATGCACAGTCCATTTATATGTGACAAACGCAGCCCAAGGCTGCATTGTGCAGCTGTTCATGGGTAACAAAGTCACCCCAAGTCTGCAAGGTATAGTCCATTCATCAAGAACAAAGTCACCGCCAAGGCTGGTAGCCAGGGCACATTCATCAGTAACAGTCACCACTGGGCGGGTATGCAAAGCTCGTTTATCACCAACAAAGTCGCCCCTAGGCTGTCGTGCAAAGTTCATTTATCAGTAGTGACAAAGCTAATCTAAGCTGCTATGAACAGCTCATTTATTTTATCATTTATTTCGTTAAAAGATTCACCCTGGCCTGCTATTGACGACCAGTCCATCAGTATCGAATCCGCTACCTGCAGCGAAGTCATCTTAGGCTGCTATACCCAGCCCGTTTGTCAATAATGATCCTGCTAACTTCAACAGTACGCAGCTGATTTGGCTATAGTGACTCTATTTACTGCAGCAAATTTACTCTAGGTTGCTATACACCGCCCGTTTATCGGTAGAGACTCTCCTCGCTGCGATAAAGTCGCCCTGGGCTGCTATACACAACCTACTTAGCAGTAGCCACTTCCTTAGCTGGCAATGTAATAAGCTGAGGTCGTTTTGTATTGCTCATTTACCAGTAACACCTCAAGCGTGCGTCAAAGCAACCTTAGATCGGCATATACAGCTCATATTGTGACAGGGACTATGCTGACTGCCACAAATTCACTTTTGCAGTGACAAAAACTTCCCTTTTTTGAAGACACATAAGTGTACGTAGAATGCTGACTGAAACGATTGAAAAGAGCCGATTCTGTTCGGTCATTGAATCATATGCAGAAAAAAGGTTCATTCTGGTAAAAGCCCACTCCCACTGAAAATATATGTTTTCAGTTTTCACTATCCTAATATGGTGACATGACTTTCTTTTAATCGCAATACCTTCGACCGATCACTCTGTTAACACAACAATGAAAGCATTGTCCTTTTTTTTTTATTTTGATGTCAGAAGTGTACGCAAATGATTAGGAAACAGATTACTCTAAAAAAAAAACACCAATTTCTGGAACCTCTAAATCTATTGGATGCTTTCCCATTTCTCCAAGTGCGCCCCCAGACAAACACAACTCACACAGTGCATATTTACTGAACTTCTACAGCAAAACACACGCTCGGTCTTAATGAATCCAACGAACAACGCTTGTCCAACGAAAACTAGATCAGATTATTTCAGTCACCATCACGTCTTGAACAAGTGGAGGCGGGTGGATTGGTTGGAGACCAAGGTGATTAGGGCTGGGTGAGGAATTAGAGAGGAAGTGGGGAAGGGTCGCATCATGTTGGAAGACACCAGACGCCAATGTTCCAGACAGACACTAAAAGACATAAGACGATAGTGAAACGGACAAATTCTCTTTCTTTCGTAAGACATCGGTCCTGCCTCTTTTATGTCGCCAAAGTGTTTGTTAAACGGCATTAATGGAGATAATCATCGTCACTGGAATTCTGCAGTTCTTTCAGCTCTGCTTTTGTCTTGTCTTGTGCTTTAATAACTCAGTCTCTGTCACTTGAAATGAAAGACCCTCCGTGCTATGTATTGTGTGGATTCTGATGTTATAGAATAGGCTCGAAAGTTGGGAGTATATATAATCTGTTGAGCATGGACGTTTGAGTCAAGCTGACTGAGGTGCTTGTGTAGATTTCTGGATAAAGGTGTACAGGAGGAAAAAGAAGAAGATAAAAGAGAACACACACACACACACACACACACACACACACACACACACACACACACGCACACACACACACACACACACACACACACACACACACACGCACATACACACATACGCACATACGCACGCACGCACACCACACACACACACACACACACACACACACACACACACACACACACACACACACACACACACACACACACACACGCACACACACATACAAGATAAAAATGAATGAATAAACAACTGATGACACAAAACAGGACAAAACAAAATCTGACAAAAATTAGACACCAAGAGCATGTGTATTATTTAGTATGGAAACTATGCGCAATACATGAACTAACCAACAGGTTCAGAACCACCTAACCACTTTTGCCCGCTGAAATGTGTATAGAATACTTTCTGCGTCAGTTACCTTCATTTCTGAGTACTTTCCATAAAAAGAACTAATCATATTGGTTCTTAATAAATAGATTGTTCTCACTAATCAAAGGCTATTGTTTGCAAAATCAGGAAGTGAACGAGGGGGGAGGGGACAGGAACAGCGGAATGTAAGGACAAAAGCATTAAGAAACAGAGGGATGAATGGGATGGGGGGGGAGGGGGGGGAAGAAGAGAAACATGGGGGAGATCGGGTAAGGGATAGAGAAAAGGGAGGGAGAAAGTTCGAGGGGAGGGGGTATTAGAATGAGACTGTTGAAAGCACAGAGAGAGAGAGAGAGAGAGAGAGAGAGGGAGAGAGAGAGAGAGAGAAGACAGAGACAGACAGACAGACAGGACAGGCAGGCAGCCTGACAGACAGAGAGAGTTGCACTATATTCACTAAAGGTTCGCTGTGTGTTATACGAGCAATGTATGATGAAGCGTATTTTTGTTTGTTTGTTTGTTATATTTTATTTTACGATGTATTTCAGACAGACAATCTTAAGTTAAATTATTACACCTTTGCAACAGACGGCGAAAACATTTTTTTCCCGAATAGACTACCTGAAACACAACGACATCTCTCTCTCTCTCTCTCTCTCTCTCTCTCTCTCTCTCTCTCTCTCTCTCTCTCTTCTCTCTCTCTCTCTCTCTCTTCTCCCCCCTCTCTCTCTCTCCAGAACTTTGGCCTCTCACATCCATTATGAAAAAGGAAACCATACAAGGAGCAACGCTGGAATCGGGAGAATTCCAAGACTGATTTGAATGTAGTACAACACATGTCTCCCCCATCACCTCCACTCCCGTCTCCACCCATTTCCCTAGTGAAACTGTAGAAAAAAATACAAGAACAAATAAACAAAGATGTATACTTAAAAGAAAGAAAAGGTGGAAAATAGTGTGTAGTGGTCTCATGGCGATGTGTTCTGTGGGGAACAGCAACTCGAACTTCACACAAAACTGGCGTGACGATTTAGGTGGAGAATACAATAAGATTTCAACACAACAGAATAAACAAAGCTAAACAGACAAAGACGTGGCACGCCAGAAGACAGAAGAAGGTCCGTGTGTGGTCAAAAGACCTATATAATGAACCTGAAACTGGAACTGACGCAAGAGACGGACATTTTCCTCTATCCTCCCTTCCGCAAATCGACGATGACTTGTGAAATCCGCTATCCGCCTAGTTGTGAGACGGGGCAGCTGAGAGGTGACGGCCTTTGTCTATGTCACTCTCAACTGGTTTCCGTCATTTCCGTCAATAAGGCCAGGGCACGACAAGGGAGACTAGCCAGACTGATGGAGATTATTGAGTTCTAGATCTCCTGTTTGTGATAGGGGCCACCAGTCGGATCACCTTTTGGTCTGTCTGATGCCTCGTCGGTTCTAGCCTCCAGTTCTTGCCCGTGTCTAACCCATTCTGTTATTCATAGGTATAATTACAATAATTACAAAAATAAAAGGAATAAAAGGGAGAAGTGGAGAGTTTCAAGTGGGTAGAATTGCGAAGTAAACAGACAGAATGTTAAGAAAGCTGGATGTACGCATAACGTCTAACGCTGGCTGCAAATGCCAGGCCTAGACGCACCACATTTAGTTAAGGGGGTCGGGGGAGGGGGGGGGGTAGCATTGCCTGAAGGCCAAAATGTACCCTTTCTCAATATCGAAGAAACTGCAGGCAGCTGTGTTTGGCAATATATCTTATTAATGCAATTTCTTTTAAGGTGTGTGCGTGTGTATGTGTGTATGTGCGTGCGTGCGTGCATGCGTGCGTGCGTGCGTGTGTGCGTGCGTGTGTATGTCTGTGTGTCTGTGTGTGTGCCCCTGAGAGTGAGAGAGAGGGGGAGGGGAGAGAAGGAAAGAGGGAGAGAGAGAGAGAGAGAGAAAGAGAGAGAGAGAGAGAGAGAGAGAGAGAGGAGAGATAATCTGTGGGTAGAGGAGGGGGACTTGGTGCATGACTGTGTGTATATGTGTGAGAGCGTGTATGCGTGTCAGAGAGAAAGAGAGAGAGAGAGAGAGAGAGAGAGAGAGAGAGAGAGAGACAGAGAGAGACAGAGACAGAGACAGAGAAACAGAGAGAGACAGAGAGAGCGACAGACAGACACACAGAAAGACAGACAGACAGACAGACAGAAAGTTAGAAATCATGTGTTGTGTGTGTGTGTGTGTGTGTGTGTGTGTGTGTGTGTGTGTGTGTGTGTGTGTGTGTGTGTGTGTGTGTGTGTTGTGTATGTTTGCGTTGTTGAGCGTGCTCGCGCGCGCGTCGTGTGTGTGTGTGTGTGTGTGTGGGGGGGGGGTGCCTTTGTGTGCTTAATGTGACATTTCCATTCAGAGAGGAACATCCTTT
>CM031597.1:88190929-88193429 GCA_018398815.1 Conus ventricosus | reverse complement strand
TATTATATATATATATATAGAGAGAGAGAGAGAGAGAGAGAGAGAGAGAGAGAGAGAGAGAGAGAGAGAGAGAGAGAGAGAGAGAGAGATACACACACACACACAGAGCATGTCTCACGTTTCCTTGAGGATATCAAATGAAATATACTTGTGCGGTGCTGATGAGCGGAACAGGTCACTCACTGCGATTTTCTCTCTTCTGTCTGTCGACCCTCTCGTCATTTTCATCTCCGCTCTATTCCAAACATCCCTCCCCCAACAGACCGCCAGGGTTCGTAACCTCTAAGAGACAGCGTGTAAAGTGAAATGCGACAGGAAGCCAAAATTCATGTATGCCAATAGTCATAATACAGCTTAACATCCTTTCACGAATAGTTGTCCCGCCCTCTGGAAGTTCTGTGTCAGTGACTTCCCCTTTTCTGAGAGTCTGTTTCATTCTGCTTTTTGTTCTCTTTTTGTCTTTGTTCTACTGTCGTCTACTGTTTTCCTGCTTATAAGAGCCTATCCTCACGTCTCTCTTTCGGAAAGCCTTTTAAACTTGTTGGTCAGTTTACGACATATCAGTTTCTTTATTGCAATCTGGTGATCAGAAATGAAAATTGAACATACAGTCAAATGTGGGCACCAGCTGTCCATTTTACTGCATCTATTTGCCCACACGGCATTTTTATGTATGTTGTGCACATGTGTTACATTTATCATTTCTCTTTTAAGCTGGGACGGAGAAATTCAGCATAATGGCTGGTGCTGTCAGCCTAGCCCAGTTTTATTTGCTTTAAGAATGTCATCACTTTAGCTACCACGCCATGATTTGCTTTTGTTGCTTTCTTTATATCAGGAAATAGCTTTGTTCTCAACTGGTGTTTTTTTTTCCGTTAGGAGTTTGAAAGCCCTAAAAAGCCGTGTGTTAGGACACAATAACCAACAACAACAAAAGGAGATTTAAAAAAAAATACAAGAGTAGACACGAAATTATTCACTGTCTGCTAGTGTGAACTTCTCAGGCTCTAAGTTTATATCTACTATCGGGTCAACATCAACCTCTGTCAAGGTCTGAGGATAAGGAAAAAAGACTGTGGTAGTCCAAGACATCTCCATCAGGTGCGGTGTGGGACAGGCCAGGCTAAGGATAAAGGATTAACTTCTGCTCAGAGGAAATGATCGTCACCCTGATCAGGAACGCTACATTGCCGGTGTCGTATATAATACTGTCGCTCATAAAATCGTGTCGCAGCGACAGTATTTCCCGGGAAATACTGCAGCTGGTTCATGAAAAATTATCGCTGAGCGACATAATTTCATAAAAATTGGTAGCGCGACAGGATTTCACGAGAAATGTCCATAAAATCGTGTCGCTGCCTAAAAATAAAATCATGTCGCAGCGACAGCATTTCATGTGAAAAATTGCTGCCGTAGAAAAGTTGTCGCTCTGAGACAGTATTTTTCGTAAAAATACGACGTCGAAGACATGTTCGGTCTCTGCCCCAACTCTGCCCCCACCTCCCTCTCTCATGGTTTTACGTATCAGTTGCCCCATTGTCTTTCTGTCTATATTTTATTTGTGTCTGCTTGACTGTCGGTCTATCTTTCTGCCTCTATTTGTTTTTCTCGCTCATTCTCTCTATGTATCGCCCTCCCTCTATCTGATTGACTCTTTTTAGTTTCACTCTGTCTATCAAACTGTCTGTCAGTTGGTCTCTGCCTTTCCCGCCCCCTCCCCCCCCCCTCTTTGTCTCTCTCTCTCTCTCTCTCTCTCTCTCTCTCTCTCTCTCTCTCTCTCTCTCTCTCTCTCTCTCTCTCTCCCTCTCTCTCTCTCCCTCTCTCTGGACGTGCAAGCAAGTGTGCATGTATGTGGAGAGAGCGTGACAGTGTGTGTTGTGTGTGTGTGTGTTGTGTGTGTGTGTGTGTGTGTGTGTGTGTGTGTGTGTGTGTGTGTGTGTGTGTGTGTGTTTGGAGCCTGAAACAACTGCATTTATGCTCAAATATAGTTGTGATTCATTTGTCCATAATCACGCAATCTCTCTCTCTCCTCTCTCTCTCTCTCTCTCTCTCTCTCTCTCTCTCTCTCTCTCTCTCTCTCTCTCTCTCTCTCTCATTCTCTCTCTCCCTTCCTCTCCCTCCCTCCCTCTCTCTCTTTCATTCTCTGTCTCTCTCTCTCCCTCCCCCCTCTCTCTCATTTTCTCTCTCTATCCCTCCCTCTTTCTCTGTCATACTCTCTCTCTCTCCTCTCTCTCTCTCTCTCTCTCTCTCTCTCTCTCTCTCTCTCTCTCTCTCTCTCTCTCTCTCTCTCTCTCTTCTCTCCCCTAGGATACCCCAGCTATCACTTTACATACCCCGCCCACTCTGAACATCTTCTCGTGGGACGATACTCTTTCCCCTAGACATTTGAATAGAACCCTTAAGACTTCTCCCCACAAACCCTGCAAGTTACGCAACAATGTCTTTGCAGATACGTTTATGCGTGTTTGAGTTTGTTGGTGTATTACCGCGCATGCGCGTT
>CM031597.1:88173429-88185929 GCA_018398815.1 Conus ventricosus | reverse complement strand
TTATGGCAGGCTGCATTATTTTCTGTGATATTTTGACGCTCAACCGCGGCGACGTTTTTTCACTTTGCAGAAAAAATCGTCGCTGTGAAATATTAACGCTGCGACCATATTTCACAGAAAATGTTGACTCTAGCAGTAAGATTTCACGTGAAAATGTGTCGCAAGCGACAGTATTCACTTACTACAATATTTCACAGTGTCCTGTCGCAAAAAGCTGTCGCAAAATTTCTAGCGACAGTATTTTATGGACAGCTACAATATTCTATAGGACATTTTTCGTGAAAAGTTGTCGCGTGACAATTTTTTCCAGCAAATATTGTCGCTGCAACAACATTTCACGTGAAACGCTATCGCTGCGATACAATTCCACGGCGACAGTATTATATACGACACCGGCGAAGGAGTTTTATATTCCTGACAGAAAAAGAAACATGGACAGAAATGTAAAATGTGGTAGATGGAAAAGAGAAGACAGACAGTATGTGTATCTGTTTCTGCTTTTGTGTCTATATCCGATGTATCCAATGTGTCTGAAGTAAACAAGAACTAAATGAATACATAATGGTACAAAGAACATGGCAACCAAGAACAACTGGATGCTGTTTCTCCCTCTCTCTCTCTCTCTCTCTCACACACACACACACACACCACACACACACACACACACACACACACACACACACACCACACACACACACACACACATACACACGCGCAAATGCTCACTGTAGTACGCGATCGGTCCTGTCATTTGATGGGAAGAATTAATATGGGTTAAAGTGATGGAGCAAATCTATTATGAATAAACTGAAAAAAATGTTATTAGTGTTCGCTCTCTTCTGTGTGTGTGTGTGTGTGTGTGTGTGTGTGTGTGTGTGTGTGTGTGTGTGTGTGTGTGTGTGTGTGTGTGTGTGTGTGTGTGTGTGCAAGCGTACACACATTACGTTGGCGTTGACATGTGTCACACGTGTCTGTATAGTCCTTCGAATGAGACTATAAACCGAGGTTCCGTGTGTGAACGCACGCATAACATCTTGCACACACGTAAAATCCCATCACCAGCTTTCGAAAGAGTAGGCCAGTTTGGCCGTTGGTATGGATGACACGTCACACATAGCATGCACCCTGCGTGAGAAATGGAAAGAATGAAGGAAGTAAGGAAAATGAGTGATCGATATTGAATGATATTGACTGGATGACACGGGAAACGACTGAATGAAGCGCCAGCTGGCAGCTCTTCAGTCGGCACTACCCAGGTAGGCAGCCCGTTGTGTAAACGAGCGTTGATTGTAAAGCGTTAGAGCTTGACCTCTAGCCGAGAATAGGCGCTATATAAGTATTCATTATTATTATTATTGTTATTATTATAGAGAAACCCTCTAAAACTTGACATTACCATGTTTCTCTTCCAACTTTCATCCGCCACTCCTCCCCCTCTTTGCTCTACCACACACAAGACAGAAATGCATAGGCCTACATAACATAAATCAATACATACAATCAGTCAAGCTAACGGAATGGAAATCAAGTGCGTGTTAGTATAAGGACAGAATAGATGTTAATCTTATGTCATAGATTGGTCAAGACAAATAATTACTTTATGTTTCCATAAGCACACACAAAAAACACTATGCTCTTAGATGCAGCGTGCTGATGAATAAATCGATCGCTTGATTAATAGATTAATCAAGAAAGGGTGAAGCCCCAAAGAGCACATGGAATCCTTAGTGCAACCGGTCTCAAGATTTCCACTATTTCGTGAAATGTTGATAGGCAGAAGAGTCCTTTTCCCCCTTGAATTCACGTCCTTATTCTGCCACTGTGTGAGAGGGCAAAGTCATTCATTGAACGAGCTTCATTACGCAGCAGACAACAAAAGCAGGCCACGTGGAGAAAATTCACATACCAGACATATTAATCATATGACAGTCAACAGACAGCTCGAAGCGTGAAGCTGACAGAGAGCAGAACAATATATTACTGGCCAAACTGCTGGTGGTGGAGACCTTACTGTGGATGTTGCAGAACAATACATCACTGGCCAAACTGCTGGTGGAGACCTTACTGTGGATGTTGCAGAACAATACATCACTGGCCAAGCTGCTGGTGGAGACCTTACTGTGGATGTTGCAGAACAATACATCACTGGCCAAGCTGCTGGTGGAGACCTTACTGTGGATGTTGCAGAACAATACATCACTGGCCAAGCTGCTGGTGGAGACCTTTCTGTGGATGTTGCAGAACAATACATCACTGGCCAAGCTGCTGGTGGAGACCTTTCTGTGGATGTTGCAGCAAACAATGACATCAAGTGTGGAGTGCTGGTGGAGCTGCTGCGTGCGTGCGTGCGTGCGTGCTGCGTGACGTATGTGCGTGCGTGCGTGCGTGCGTGCGTGCGTGCGTGCGTGCGTGCGTGCGTGCGTGCGTGCGTGCGTGCGTGCGTGCGTGCGTGCGTGCGTGCGTGCGTGCGTGCGTGCGTGCGTGCGTGCGTGCGTGCGTGCGTGCGTGCGTGCGTGCGTGCTGCGTGCGTGCGTGCGTGCGTGCGTGCGTGCGTGCGTGGTGTGTGTGTGTGTGTGTGTGTGTGTTGTGTGTGTGTGTGTGTGTGTGTGTGTGTGAGTGTGCGTAACGGGAGAGGAGAGGATGGAAGAGAGAACGGGATAATGTGTGAAGGAAGTACGAGAGACAGACAGACAGACAGACAGACAGAGAAATAATCAGCGTAAAGGAGAAAATCCTGCTGCAAACCCCATCTCCTTCCCCCTACATTTAGTCCTGAATACATGACTTGAACTAATCAGAGCTGTCTATGGAATAATGAATCACATTTGTTTATTGCAAAAGTACAAGGCCAAGGGTGAGGAATGTACACACAAAAAGCCACTATTTCAAGGATATTGCTATGACCTGTGGTCTTGGAGTATGTGGGGAATCCCTGGCCAAGAGCGTTTCTTTTTAAGTGATCTCTTTTTTTTAAAGACATAAATCGTGTGAATAAGCCAGTGAAGGAGGGAGAGAGAGAGAGAGAGAGAGAGAGAGAGAGAGAGAGAGGAGAGAGAGAGAGAGAGAGAGAGAGAGAGAGCTGCATTGTATCCATAAAAAGGTTGCTTATTTTACAATAGCCAAGTGTGGGGTGAGTTTTATCAGAAGCGCTTGGGGCAATCTGAACTTAAATCGATGGACCTTTGCAACGGACGTCGAAAAGACTCTTTTTCCAAATGGACCACATTAAAACAACGACCTCTCTCTCTCTCTCTCTCTCTCTCTCTCTCTCTCTCTCTCTCTCTCTCTCTCTCTCCTCTCTCCAGAATACTGGTCCCTCACATCAATTATGGAAAAGAAAATCTTACAAGAAGAAAAGCGTGCCAAGTTGAAAACACACTCACCTGGGAATCAGGAAATTCCTAGACCATGGTTTGAACGTAGTACGAGACGGGTTCATCCATCGCCACCACCCCTTTCCCCATCCCATATCTGCTGGACTTTAAGTGGAGATTTGAGTGCTGCTCTTTCACATACAAAGATAAATCCAAATTTAAGAGAGAGAGGAGAGAGAGAAGAGAGAGGGAGAAGAGAGAGGGGGAGGGAGAGAGAGAGAGAGAGAGAGAGAGGAGAGAGAGAGAGAGAGAGAAGAGAGAGAGAAAAGAGGAGAGAGAGAAAGAGAGAAAGGTCATGGCAGACTAGTGATGACCAGTCTTACTGATCAAGATAGTCGATCTCTGCATTTCTTCCGTTTGTCTGAGGACCGTTGGTTGGGTCACGATCGGTCTAAATTCTGATTCAGATTGCATATAGCTACGTGAACAGGAGTCGTCGGTTCTATATCCAAGTCTTGTCCATTCCCAAGCCATTCTCTTGGTTACAGTTACCAGAATAGTAATGGGTACAACAGAACTGCAAACTGCCACATTGTAAAAAAGCTGGGAGTAAAGATGATGTTATGAACTGATGCCTAAGCGTGACGAGGTTTGAGGGACTAACAATACCTGATTCAGTGAGTTATCCCCGTATCAAAATTACTGAATATGCTATCTAGCTGTGTGAGAAAATATGAAGTCTTTCTGTCCATATTTTGGTCAAAAGCTCGTTTGAATTTTGTTGTGTGTGTGTGTGTGTGTGTGTGTGTGTGTGTGTGTGTGTGTGTGTGTGTGTGTGTGTGTGTGTGTGTGTGTGTGTGTGTGTGCGTGCGTATGTGTGTGTGTGCGTGTGTCCATGCGTGTGTGTGTGTGTGTGCGCGCACATGTGTGTGTGTGTGTGTGTGTGTGTGTGTGTGTGTGTGTGTGGTGTGTGTGTGGTGTGTGTGTGTGTGTGTGTGTGTGTGTGTGTGTGTGTGTGTGAGTGAGTGAATATGGGGTGTGCATGCACCACGTACTTGGTTTTATTGTGTGTGTATGAGTCAAGAGAGAGAAAGAAAGAGAGGAGAGAGAGAGAAGAAGAGAGAGAGAGAGAGAGGCAGACAGGCAGACAGACAGACACAGACAGACAAACAGACAGACTGATAGATGGACAGAGACAGAGACAGAGAGATAGAAAAACAGAGAGGGAGAGAGAGCGACAGAGATAGAGAGAGACAGAGACAGACAGAGAGGTTGGCTAAACCAAGAACGAGACACATTATGTTTTTATTACACACGCATGCACACACATCGAAAGTGTTTCTGAACATATAGGTTCTAATTATCAGAGAACAGGAGGGTAACCTCTGACCAAAAGGCATATCATGTAGCATTCAAGGCATATAAAGTGCAAATGACACCTTGAGTAATAGATGCTTTTACTTTCCCATCAACTGCAAAGTAAATCGATACATGTTTAGTTAATTTGTAAATTCATGATGGTCTTTCATGGCAAGGATGAATATGGGGTTGGCGGCATGGTTATTACCTACCTTTATTGCAGGTAGCAAATGACATCAAACGTTTTTCATTGAAGGGGTCACGTATAACCGAACGTTTAGCATAGTATAAACGCCCTTGTGGAACTCATCTCCACTCACCTCCAATTTAGCCTGCCCTTGATCTAACACAAAGACAGGAGGCCGCGTAACCGAGTCAATGGGTCCACAGGAGAATGCTCCTCCCATTATGGAGAAAAGCACTGGTCAGAGACACTGGAGGCACACCGGTTGTCGTTTGTTGCCGTGGATTTCACACACACACACACACACACACACACACACACACACACACACACACACACACACACACACACACACACAAACCCTCATACACACACACATACACACACACACACACACAAACACACACACACACACACACACACACACACACACACACACACACACACACACACACACACACACACACACACTTACACACACTCGCACAACACACACACACACAACACACACACACACACACACACACACACACACACACACACACACATACACACTCACACACACATACACACACACACACACACACACACACACACACACACACACACACACACACACACACACAAAACACACGTGTGTGTGTGCGCGCACTCATGAGTGCTCATGAGTGCGCGTGCGCATACACACACACACACACACACACACACACACACACACACACACACACACACACACACACACACACACACACACACATACGCACGCACGCACGCACACACGTACACAGGCTGAAGACAACAAAACCAAAAGATGCGGTCTCAGCACCAGACAACTTTATTAGATGACAGGCATAAAAAAGGTCAGGACGTGAGCTTACGATGGCAGGGAACCAGGAAATCAATCAAACACGAAATCGTCTCATGTCATGACCTTAGAATGGATGACATAAATGACCAAATTTCTCATACAGACAAACTCATTGGACGGGGCAAAAAGTGGAAGGGGAATAAATGTGAAAAGGTTAACCAATGATACTTGAATAAGAGAGGACAGTTGTGTGATAGAAAACTAAAAAACAAGCAAAGAAAGAAAGAAAGAATCAAATCAAAAGAAAAGAATGCCCGTCTCCATTTCCTCCGAAGAAAGTGCGGGAGGGGCAGGATAATATGTAGCACAGATCGATCGTTACATGTCTTCGTCCTGTCACTCCACTTCATTCTTCAGCTCTGAAAACGTCCTCAGGTATTATGGGATATCCCTGGAGAAGAGATATGTGTCAGGACAGGTGGAGGTTGTCAGTTCAGGCGGGGCCAGGGAATTAAAAAAAAAACCAAGTGTGTCGCTATAAATGAAATTGTTACAAAATAAATTGTTACCAAACTAAACCATTACCGAACTAAATTATCACCAAATGAAATTCTTACCAAGTCGTATGAATTCCAGAGGTGATTGTTTGAGAGATGACCTTTGCATGGAATGGAGATATGTCTTTTCTTTTGTTTCTTTCTTTCCTTTTTTTCCTTCTTTTGTTTTGTTCGTTTGTTTGTTTTGTGTGTTTCTTTCATAAGACACTATTGCCTCACCAAAGAGAATGGTGATGAAGATTTGTTGGTAGAACTTCGCTGGGATGAGGTGTACATCCCCAGCTATCTCTTTAACAAAACACTATCCACAAAACAAAAAGAGGACATGTGAGAAGGAAATGAAATGGGTAGCTCCTTTTAAGTGGGGAAAGACATGGAGAGTATTTATAAGAATGAATGAATCAACAGCTAGCCAGCAAAACGAAACTAAACACTCAAAACAGGACAAAAGAGAATCTGAAAATTGACTCAAAGAACAAGTATTAATCAACATGGGAATCAAGCACAGGAAGTGAACTAATCATAAGGTGCAGTGACCTTTCTGTTTCAGTTGTCTTTTCTGAACCCTTTCTCTGGAAAATCACTGTGGTTTTTATAAAGAAATAAAAACCCACTGTTTAGAAAACCAGGGAGTGAGCGAAGGGCAAAGGGACAGGAAAAGCAGTATTTGAGGTCAGAGACACATTAAGAAAAGAGAGAGATGGATAAAGTGAGGGAAAGAGGGAAGAGAAAATGGATGGAAGACAGTAAGGGATAGAGTGGGCAGAGAGAAAGTTGGGGGGGGGGGGGGGTAGAATCAGAGAATAATTATTGGGAGTGCAAAGAGAGAGATGGACAGATAGACAGACAGACAGACAGACAGACAGACAGACAGACAGACAGACAGGCAGAGGACAGAAAGAGAGAGAGAGAGAGAGAGAGAGAGAGAGAGAGAGAGAGAGAGGAAGAGAGAGAGAGGAGAGAGAGAGTTGGTTTGTATCCACTAAGAGGTAGTTGTATATTACAATAGCTAAGTGTGAGAAGAGTTTTGTTAGAAGCGCTTCGGGCAGTCTGAACTTAAATCGTTGGACCTTTGCAAAGGATGTAGAAAAGACTTTCTTCCAAATGGGCTACATTAAAACAATGACATCTCTCTCTCTTCTCTCTCTCTCTCTCTCTCTCTCTCTCTCTCTCTCTCTCTCTCTCTCTCTCTCTCTAATACTGGCTCTCACATCAATTATGGAAAAGAAAATCTTACAAGAAAAGCGTGCCACGTGGAAAATACACTCGCCTGGGTCTCGGGAGAATTCCTTGACTATGGTATGAACGTTGCACGAGACGAATCATTTGCCGCCACCAACTGTTTCTCCTGTAATTCTAGTAAAGGTTTGAGTGGTGCTCTTTCAAATGAAGAGATAAATCCAATTTAAGTGTGCAACAGACTGAGAAAAAAATGTGCATGTGCGTGCCTGCGTGCGCGCGCGCGCGCGTGTGTGTGTGTGTGTATGTGTGTGTGTGTGTGTGTGTGTGTGTGTGTGTGTGTGTGTGTGTGTGTGTGTGGTTGTGTGTGTGTGTGTGTGTGTGTGTGTGTGTGTGTGTGTGTGTGTGTGTGTGTGTGTGTGTTTGTGTGTGTGTGTGCAGTGTTATATTATGGCAGTGTGTTCTCAAGGGCACAGCGACACGAGTTCACCACATATTTGTCGTAACAATCAAGGTACAACATGCAATACAACACGAGTACAACGCAACAGAATAGACAAAGACTTGGCACACTGGAGAGTAGAAAAGAGCTCCTGTATAGTCGACTGGTCTATAATGAAGCTGAAACTGAAACTGACGCGAGAGATGAACATTTTCGCTATCCTTCCTTTCCCAGATCGACAATGATTAATGAAACCCACGATCTAGCCGGTTGCGAGACGAGTGCGCTGAGAGTGGCCGCCCTCTGACTGTCTAGGTCATTCTCAACTAGTACACATTTCCGTCAGTAAGGCCAGGGCACGACAGGTAAGACCAGCCAGACTGATCGAGATCATTGAGGTCTAGATCTGATGTTTCTGATAGGGGACCACCAATCGGATCACCTTTTGGTCTGTCTGATGCCTCGTCGGTTCTAGAACCTCCAGTTCCTGTCAGTCCCCATTCCACTCCTTTACTCATAGGTATAATTACAATTATTATGGTAATAATGTGTGTGTGTGTGTGTGTGTGGTGTGTGTGTGTGTGTGTGTGTGTGTGTGTGTGTGTTTGAAATTAGCATATATGAGAAGGGGGACGGGGAGGTGGAGTATTTCCACTGCAGCAATTTTGTCTAATTCAGACACACGGCGTTTTGTCATTTTGGATACGCCATATTTCATCAAAATTGACAATGGAGTTATGCGATTGGTCAACGTGTATTTGAAAAGAGGTCAAAGTTCATGTTTAGGATGAACCTGTTAGAGCACCTCTCTCCCCACCCCCGTTTTACATCAGCCATCATGAAGATGAAGATTTTTTAGTACATGGGACAACTCCTGGACAGAAGTTACATTTACGTAGCAGCCATGGCATCTAAGGTGTGTCTTACATAATTATCAGTGCATTCACTTTGCAGTCGAATATAAAACAAAACTATACTGCTATGTGATGGTATCGATCAGTGCTGTGCTAAAGGCGTGGTCCGTACTACCAGAGATGGAAGTGAAGCATGCCATGTTGATTAAGATTGTGTGTGTCATATTACAGGTCACACACGCACACCATGTACATTATTATTATCATTGTTATGAAAGTTATATAGCGCCTATCCTCGGCTAGAGACCAAGCTCAAAGCACTTTACAATCCACATTCGTTTACACAACGGGCTGCCTATCTGGGTAGTGCCGACTGAAGATCTGCCAGCAGGCGCTTCATTCAATGGTTTCCCGTGTCATCCAGTCAATATCGTTCAATGTTGTTTTCTCAGTTCCTTACTTCCTTCATTCTTTCCATTTCTCACGCAGGGTGCATGCTGTGTATAATGTGTCATCCATACCAACGGCTTAACTGGCCTTCTCTCCGAAAGTTGGTGATGGGATTTTACGTGTGCGCAAGATGTTAAGCGTGCGTTCACATACAGAACCTCGGTTTATAGTCTCATTCGAAGGACTGGTACTAATATGGTACTAACGTCCTTTTCGTAACTCAGCTCAATTCTACATCAGTACTACGCCCTCTATATAATCCAGTTCTTGATCTGACAAGAAAGGCAGGAGATCGTTTCACAGAGCCAGACAGTTCAAAGGAGCGTGCTTCTCACATCAGGAGAAAGAAAACGCGAAGAACAGACGCAGTACAGATCTTTGTTCACCATGCCTTCTGGTTTTACACATACACACGCACGCACGCACGCACGCACGCACGCACGCACGCACGCACACACACACACACACACCACACACACACACACACACACACACACACACACACACACACACACACCACGTGCATGCGTCACAATAAAAAAAAATCTTAAGGTGAGGGCAAAGTGTGATAGAGATCATCTTACGGATTAAGCATGCCAAAGAGAATAGTATGATGAAGAAAACACAAGGCCTTTACCATACAACTACTACACAGGAAGACAACAGGCAGTGCAGCCTGAGCTCCACCCATCTCAGCACTAAAAGCTCAAAACGTAGTGCAAGAGTAGTGATTCTTATGAACAAACCTTAGACTTAAAGAAATCTTCAAAGAAATACAACAGAGCTATTACTTTGTTACCTGATACTATCATTTCTCTACTTTCACATTTTTGGGTGACGTAGGGATTACATGTGACCTACAACACTATTAACAGCATTATTAGTGTTGAAAGTTTTGATTGTAATATGCCAAAAGTATTTTTTTAATGAAGGAAAACCCAGAAATGGAGGGAACATAACATCTGCAAATTAAATAAGAAGGATATGTGTGTGCGTGCGTGCATGCGAGCTTGTATGCGTGCGTGCGTGCATGCGTGTGTGTGCGTGCGTGTGTGCATGCGTGCATGTGTGCGTGTGCGTGTGTGTGTGTGTGTGTGTGTGTGTGTGTGTGTGTGTGTGTGTAAAAAGATAGACAAGAAAGATAATGATAATCTGACGTTTCCATGCCGTGAGAAGCATAATTTTCCCGCGTTGATTATTGATTAATCGATTGAATGTTTGGTCAACAAATAAATCACTGAATAAATAATACCCCATCTCTTTTCCACAGAGCGGGCAAGTTTGTTTTCTCATGAAATGTTGATGAGCAGACGAGATCGTTCCTTCCTCACCAACCCCACCCCTATCCCCTTATCACCACCCCGCCCCCCACTCTTATCCCATATTCATGTAGTATCTTAACGGAGGGAAGAGGATGATTTCAAGCAAGAAGAAGAAGAAGAAGAAGAAGAAGAAGAAGAAGAAGAATATCAAGGGGGGAAAAGGTATCCAACATGGGACCCAGAGAAACACCATATGAGAGGCCAAAGGTTCGGAGTTCGTGCCATTGCTGCAAATAATTTGTGTACTATCAGTCAAGTATGACCTAAAATGGTGTGTCGTCATATATTCACACAATTCTCGAAAACTCTCCGCGACGGGTGCGAAAGACACATGCCCAAAGTCACCCTCATGGAGTAAATTAAGACCGAGCTCCCCTTTCATTTCAAAACCACTCCCCTCCTTTGAAATCCTTAAAGTGTATCAAACGATAAAACATATTAATCAAAGCACCTTACACATGAATTTCAGATGAGAGTGATTCTAGGCCGGAGTCAGAACTACCCTTACCTTTTCCGGAAAGAAGTCCTCAGTGAGTAATTTGGGGCAAACTCCAGAAATATCCCATGGAGTGAGTAGAGGTAAATGCCCAAACGTACCCGCCTTATGCGTCAGGGAGATGAAATGAGGTACGTCCATACGTCACGCCATGGAATATTTCTGGACCACCTCACTTAGGAGAGACTTTGGAAAAGAGTGGAAGACATTTATGGTTCAGGCCCAGTATCCCCCTTCTCCCATTCAAAGTCAGAAGTAAGTCCTTTGACTGGTGTGTCCTACTGTTTAGGATGCTCAGAAAATTTGGAGAGTGAAGTAGTTTGGAAAAAAAAAAACAGGATGTGGAGATCAGTCTGGATTTTCTTCCCCATCCCCCATCTCCACTCCCAGTGTGCGGACAGGGAGATAGGATGGACTGAAATGAGTTTCTTCTTCTTCTTCCTCGTTCGCCTCTCTTTAGATGTCCAGCCCAGTGTCCTGGATAAAAGCAGTCGTTCGCCGCAGCTCCTCCAGGGTGCCGTACAGCTTGGCCTCCAATGCTGTCGGTGTCGGCCAGTATTTGTTTCGGGATGCAGCATGCGTCGGACAGTTTTGGAGGATATGTTCTGCTGTCATTTGTCCCTGACTACAAGGGCACTCTCCAGACTGTCCAATGCCGAGTTTTGTGTGCATGTGGTGGCGCAGACGATTGTGTCCAGTTCTCATTCGGAAGATCTGCACCTGTTCCCCGCGTCGCAGAGAAAAGTAGCCATCATCTGGGTTGTGTTTTGGGTGCTGAAGCTGCCACTTCGTCCGCTGCTGAGCCTTGATGATGGTCTTTGCTTCATCATAGCTCACTGGGTTGTCGGTCTGCTCCTTCTGCGCTCCCTCTTTTGCCAGTGTGCCTGCATTTTCATTGCCTCTGATGCCGCAATGAGCTGGGACCCACTGTAGAACCACTTTCTCCATCTCTGCACTCAGGGCAACTAGGGCTGTAGTGAGTGGGTTTAGTTCGCTGTTGTGGGAGTTCTTGAGGGCTTGGAGAACAGATCGTGCGTCAGAGAACACCACCATCTGCCCTGTTGTTCTTGTAGAATTCTGCAGGACTGTTGTGGCTGCTTCACTGAGGGCTTCTTGCTCAGCTCGGAAATTAGAGGTGTTTTCCTGTTGGGACTGCAAGTTCGACTTCTCCGTCTCTGTAGCGGATGAAGATTCCTGCTCCTCCATCTTTCGTTGCTTCTTTGGCAGAACCATCCGTAAAGACATGGGTCCAGTCTTCGTGTGGGTACTGACTGCAGCTGTGCTACATGGCCAGGGCTTTTCTCTGGGTGTCTGACTGTGTTCCCCTTTTCTCCACGCCCGCAATGCTGGTGAGGATTATTGGGGACATTTGCCTCTTCCAAGATGGCTGCACATGCAGAGATAGGCATTGCTTCATGTTCCATCATGACTGACATGAGATGAGTTTGAGCATGCGCCCTTTCTCACCCACCAAGGAATGATTTAGGGTGGAAAGTGATACGGAATGTCAGAGCAAGCCCATGAATGTCAAAGAA
>CM031597.1:88160929-88168429 GCA_018398815.1 Conus ventricosus | reverse complement strand
GTTTTATCTTCCTAGCCCTGAATCTGTCACCTACGAGATATGCGTGGTGAGAAAGACTCCTGGAAATAAGATTATATAATGAAAAAATCACCTCAGAGAAAATTGTTAATCTAGTTTGGGGATCTCTGGTGAATACCTGGGAAAGACGTTTGCATTTACTTTGATCTTTCATAGAGAAAAGAAAGAGAGACAGAGACAGACAGACAGACAGACAGACAGACAGAGTTGCCCTGTAAAAGTTACCACTGCTTGTGGCTGTCATTGTCCTGGAAGCTTGTTGAATCAGAAACAAAACAAAGCCATCGTTTTAAAATTGAAAAACACCGAAATTGTTTAGGTCATGAGACAGTTTTATCACGTATAAAACAACAATGTCAGATCATGTGGACAAAACGAGTCATGGTATCAGCGAGTTTCACGACTTATAAGTTAAAAAAAAAAGGAAAAGAAGGACTTTGGTACATGGAAGAAAAGACAAATCTAAAGGAACTGTGACCACATTCATTTTTTGTGTAAGGTGTTGGGTTAAATCCAAACTTTATTTCCAAAAAAATGTAAACAATAAACAAAAAAGGAAAATTGGGGGGGGGGGGGGGGGTCCAAAAATGAGAAACTGGGGTTTGAGGGCAAAAAAAACCCAAAAAAAGGGGGAACAATTTTCTCTTTTGTTTTCGGGGAAAAAATCAATTTTCCCCCTCTACATTTTTTTACGCCTTTTCTCCATTTAGCCCCAAGGACGGGAGCTGACGTTGTCTTTAAACCCAGGAGAAAAAGATTCATCATGGGAAAGGGGAGGCTAGAGATAACGTTTAGAAAAGTCGTTATAGCAGAAATTTTAAAGACTTTTGGTGGGGATGGGGGTAACTTTGCAGACTATTTTTTATTTGACCCATGCTAGCAGATCTGATAATCTGGTGAGGGTAAACGTAAAAAGAAAGTGAGGTGTTGCAAGAGAGAGAGAGAAAAAGAGAGAGAGAGAGGAGAAGAGAGAAAAGAGGAGAGAGAGAGAGAAGAGAGAGAGAGGAAGCGAGAAGAGAGAACAGGTACTGAGAGAGAGCAAAGAAATATACATTTTGTCTTTTTAATTACGATTTTTGTTATTTTTACAGAACCACCCTCAAATCTTCTTGAAGTTATAAAATCTAGCGTTACTTGGGGCTGTGATCAGTAACGGGCACTAACGTTTTTTATTCATCTTCCTCCCGTCGCCCCCTCCTCTCTCTTTCCTTTCCCTCCTCCTCCGTACCGCGGCTCCCCCAACCGACCCCCAAAGGTCGTGAGCTCGTCAATAGTAAAAGAAAGTCAAAGGGACACGGGCCGGGGCCAAGATTCAAGTAACCGAATAGGGGACTAACGTTACAACCTCTCATGAGTAGCTCCCCCCCTTTTCTGAAAGTTTTGCTGTGATTTCCCCTTTTGTGCAGGGTGGCTGCTTTTCATGGGGGACGGACCCCGGGACTTTTGTTTTTTTCATCTTAGCTTTTCTATCATCTTTTCCCTTGCTTATTTTTTTAAACCATTTATTTTTTTTAAACTATTTTATTCAGGGTACAACTAGTTGGTCATTGTTCTGAGTAAAAATCTTTTTTAATTGATGGAGAAAAACACGGTTAAAAGGGGAAAAGGGGGGGGGGGTGTGTGTTTACATCGTCGTGCTGAACTCCGTGATTTTCACCGACCATCTTTTTGTTCTCCCCCTACAAATCCGCTAAAAACACTTTGTCTGCTTCAAACACGAAGTTTCCCTTGCGCCAGCCATCAAACAAACACCGCACCTGTATAGGTGACTGGAATGTTCCATTTCCTCCACAATGAAAAGTTGTTATCCCCCGGGCTGATGCTCATTCTCTTCCCCCTTTAAAGGGATGCAATTCACTTGTCCACCCCACATCACTACCACCTTTGTCAGCATGCTCGAGAAGCCCTGTGAGTCCGGACCCATATCGCCACCCAACAGAACTTTCTGCTACCACTGTGGTACTCGCCCAACCCTGTCAAAGTTTTCAAAAGGGGGGTCGCATGTAAGGGGTGGGGCCAAGGGTTCCATGCCGATTGTCAGGCTTTGGAGACTCGTATGAACAACTAGGGCATTGATAATATGGAAATGTTTAATATGTGACGTGCAAACTACAAGCTTGACACTTTCGACCTACATGCGTGGGGGAAAGGCTCTTTTCCCTCGACTCCTCCCTACCGTCTCCCAAGGGACCCCCTTCAGGCCACTCCACTCCTCCCACAACCAGACAGGCCTGCCAGAAAAAGCAGAAAAATCCCCCTCCGTTTTTTGAATGTAAACGCCCGACCCTGTGTGAAAAACCTTCCAGTATGTTGAACCTGATTGAGACCCCCAAAACCGGGATTTATCTTCGAAACGGAGACGGGGCTCGATAGCACATTCCCGACAGCGAAACCCTGCCCCCCATTAAAGTGGGAGGGTGACAGAAACCGAAAGGGGTGGAGGTTGCCTAGTCGCAGTTGCCGATCACTTGACAGTAAAAGGGTTTCCCTGAGCTGACCGCCCGGGGTTGTGACTGTTGGCCAAAAAATAAAGCTAAAGGAAGGGGGGGAAAAGACCTCCTGGTTGCTGCATAAAAACGGACGAGGGAGATGAGGACACCCTAAATCTTTTTCTCAGCGTCATCCAGCGGTCCCTCCCTAAACGCCTACGGGTGATCGGGGGCACTTCAACCTGCCCTCCCTCCGGGGACAACATGCAGCCTCAAACCCAGTTCTACCCCAGACTGCACACCAGTTCCGGGCCTCCCAACGACCAGGGTTACAGCAGATGGTTCCTCCCCACCAGGAGAAAACCCCCTCGATCTCTTTGTAACCAATTTTCCCACCTGGTCCCCAGCACCAAAGGGGGCCCGGAAATCTCCTATCACTTTTGCAGTCTACATGAGTTCCAATTCACCCAGCGACGCAACAACACCAGGGGGCTTGTCCCCTGCACAAGCGAAAACTGGCCTGCAAATACGCCTGCGCTGTAAAACTCGCGGACTCCATCCTTGCCTCCTCGACCCAGCAGTACACTGAAGAAAGACAAATTTTTTTGGGGGGCTGCACCAATCTCCCCTCCATACCGCACATTACCAAAAGGGCCCAAATACGGGGAAGCCCTGGGTGGGGCTACAAGACAAAAGCATCATCGTAAAAAGACAGAGCCTACAAGAGGGGGAAGAAGTCTGGGGACCCAGGGCACCTTAGGAATTAAAAAAGTAACGTCAGTCCACGCCAACTTCGCAGAAAAAATTTGGATCCATACACCGCTCATCGAGGACAGCACAAAAAAATGGTGACAGAGCCCAAGGGGTTCTGGGGCTACGTGAAAGCCAAGAAACGGAATCTTCAAACGTCCCTTCCCCCCCGAAAAGTTTTTATGGCCGCCTGTAACGGCGCCCAGGGTCAGGGGAGAAAACCTAAATTGCCAATTTCAGTCGGCATTTAGCAAGAACACCCGCACTCCGAAGATTTGAACCCAGGATAGGGCTCAGCCAAAAAACCCACGGACCAAGGCATCCCATCACCATCGGGGGGAAAGGGGGGTCAAGAAGCTGCCCGAGGGAAACCCGAAGTTCCGGAAGGCCCCCGGGCCCCCACGGGATCACCCCCCCCGAATCCGAAGGGGCCCCCCACGAAATCGCACCCGCCCTCACGCTGTGTTCCCTCCTCCATCAACCTTTTCACTGTTCCTTGGACTGGAGGACCCCCCTTCGCCCCTCTTCAAGAAAGGCAACGGTACAGACCACTAACTACCGCCCCTCCTCTACCCCGTACCTGAAAGGTGCGGGGCATATCATTGCCACAACCAGGACTTCGCAGAGAGCAATAACACCTTTGCGGGAACAGCGGGCTTTTAAAACAGCTCCTGTGTCAGCCCCGCTGTTAGGGCCCTTTTGGTGGGTCACCTCTGCAGGGAGAAAGGCAACAAAAACAGGCTAGCATGGACTTTTCGAAGGCCTTTGACAAGGGGTCCCACCCATCCGACCCACAAGCTACAGCACATGGAAACCCGGCAAATCAAAAGGATCCAGAGCTTCCAAGGACAGAAGGCAAGCATTGTTGTTGACGGCCACCTCCACCTTGTGTCGTAGATCGGATCCCCCAGGGGGTCTTCCCTTTGGGCCCCCTCTTCCCCTTATATTTAAAATCTCCCCCCGGGCCCCGACCCCACCCTCGGCTCTTTGCGATACACGGGCCCGTCACAAGACAATCCCAAGCTGCCGCCCGCACGATCTGCAGAGAACCTGGACAAACTTGCTGATGGAAGAAAAGGGCTGATGTCCTTCCCCCCGGACAATTTTGGGGGCGCTACCTTTGGGAAGCGTGGAAAAAACATACCACTGAGAGCCCCCCCACTAAAGTCTTCCCCCCGTGCCAGTAACCTTTTCACCATCTCCCCCGATTCAGCTTGGAAAAAACACACAAACAACGTCGCCACGAAGCCACAAAACCCTTGGGTTCCTGCGACAAACTTAAAAGGGCGGCTTATCTCCACCAAAACCAAGCTACAAGCCCGGGGGCGCCCCCACTGGGAAAATTTCGTGCGAAGTTTGGGGCCCCCCACGACAAAAAAAATAAATCCCCCGAGAAGATCCCAGAGGGGGGCTCCGCTGGCAGTAAAAAACCCCTACCGCCAAACATCAGCGTGGGGAAAAAGTTTATAATGAAAAGGACATCACGAAGATCGGGGAAGAAGAATCCGCCGACAACACGTACAAATACCACCCGGTGAATCACGGTCGAGACCCAAACATGCGCCAAACCCCGAAAAAATGGATACGCCACTCGACACTTTCAAGCACCAGTACGCCTTGGGGCCAAAAGAGGAAAAATTAGAAAACCTCCTTCTTTCCCCCACCCCAGGATTTAATAGCTCCCCCGAGGCAATTCAATCACCTCGGGGTGGACTTTCAGTCCTACCTCTGATTTGCCCCCCCCCCCCCCCCCCTCCCCCTTCACCCCCCCCTCCCCGCCCCCATCTCCCCGACCCCTCCCCCTCCCCACCCCATGCCTAGAGTACAAACCCCTTCCCACCCACTCCAAAATAGGGCCTACCAAAGTGGGTTAAGGGCCCGAAAAGTGGTTGGTGGCCCCCCAAACTTCCCCTGCCCCCTGTCCTGCTTTAGGGATGAGATGCTGCATAAACTGACCCAAACTCCCACAGCAAACCGGGAACCCCCTTGTTGATGTCAGAATCTTCAAATCGATGAAGGGGCAAAAACAAAGAAGAAGATTTTTTATGTGTGAAGTTAAAAAAAATATCATCAATATTCAAAATTTTGTTCATTAATTTGTAATAAGTGGTGTGTGTTTGTGTGGTGTGTGTGTTGGTGTGTGGGGGTGGTGGTGTGTGTTGTGTGTGTGGTGGTGTTCGTGCTATGTGTGTGCAAGCGATGTAATGTTTGCGATGCTATGTGTCACATGTGTTTGTGTGTTGCTAAACTCCAAGGAAAATATAAACCCTGACTTACTATATTTTCCTTCCCATCCCCATCCAAACACTATAAAAGTGGGAGAAAAAGCATCTTTAGCATGTCATGAAGTTGATTTTTTAAAAAAAACCATTTGCTACGAACGCTTATACCTGAAAAGGGGACATATAATCATGAAAACAACCGATCTCAAGGCTTTGACTATCTCCTGAAAGGTTAATAGCGTAGAGGAGTTATTCTTCCCTGAATTCCCATCTTTATTCTGACACTGTGGGAGAGGAGAAAGTCGTTCATTCAAACAAGTTTCATTACAAAGAAGACAAGAAGGCCAGGTCATGGGGAGAAGAACATTCATAATACCACACAGTTTTATCATGTGACAGACAGCAGACAACTCAGGACGTGAAGCTGAAAGGGAAAGGAATAATATATCATTAGCCGATCTGGTGGAGTCCTCATTGTGGATGAGGGATGCGGAAGAGGGGGTGGGGGGGGGGGGGTACCAGAGCAATTGAAAGAGAGAGAAATAAATGGTGTCGAGGGAGAGAACTCTGTTAACTTCCAATTTCCCATGGAAGGGACGCTAGTGGTTGGGGGAGCAGTCTAAATTAAAAATGACGGCAACAAAAGAGGAAGAACAAGTAGAGGAATATGACGAAGAATGAAAGTAGTAGTAGTAGTAGTAGTAGTTAGTAGTAGTAGTAGTAGTAGTAGTAGTAGTAGTAGTAGTAGTGTAGCAGCAGCAGCAGCAGCAGCAGTAGTAGTAGTAACAGCAAGAAGAAGAAGAATGACAGCAATAGTAGCAGCAATAGTAGTAGTTGCAGTAGCACTAGTATTCGTGGCAGCGGTGGTGGTAGTGGTCGTAGTTATAGTGATGATAATAATGATTATAATAATGTAGATCGATTTTTGCTACACAGGCATTTTAGGGACCTGTGCATTTATGGCACCTCACAAAGTTGCACTATGACTAGTTCACTCCCAATCTTTCACTTGCACACGTAATTCATGTATGCAGTGCTTCATATACGCAATACTTAACATATACAACGGCATAAATATAGAAAACAAATAATCCCAAGCCTACCCATATACATTCAACCTACGCACATATTGATTATGCAAGCATGGTCCACCACTTGCTATTGAAAACTTGATCTTGAAATCCAAGCAAAATTGATTTTGCCCCAGCAAGAGAGAAGCAAATCTGTTTCATTCGTGTGATCCAGATCTGAAGGTGGAAGAAAGAAATACATGAACTTGTTGCTTTTTATTGGCACCATCTCTCTCTCTCTCTCTCTCTCTCTCTCTCTCTCTCTCTCTCTCTCTCTCCTCTCTCTCTCTCTCTCTCTCTCTTCTCTCTCTCTCTCTCTCTCTCTCTCTCTCTCTCTCTCTCTCCTTCTCTCTCCTCTCTCTCTCTCTCTCTCGTGTTGATATATGCCCCTGTTGTCTCACTCTTTTCGTTCATACAATTTTCTCTTTCACACGTCCTCCCTCCTTATATCTTTCACATTTTAAACCTGTAAGAGAAAAAAATCCACAAAGCCCATCTGCACAAATTTCCATCAAATCCCGATAGAAGAATCATAGATTGCTGACATAATCTGGTCATGTTTCCAGAGTCAGTGAGGGGAGATGTTTGGCCTGGTGAGAAGGAGGGCAGAGGGGGTGGGGGGAGGTAAGGGTATAGAGGAGGGGGAGGGTAGCTTTCAGTGTTCATCATATAACCATAAGAAAACAGTCAGGCAATTTTCGCCATTTCTTTTACATTGTCCTCTCTACCTCACTTCTGCACTTCTCATTTTCTTTCAAAAATTGTTTGTTTCCATTGTCTCCTCTGTGAGTTTTAAAATCTAAGTCTGATGACATATTCTGCTAGTAAAAGAAAACTGTACGCAATCAACCAAAGCAAGGTCACCCCCAAAACAAATGTCACAATTTCCTTTGAGATGGAGTTGCACTGCTTCCTGAATTCTGACGCCCTGGCCCCTTTTTGTTCAGTCTGTCACTTGCTAAAGCTGTCTGACATTGTAAATTTATTAATGTTGTCCGATTGTTTACTTTG
>CM031597.1:88150929-88153429 GCA_018398815.1 Conus ventricosus | reverse complement strand
CACACACACACACACACACACACACACACCCCTCCAATGGTCCTCTAAGATATACATTTCCCTCTTTTATTTCACTTTTAACAGTTTATAATCAAAGTATTCAACACTAATGATATCATTTTAAATTTTTTGTTGGTCAAGTGTAATCCCCACTTCACCGATAAAAAGCGAAACATGGGAAAATGTTTGTGTCATGTCACAAAAGAACAACTCCAGCCACTTTGCATTTTTCATATTTTTCTTCATAAAATGTCTTTCAGTCTTAAGATCTCTTTATAACAACAACTACTCTTCCATGACTTTACAGGTCTCAAGTACCCCAATACGTGGACCTCGGCCACACTGTCCCTTTTGTTTTCGTGGATGCTTCTTGTACAGCAAAGGCATTGCCTTTTCCACATCATACTAATCTGTTTGGCATACCTTATTCCTACCATGACCCCTGTCAATCCCCCCCCCCCCTCCTCCCATCCCCGCCTGTCTAGGCTGTTTTACATTATGTCTGCATCCAGCTTTATCACATTGTCTTTGTTTATATCTTTATTTATTAGACTCTCTTCCCCTTCCTCTTTTTTTGTGGGTTATCATTACAATTATTGTAATCATACTTTTTAATAAAGAGGTGGATTAGGACCTATCAAGAACTAGAGACCAGGCATCGGACAGATCGAAATTGATCCAAGCGATGGTCCCTTGTCAGAAACAGGCGACATAGAATTCGATGATCACGATCGGTTTGGCTTGTTTCCCTGCCATGCCCTGGCCTTACTGACGGCAAATCGTACTAGTTGAGACTGACCTAGACAGTCAAAGGGCGGTCAGTCTAAATGACCCCGTCTGGCAACCAAATAGATCAGGAGTGTCATTGGTCATCGTCGATTTGGCGAAGGAAGAACAGGGGAAGTAAACATCTCTCGTGTCAGTTCCGGTTTCAGTTTCATTATAGGCCAGTCGACCACAAAGCAGCCCTTTTCTGTCCCATGGCGTGCCACGTCTTTGTTTGTTCAGCTTTTTTTTATTCTCTTGTGTTGTTCTCGTATTGTATTGTGACCTGTACCTAGATCATCACGACAAACTTGGGGTAAACTCGGGTTATTTTCCCATAGAACACAACACCACAAAACAGAGTTACATATCCTCCCCCCCCCCCCCCCCCCCTCCATTTTCTCTCATCTGTATACATGTTTTGGTTACTTTGGTCTTTTTCGGTCAGAATTTTAAAAAGAAGTCTGCTACTTTGTTGGCATGTTTGTTTGACGTTTGTTTTTCATATGTGATCACTCTCGCACACTTGAATTGGGTTGATCTTTTTCGTTTGAAAGACTTTCACCCGGACCTCCACTGAAAAGTATAGTAGAAATGAGGTAGGAAAGGAGGTGGGTGGATGAATCCGTCTGACGCAAAAGTTGAAACCACGGTCTTGGAATTCTGATTCCTAGGTGTGTGCGTTGTCCCCTTGGTATACTTTTCTCGTCGTGTGATTTTTATTTTCCGTAATTGATGTAAGGGATCACTGTTCTGGACAGAGAGAGAGAGAGAGAGGGGGGAGAGAGAGAGAGAGAGAGAGAGAGAGAGAGAGAGAGAGAGAGAGAGAGAGAGAGAGAGAGAGAGAGAGAGAGAGAGAGAGAGAGAGAGAGAGAGAGAGAGGAATGTTCATTTTATGTTTTCATATGTGTTATAAAAGCCCTAGCAAGTGAATGGGGTTTCTCCTTCACCTCTGTTCTCACCCAATGAGCGGTCTTTCCTTCTAACTTTTTGTTTGTTTGTTTGTATTCACATTCAGTGTTTTGTCAAATTGATAGCTGGGGAGATGGACCTCATCCTTGCAGAGCTCCACAGAAATCATCACCATTCTCTTCGTTGTGGCGCACAACATGTTCAGAAACCAAGAAGAAGAACAAAGGAAGAAAACAAATAGAAAGAAAAAAGAATAATGAGACATCCCTCATTCCATGCAACGGTCGTCTCTCAAACATCTCCAGAATTAATGACTTGGTTACAATTTCATTTGTGGCAACACACTTGGCATTTTTGTCCCCCGATCTTGCTGCAACGCCCACCTGTCCTGACCATTCCCCTACTTCAGAGACATCCTGTAATATTTGAAGAGGTTTTCGAGGCTGAAGGGAGAAGTGGAGTGACAGGACGAAGATAGAGATCGGTATATGCTGCACATTGCCTCTACCCTCCCCCCCCCCCACTCCCACCCCCTTCCTATGAGAAAATGGCGGCATGCAGTTGTTCTTGCTTTGATGTACGTGTGTGTGTGTGTGTCTGTGTGTGTGTGTGTGTGTGTGTGTGTGTGTGTGTGTGTGTGTGTGTGTGTGTGTGTGTGTGTGTGTGTGTGTGTCTGTGGTGTGTGTGTGTGTGTGTGTGTGTGTGTGTGTGTGTGTGTGTGTGTCTGTGTGCGTGCGTGCGTGCGTGCGTGCGTGCGTGCGTGCGTGCGTGCGCGCGCGCGCGCGCGCGCGCTGTGTGTGTGTTGGTGTGTGTGTGTGTGTGT
>CM031597.1:88138429-88143429 GCA_018398815.1 Conus ventricosus | reverse complement strand
TTAGCCCCGAAAATGTCATCAGATATTATAGGATGTCCGTGGACGGAAGGACTCATCAGATCAGGTGGAAAGTGCAGCAAGGCCAGGGAATGAGAAGTGGCACGCACGTTCCCACAAACGAAATTGTTATGGAGTGTGCTTTCCAAAAGACGAGGTTACTCTGGATAACAGAAGTCTCTTTGAACATGGTTAGTTCCGCTACAAAAAGAATGGCAGTTTCTAGGGTGACGTCCATCATCACATCTTTCCTTCTGACTGAACACGCCGAACGTGTCAAAAAAAAAAGATATAGAGGGAAAAGTTACAAGGGAAGAGAAACAGCGACCAACTGAGTGTGACAAAAGAGATGAAGAGAGAAAGTGTGATGAAAAAGGAGACCCCCGTTTACTCGTCAGACCAAGGTGGGACAGCGCCTGGAAATAAGAATTTGTGATGAAAGAGATCGCCTTAAAGTAACTGTTATGAATCTATTCTAAGGGTATGTGTGGAATTCTTGGGAAGCAGGTCTGCATTTACTTGGATCGTTTTGAGAAAGAGAGAGAGAGAGAGAGAGAGAGAGAGAGAGAGAGAGAGAGAAGAGAGAGAGAGAGAGGAGGGAGACAGACAGACAGAGACAGAGACAAGAGAGAGAGAGATATAACCCTGTAAAAGTAATTACTGCTCGTAGCTATCATTGCCCTGGGTAGCTTGTCACATGGGTGGAAAAAGCAAAATTTTGAAAACAAAATCTACCAAAAATTATTTAGATCATTGACAGTTTTATCGCGCATAATGCAACAATGTTAAGCCGTGTGGGGAAAAAAAGCGTTACAGCGTCAAAAATCTATGTCAACCTACAACTAAAACAAAGAGTAAGTCTTTAGGATAATAAGGATTTGTGTAGTCATGCTGAGGTTAGTACTTTATTTCGGAGAAAATGGATGAACAGAAATGGAAGTGGGGAAGAAAAAAGCAAAACGCAAATAATCCAGGACTGAGAATCGGGAGGCATAGAGAAAATGTCTATTTACTTGTTTGATTCGAGGGGATAGAACAATTTCTTCCACTTAGCCCCAGGGACGTTACGTGACTTTTCCGTTTCTCTATGGTGTGAAAGATTCGTCAGATTGAAGGTGTAAGGCTAGAAGAGAATAACGTTTTTGAACGAGTATATGCAGTAGAAATTTGTAAAGAGTCTTGTGTGGGAAATGTGTGAGTAATGTTTGTAAACGTGCTCTGCTTATCCTGATCTCCATACTCACACGTCTGATAATCTGAGTAAGAGGGTAACAGAGATAAAGAGAGTGAGATAACTGGAAACAAACGAAGAGAGAGAGAGAAACGGGGGGGGGGGGGGGGGGGGGGGGGGGGGCAGAGGAGAGAGAGCGAGACAGACAAACAGACGACAGACAGACAGGGTGAGAGAATGAATAAAAAGTTATGTTCTGTCTATTTAATTACAATTTTCGTTACATATAGAAAGCCATCCTCAAGTCCTCTGAAGGACATCAAATTATTAATATATATCTATGGGGTGCTGATGTGCGGAATAGGTCACTCGTCACGATTACTTACCTTCTTCCCATCAACACTCTCATGTTTCTTTCCTTCCCCCCCCCCCCCCCCCCCCCCCCTTCTCCATACATCTGCTTAACCAACCAGCCGCCAGGGATCGTGAACTCTCCAAGATGGGACAACGCATAAAGTGAAAGGTGACACAAGGCCTACGTCAAGGCCAAGATTCATGTAAATCGATTGTGAACATGAACTGAGCAGCCTCTGCTGAGTAGCTGTCCCGCCTTCAGGAAGTTCTGTGCTGGTGACTCCCCTTTTCCTGTCAGCCTGTCAGACTCTACCGTTTGTTATTTTTCTCTCTTTTTTTTTACTGGTGTCTGCTGCATATACCTGCTTTTTTCTTCCTGCTTTCTTTTCTTTTTAAACCGTTTTTATGTCTCAAGTATGGTACCGACTTTGGTCATTGTTGGGAGTAATCGATCCTGTTGTTTAATGGAAAGAACCAATACAGAACAAAGCGACCAGAGTGCGGGAAGGGGGGGGGGGGGGCCTTTTATGTGTGAACTAAAAAAAATGACGTTCAGTACTTTGGTTAATTAATTATAACGTGTTAATTCTGTTAAGTGTGTGTGTGTGTTGTGTGTGTTGGTGTGTGTGTGTGTGTGTGTGTGTGTGTGTTTTGTGGTGTGTGTGTGTGGTGCGTGCGTGCGTGCGTGCGTGCGTGCGTGCGTGCGTGCGTGCGGCGTGCGTGGGCGTGGCGTGCGTGCGTGCGTGCGTGCGTGCGTGTGTGTGTGTGTGTGTGTGTGGTGTGTGTGTGTGTGTGTGTGTGTGGTATCCAAGCGCACACATATGTTTGCGTGTTGATATATGTCAGACGTGTTTGCGGTATGCATAAACCCTCTAAAATACTGGCATTACTATGTTTACGTTCCAATCCCCAACCGCCATAAGCATGCATTACCTGAGATAAATAATGTACCTACATGGCACAAACTTATAACAAATATGAACGCCCAGGCAAACAGAATTAAGACCAAATGCATAAAAGTATACAGACAGCATAAATGTTAGTCTTAATTAATTTTATTGATAGTTCAAGATGAAAACTAATGCCGTGTCTCTAAGCAAACCAAAAAGCTCTACGATTTGGCAAACAACATCTTTAACATGCTGGTGAATTGATTGATGACTTGATTAATTATTTAATCAACAAATGTTGAAGCTCTAAAAAGCATCTGGAATCTGTAATGCAACCAATCTTAAGACTTTCCCTCTCTCCTGAAATGTCAATGAACAGAGAATTCTTTTTCTTGAATTCCCACCTTATTCTGCCACTGCGTGAGAGGAGAAAGTCATTCATTCAAACAAGTTTCATTATGCAGAAGTCAACAAAATCAATCCATGTGGAGAAAATTCACAACACCACACACTTTTATCATGTGACAGGCAGCAGACAGCTCCGGACGCAAAGCTGAAAGGGGATGGAACAATATGCCACTGGCCAAACTGCTTCTGGTGGAGCCCTTGCTGTGGATGAGGATGCGGGAGTACAAGAGTAAAGGAAAGAAATGGGGAAATAGATAGTGTGAAGGGAGAGCACTGTGTCAAGCTTCCATTCTCTCAGGGAAGGGACGTTGGTAGATGGAGAAGGGAGGGGGGCAGTCTAAATAAAGTAACAACAACAACAATAATGATGACAACAATCATGATAATAATGACGATAATGATAATATAATAATAATGATAATAATGATAACAATGACGACGACGACATTGTCAACAATACCAACAGAAACAACAACAATAATGATGATACTAATGATGATGTATATATAATAAATAATAATAATATAATAATATGAATAAATAATATGATATATGATTATACTACAATAATAATAAAAGACGACGACGACAAAACAACAACAACAACAACAACAAATAACAAGAGAATTAAAATCAGTAAGAAGCGCAAATGAAGACGAAGATGATGGAATTTTTGCTAGAAAATATTTTAGTGACCTAAACATCACTATCGCTGAAAGCATACCACCATTCTATTGCATTTACCTCACACGTACAGCGGCATGAACAAAATACACAAAATATCCCAACACGACCCATTCATTTTCCAAAGAAGCATTATTATGCAAGCATTAAGCATCACTTACTGTAGAAAACTTGTTTTTATACCTGCCTTAATGTAGGAGAGACAATCTGAGTTTCTGAGAGATAGAAGCAATGTATTCCATGTATCAGGAATTTGGAACGGAAAGACCTTTCACAGTTGGTCTTTTAAGTGTGGGCTGTCACGGGTGACGAGTGCCAGAGGAAGAACGAAACTGACTTGTAGATGATCAGTAACGCAGAAGAAAATCAGGTCCCAAACCCGAGATGACAGCGCAGGAGAGGATGAAGAGTGTATATTCCACCCAGATAGAGATCGGCAACAAGATCAGAGTCCAGAAACGGAGTTGCAGATAAAGGGAAACGACAATGGTATATTTCAGAAGGGACAAAGGCATACACCAAAACCACATGACTGAAAGACACTAACAAACAGAACGTATCTTTCGAGCTCAAGACAGGCAATCATTATGTGTCTTGTCAAGACTGAATCCAAAACTGCAGACAGGAGAAGAGAAAAATACAGATGTGTAGTTTAATTGTGAATGTGTCTAGAGGAAAAGAACAACTGAGCAGCCTTTTTGGACAGGCAAGCATTATTTCAGTACGTTTAATCACGATTTGTTATGGGTCATCTAGAGTTTAAGGCCTGCATTGTACTCCTGTGTCTGTGATACCTGCCTGTAAGAAACTCTGACGGAAGACACAGTTAAACTACAATGCGGCGAGTGCATGCCTTCTGATAACACGAGACAAGCAAAACAATACAGCAAAACAAATAAATATATGAATGAGTAAGTAAATAGATAAATACATGAACTTATGAACAATTAAACAAATAAGTAAGTAAAGGAATAAACAAAACTGAAGAAGCAGAAGAACAAAAACAACAACAGCAAAATACTAACAATAAATAAAAGGTGGGAAATTAGGGTACCAGCACAGAGCCCTGATAAACAACGAGGGAGCAAAAGGTTCTGTGTTCCTGTCATTGCTGCAAAATTATGGTAAAGTCAGTCAAGTATGACCTGAACCCATGTATAGTTTCGTAATTATACAATCCCCGAAAAATCTCTTTCGCGCGTGAGAAAAGCGCGTAGCCAGACTCAAATGACAAAACATATCAACCGAAGCACATGGCACATGATTTGAAGGAGGGGAGGATGATTTTGGACCTGAGTCAGAACTGTCCCCACCTGTTCCAAAACCAATTCTCAGCAAATGGTTTGGGGCATAGTCCAGAAATGTCCCAAACAGTGAACAGGGGCACACGCCCAAACTCATCCGCCTTATGTGCCAGAGAGGTGAAAGGCGCTACGTCCTCATATCCTGCCATGGGGTGTTTTCTGGGCCACCTACCCTGGGGGGTATTTTCGGAG
>CM031597.1:88115929-88128429 GCA_018398815.1 Conus ventricosus | reverse complement strand
GACAAACAGTGTGCAGTGTGTTGTTTTTTCGAGTGTGTTAGTTAACCCTGCTGTATCAAGTGCATAATAACACAATGAATGACATGGCGCTGGACATGACAACAGGCGCATGAAGCCACGAGTTTGTAAAAAAAAAAACTTAAACCAACTTTATTAGGTTCAAAAGCGATTTTGGTGCAGTGAAACGAATTAATCGTTTCTGGCGTAATGTGCTTCTCTACAGATACCTGTGCTATTGGATAACGACTCCATCAAGATAGGAACTGCTGCTATGATTGAGATGAGCGAATCCATCCTTCATCTTTCACAGTGGTTAAGTGAAACAGGTTTTTTGGGAAAAATTTTCTCTGGCAATGACAGGTCATACGTTATCACACCTTTTGACATGTCCAGCGAATAACCTACCCTGTATTTAAGTCCTGCCTGGAGGCTGGTACCTTACTTGTGCCAGGTAATTGACTGTGTGATGTGGGAAACAATAAGGTGTTGTGAGGTCATCTGAAACCTACGTTCAGTCCAAACCTAGTCCATGGTGATGTGGTCTGTCTGACCATGACTGTTGGCTAGTGCGCTCCATTGACCGTTTAAGTACCGTGTCGGACTGTGTTCTGTTAAAGTCACAACAATGACAGTCTCCTCCAGTCAAGGTTCCACACTGTGGACTAGAGTCTCATTCACTGGATCCTTATTCGGTACCTCCAATACTCGTCACCCTATAGAGAATACCTTGTTCACTGAGGATTTTGGTGCTCCTCCCTCCTACCCACCAACTTACCATCAACCATTCCACTGCCAGCCATGTCGACCTGTCGCATCATCCGGAAGTAGACCATTAGTCACTCCTGACAGACAGTTCCTGACACAGGATTGGACGTTGACACACTGAGTCAACAGACATATCTCAAGCAGTCAGGGGCAGTTAATCGGTCACCTTGTGCTTTGAAGGGGATTCACCAAGTCCTCTCAACCCCTGTGCACTCTGTGATGTGGAACCGCACAACATGTCCTGCCGGCAAACTTCGGGATCGCACCCTGTGTGTCACACCCCCCCTGCTAAACAGAGAATCCAAAAACAAATGGCATCAATGTCTTTCTATGCCAAAGGATTCAGCAAGCTTAAAGGTTACAGTGACTGATCTTCCAGCGAGTCTTTTTGCTGTACTTGATAAGTTCTATACCTGTACAAATTGTGGACGCTATGGGTCTGTGCTAAAAATGACCTACGCTCACAATGGCTCCAAAATCTGACTTACTTTATTCACTAATTGATTCTCTCAAGACAAAATATTGTTGAGTTAGAACGAAACGGTAAAAACTCTACAGAAAGAAAATCACTCACGGAAGACTCAAAATGGCATATATTTATTCTGAAATAAAACTAAACAAAAGCCACTGCCTTACGTGATGCTAGCACACTGTGTGAGATAGTGATGATCAAGAGCTGCTGCGGCATCACCCCTCCTGCTGCAGCCTCACCAGCAGCCACAGCCCTCCTGCATGCAGCCTCACCTGCAAGCCACCCGCCCCTGCAGCAGCTCAACCAGAGCCTACCGACCTGATGCAGTCTCCAGCCAGCCCCGCACCTGCACGCAGCTCAACACAGCAGCCTACGCCCCTGCAGCTGCTCAACTGCAAGCCACCGCCCCTGCAGCAGCTCAACAGCAGCCACCGCCCCCTGCAGCAGCTCTCCACGCAGCCACAGCCACCTGCAGCAAGCTCACAGCAGCTCCGCCATGCAGCAGCTCCAACAGTAGCCACCGCACCTGGCAAGCAGCTCACAGCTGACACGCCCCTGCAGCAAGCTCACAAGGCAGCCACGCCCCTGCAGCAGCCTCAACAGCAGCCAACGCCCTCTTACGCAGCTAACCAAGCAGCCTCCGCCCCCTGCAGCTGCCTCAACAGCAGCCAGCCCTCTACAGCAGCTCTCCAGCAGCCACCGCCCCCCTGCAGCTGCTCATCTATGCCACCGCCCCTCTACAGCAGCTCACCAGCTGACACCGCTCCTCATACTGAAAGCTCAACACAGCAGCCTCCGCCCTCTACAGCAGATTCACCAGCAGCACTCGCCCTCTACAGGCAGCCCTCTCCAGGCAGCCACCGTCCTCTACTAGCAGCTCACCAGCTGCCACCGACCCCCTGCGCAGCTCCCAGCAGCCTCCGCCCTCTACAGCAGCTCACCAGCAGACACCGCCCCCTGATGCAGCTCTACAGCAGCCACCGCCCTCTGCGCAGCTCACCAGCAGCCACGATCCCTGCAGCAGCTCAAAAGGAAGGCTCGAAATGATGCAAGAATAGCTACTGATCCGCCTGCTTCCTCTCTGGCAGAGCTGAACAACAAATACAGTGTACGGGTCATGGCTGTCGAAACGGGTCTGTGTCTGACTGTGCTTCTGTTGCACTGATCGGTGATTTCGGTCATCAGGAGACATTGACCCCCGCCGCATAGTGCAAGACATGACTTTATTTCCAAAATCTGTGTCTCGGGCATGTGTTATGATGACTTGTTTGACTGGTTACGAGACACAGTAGATGTGCTGATGTCAATGTGATGATTACTGCATTGTGGGTGTGTAATGATTGTAGAACGACCTGGAGAAGTCTCCAAAGACAGGGTTGCGACCTTATGCACCTGGCTTCTCACAATTTTCCTATTGCTAAATATTTCCTTTGGTCTTTAATAACCTGAATGAGGGGAAAACTCCACCTTACTTACCTTTATTTCACCACCAATCTCAACTTGCGAACAGATTGCGGAAATGTCTGAGATATGCGAATTATTGTTGATAGCTACTACACATTCACAACCACAAACGGGAACCCTAAATTGGCATTGTACAGCAACTTGATTTCACCCCAGCAAAAACAGGCAATGCCAAACTGGCCAATTCGCTTTTATGCAGTTTATGTGTACCACTCAATTTCATGATTTTTAACTCCAGACGGTAGGGACCAGTATCTTCTCAGTTTAGTTCTAACCATCCAATCGTAATGTAGTAACTGGCATCCTATCCTGAACACAACAGAATAGGTTCCCTGACGACCACAGACAGCTATAATCAGTGCCCCACTTCATTGAGTATCCCAACCATAGTATCCATGAGTCCCCTACCCTTCCCCTTTCTCACAGACACTCCTCATGCCGACTCAAACTTCAGGCGCGCTCTGATTCTGTTCTCTTCATTGGGAACTTTTCCTCCACCCCCCCCCTCCAATCTCCTCTACCCTCTACCTTCATCGGCTGAGTCATAAACACCTGCCGACACAAACTTCAGGAACCTCTGATCTTCCATGTACAGTGGCCATCCCCCCCCCCCCTTACCCCCTCCAACTCTGTATAACTGCGTCAGACAACTTCAGTCAACACAAGTCTTACCGCCTTATCCCCCCTTTACGGTATACGAACCGTGTTGCTGCCTGTGCACACTAGTTGCTATATGTCCATGTAATATATCCTGACCATTACCGTGGACAATGGACACATAACACAACCCAGCTATTCTTACGACAAGTTTGTGTTAATCCTTATGACTTCCTACGTCAACACGCAAATGACAACAGCGTCAATATGACTCATGAAAACACAGTGTGTGTGTGTGTGTGTGTTGTGTGTGTGTGAGCGCGCGCGTGTGCATGTGTGTTTATGTTTCTTCCTGATTTATATATATTGATATATATATATATATATATATTACAACAAACTATTAAATTCAAAGGATATAGTACCGCACAGTTCTGATACTTACAGAAGCAGCTTGGTGTTGCAATGGACTGCAAGAAATTATGAATTATTTAAACAAAAGCTTGCTTTATGTATTAGATTGAAGGAAATTGGGGGAGTTACGCATTAAATTTCTGCAGTGGTAGATGGATTTCTGACTAAATAACAGTATGTGCATGGTGGGTGTATGGGGGATAAATAAATAAATGGCTTTCAAAATGCAGCCTTCAGCAAGCTTTAGTCTCCAAAGTGAGGGAGCACCATGTCCAAGGGGGGGGGGAAACTAAACTCGACTAACATATAAAATCCTGGTCAGATACCCATATTTCGGAAACATGGTTGTTTATCCTCAGTGACCGCGGATGTGGTTACTTTGAATCCTCGCCTTTTCAGTTTTAAGAAGAATGCAATACCCGAATAGTTGGTGCGCTATACCGTAGTATGTTTGTTGAGGTTTTCAAAAACCAACCAAAGGTGCAATTAAGAAGCATAACAGAAATTCATAAAAGAGCAAAACAAGCTACATTTTCTTGTGAAAATTAGAAATCTTATTAAAACACGATATCCTCTTATGACACAAGTGCAGAGGGGACTGATTCTTGGAATGAATCCGCAAGGACTTTAATACAACAAACTATTTATTCCAAGGATAAGTACCGCACCGTTCATGCAATTACAGAGCAGCTTGGTGTTGCTAGGACTGCAAGGTATATATAGTATTATTAACAAAGCTTGCTCCTTATGTCTTTGAGTGTTGAATTAGGGGGAGATACGCTTTCTATCTGACAGTGGTAGGTAAGAGCAAGCTTTGTTATATAATTCAATATTTTTGCAGTAATTGCAACCACAGATGGCTCTGTTTAGTGGCTGGAACGGTGCGGTTAACTTATCCTGGGAATTTATTAGTTGTTGTATTTTAGTCCCTTGCGGATTCATTCCAAGAAACTGGCCCTACAGTCTTGTGTACTTAGTGGATATAGTTTTTTTTTTTTTACTATTCACAAGAAAATGCTAGCTTGTTTGGCGCTTTTATGACGTTTCTTGTGCTGATTTGATGGACACCTTTGGTTGGTTTTTGAAAACTCTACAAAACATTACTAAGGTATTCGCGCACCTACATTTTATGGGATTGCTTTTCTTAAAACTGAAACGGAGAGGAGTCAAATAACACTTTCACGCGGTTAAATTGAGCGAGAACCACCAAAGTTTCGAAATATCGGTATTTGTCCAGGAGATTTTATTGTTAGTGGAGTGTTCCCCTCCGTCTTGGAGGTTGTCTCCACCTTGGAGATATATAAGCTTGCTGATGTTCATTTTGAGAAGATTTATTTTATTTTCACCCTCCATTCACTTCATGCAACATTCTGTTAGTTGGGCAGAATCATATACCACTGCCAGTTATGAATGCGTATCTCCCCTAATTCTTCAATCTAAGATCATAAGAGCAAGCTTTGTTAATAATTCAAATTTTATTTATATTTTTTTATATATATTTTATATGTGTGTGTGTGTGTGTGTATGTTATATGTATTTGTGTGAGTGTGTGTGTGTGTGTGTGTATTGTGTGTAATATATGCATGCGTTAGATATGCATATATATGTATGTGAGGAAAGAAAAGACAGTTGGAGTTGGTGCTGTTGAAAAGTGTTGCAGTCTAGTTGGGACTGTGTGGAAGTCACTAACTAAAAGAAGATAATTTGTATTTCGTTGTTTGTCAGTGCTTCAGGGCATCTGCTGCAGCGAATGGCTGTCATTTGGGTATTTGTTGTGTTTGTGTTGGTGAATTCACAGACATTATCTTTTCTTGGCTTTCTCAGAACGAAAAAAGTTTCGGTGTTTCATAACGTTTATAGATAAATAATTATTGCATATTTGCACTTTATTGTGATTTCGGCTTATTTTAGCGTTTCGACCACTCTGTGACTTATATTTTTATAATTTACTTGTTTTTCTTTGGATATTGCTTGATTTTTGCTTAGACTGAATATATGACATATGTCTCATGGCCTCGGCTTCTTGCTCAGGGCTCGTGCGAGTGTTTGTATGTATTAAAAATTCCTATTTCACTTTTTGCTTTTTTTTATTTAATATTTAGATTTCTGTTCTGACTACTAAGTCCACTTTTAACGGCCCAAACTTGTCTGTTAACTTTGGACTATTGGGCCCTACTAATCAGGGACTTACGAATAGGACTTTTGTATATCAACTACTCAAGATTAAATATGACAGATGTCGCTAACTTTTTCTCAATATACTAGTGTATATGCCATTATTTTTTTTGTTTTGCGGATTACCGTTTGTCTCAGAATTAATCAGATGATGAAATTGTAATACCGGGTATGAATATAATTAGAATTGTTCCGTGTAAACCTAAAAGTACAGGCCTTACTTTTGTACCTTGCTTCTTCATTAAAATGTTAGAAAAAACTAAACAGCCTTGAAAACTTTTGGGATTTGAATCTGTATGGATTGAAATCAGTATGAAAAACAATAAAACCCTCTTTTTATAGGAGATTTTTAATACAGAATTCCATCTGAAAAACTTTGGACTGGCAAGATAGATTTCATGTTCTCATAATTGAAGTAACAATGCTAAGCTTTGTAACTATTATTTTGGAGAGACTTTAATATAGATTTAATGAAAACCAAACCTACAGTGGGGCATCATAACTACACCTTACACGGTCTTGAAATCAACTTATTGACATAACCAACCCGTATAATGTACAGTCAAGTCCTTAATCGATCACATTTTAATAACAAACACAAAACAGTCATCATTAAAGTATGCTCTCCGCCATGTGGTATTGTAGCGATCATAATCCCGTTTGTATGTCGTGGTTCAAAATACAGTATAAAAATTTCCAAAAGTAGGGCACAAGACTTATATATTATAGGAGCTTTAATAAACTTTTTATGGATAGAGGATTTCCTTTACAGTCTTGCCACTGCTACAATGGACTATATATACCAATTAGAGATCCTGATGAAGCAAAACTGAATTTTGGATTTACCACATTTATTTTTGTGTACAACAAAAACACGCTCCATTCATCAATAAAAGGAGTCAGATACAAGAAGCATAAACCACCGTGGATAACTTTAAGAAATAGATATCGAAATTTACATAAGAAATAAGTTAAGCATTTCCGGATCATTAAGAATTCCGTAAAACATAATGAATAAGGTGAAACTCAATGAAACGTAAAATCTAAGGTAATTATTTTAATTGATGTTATTTTCTACAAAGGATTCACGTCAGATTTGGAAAGCCTTGATTTATCATGTTGAATATTAAAACATGTCTCAAGAAATCGGAAAATATATCAAGTTGTAATGCAGATCAATTTAACTACCATTTTGCTAGTATCAATAGTAATTAATTATCTAACATGTATAAGGTCCAATGAAAATGATCCTGAGAATTTAAAGCACTACCTTGATGTATTACTATTGTAGCTTGTCCTTTACCCTCCAACCATGACTGTATGGACGTTGTAAAAGTTTTTTATCTTTTAATTCAATCAGGTACACGCGCTTTAGATGGTTTAGATGCAAAATATTACTCTATAGATTTCGTGTCCATTATTTACTGGATTCACTAACTTTTTTACATTTTATGCATTCTTGAAACAAACCTTTCCCCTTGAATTTTAAGGAAGCTAAAGGTAATTCCAACTTTATCAATCTGGCGATAAGGCAATTCATCAAACTATAGACCAATTTATGTTATAGCTTTTTCGAAACTTATTTATAAAAAACTTGCAAAAATTTTTTTTTTTATCTATTTCTTACCTTAATAAAAACTATTTACTCATGACCGATTCAGGCTGGTTTTCACGTAAAAATCATTCTTGCAATAAAACCTTGTGCAGCTTATTGATAGCCTCTTATATAGGAATATATGAAAATTAAATTACTGGTATTTCTGTTATTATGACTTTGAAAAAGCTTTTGATGTAATAATCTTCTCTAACTGTGCGTAAACTGGAAAACTCTACAAATTAAATACATAGAATTCATAAATCTCATGTCCTCATTCTTTGTAATAGGAAACAATCAGTTACTGTATACACATAAATACGTCACACTTAATGTCTATCAAATATGGAGAGTACCACAGGCTCCTGTATTGGGACCCCTAATACCTGTTTACTGTATACGTCAATGATTTACCTTATTTCTTGAAAGTAAATGCGAAATGTTTGCCGATGATACATCTCTCATTCCAGTGATTCAGTTACCATTTAATTTAGCTTGTAAACTCCAAAATGATGTTAAAAAACCTCATATCGAATAGGACTCTGTTGAACATATGGTCCTTAAATGCAAGCAAAACCAAGATGCATGTTAGTATAGTGCCCGACAAAAAATGACAAAAGATTGAAGTCCAAGATTTTCAACCATTTTTATATCTGACCTTAAAATAGAAGAAGTCGACTTACATTAAAAATACTAGGAGTAATAATAGATATAGATTTAACTTGACGACCACAAACTCAATGGGGAAAGTCTCTCAAAAAAAAAACTTCAATTAGCCAAGATTAAGAACTTACCGGGACACCCATTACTCGAAAGCATATTTTTATGTGCACATATTCTATCAATCATTGATTATGCAAACAACCCTATGGTGATAACAGCAGTGAACATCCAAATGAATATTATTCATTCGATTGTATATAAGAGCATTAAAAATTAAGGTATTACTAAATTTCATGCACCCTAACTACAGAAGACTACAAACAACTTAATATGTTAACTTCTACAAAAAGACTTTTGTTTTCAATAAGGCAGTTATGTCATGATAATGGTACAAACGGATATGCTCTATAAAGATAAGAGATTCATTTTCAACTAAGAACTTATAGAATAGTCATTTATTATCCTTTCCAGACAAAGAAATAATCTTTATAAATCTAGCTTTTGTACTTGGTGAATATGTATGGAACAAGCTACCAATCATTTGAAAAAAATTATAGAACAAAAATGCAGTTTAAGAAAAATCCTGATATCAAAGCATCTCAATGGATAGTTAGCAATCAATATTTTATCAATTCCCTTGAATAACTCTTCAGCTGTTTGTACATGATGTATCCTTGTGTATATGTTTATGACCTATTGCTCATGTTGTTTATGCGTGTGTATGCTTTTGTAGACCTGTTTTGATATTGTACATAATTTTAACTCTATCTCTAGTCTCCTATTTCTCTATCTCTCTCTCACACCTCATCTCTCTCTCTCTCTCCTATCTCTCTTTCTTTCTTGTTACTTTCCTTGATAGGATTACTTTTAAGTAGGCTGAATGTCTTTTTTGTATTCCCCCTCCCCTCCAACCCCCAAGCCTCATCCTACCCCCCCTCCCTCATCCTAGTTTCCTCTACCCCTCCTCATCTCCATCAGGTTCACCCCCCACCACCTCTATCGCCCCTTTTCCGCTGATTTTCACTCTTTGTATTTCTTCTTCGTTTTACATTATTTTATTATTCAAGTTTCTGTGTTGTGTTATGATGGCTTGATGTAAAAAAAAAAAAGCAGTTATCTATGATTATTACATATGGTCTTCTGGAAATAAATTTTGATTTGATTTTTTGATTCACACACACACACGCGCGCGCCGCGCGCGAGAGAGAGAGAGTGAGAGTGAGTGAGTGAGAGAGAGGTGGACGAGTGGAGGAGAGTGAGAGAGAGGGAGAACTAGGGAGGAGTGAGAGAGAGAGAGAGTGAGATTATTGTTTTAATGTTTCAGCAAAGTAGAGACAAACACATGTTTATCATAGTTCACACACACACACACACACACCACTACACACACACACTCTCACACACACACACACACACACACACTAACACACACCACATCACAACCTCACACACCACACTACACACACACACACACACACACAAACACATACACACACAACACAAACACTCACTCACACACACACACCACACACTCACACACACATCCACACACGCACACTCACTGGTGGCTGCCATGGCCAGGAAATGAGGAACTGTGTCACCTGTTATGGAAATGAAAACGTGCATATTTCTGTGAGAGTCTTCCATCGGACAAGGCCTTTGAACGATTGACGTTATAGATAATGTTCACATGTTTTCGCACAGTCACTCCGGAATAAACCGGGACTCCCAGATCCTCTAATTTTGACAGAATATTGGATCGGGAAAAGACAGAAAATACGGGAAAGGGATATGGATCTAGGGCACCCGTTGTCCCTCACTGAAGGGAGTATTGGCGTGATAAGGTCACTGGACTCCATTTACTCTAATCTTAAAAAGTTAACTCAAAACCCATACTATATCCGCCAAACATGAACAAATGAATCAGCATGAGACTAAAACACGACGCTCTTTCGAACTGGTATGTCTTCTTGAGGCATGAGAACAAAAAATGCAGGACAACGAAAATTGTGAACAAGCCTACTGGCTCGTTTTTTACATTTACGTGTCATGTGTGTTGTATTTATCTTACCTGAAGAAATCCTAGAGTGTGTGATACTGCAGTGTGTGTGCACGTGGCGCGCGCGCGTGTGTGTGTGTGTGTGGTGTGTGTGTGTGTGTGTTGTCTGTCTGTCTGTCTGTGTGAGTTCTGTCTGTCCTGTCTGTCTGTCTGTGACAAGTAAGAACAGTCAGACGACAGATAGCGAGACGTAGGAGTTGTTAAATTTTTTTTAAACGCATGTAAAGTGACTGTCTTTCTTATGCCATCACATTTGTGCACTGTATCGCACCTGACACAAGTGCTCACATAAAAGCATAGCCAAATATTTTGGAAGTATAAACCAAAAAAAGTAATTCAATTCCTTCAAGCTGAAGACAACAAACCAAAATCCACATAATCATATACGTGTCAGACAGATATTAGCAAAACGACAGGTAAACAAGGTGGGCCAGAGGCTTCTGATATTCAGAAGGAACATTGCCAAAATCCTTCTCCGAAGAATAAAAGAAACTGTCACATTTGTTTGTGTCAGGTCTCATTGGGGCTAATCACCAAAAGTTCTTTCTAGCTGAAGTGTCACTAGAGATAACAGAGAGAGGAGAGGAGAGAAATTGTGGAGAGGTCAATTCAAAAGAAAAAAATGAAAAATTAAATAAACGCCTGAAAATTCAGAAGTTGGGTCACGAGAAAGTTAATGTAGGAAATGCAGGAAAGATGGGCGGACTATTTTTTTTTGGTAGTTGATGAACATTTGTGACTCCCACCCCTCCCATTCATCCTAACCTTTTCACACCTCTTTCCTCCAATTCCTTTTCAGCAGGTCACCCCTCTTGCCTCATTGGAAATGGATTTGCCTCATATATGTCCTAGCCATTTTTTGACATTATTTTGGAATTTGTGGGGAATTTATTGTGGGATGGTGTTTGAGACTTCTTTTTTCTCACAGCTTCAATGTGAGTGATGCCAGGGAAGGATGTACAGTCGTGGAAAAAGAGGAAAAACTGTATAAAGAAAGGGAATGAAAACAATAGCAGATTAGTGAGCACACCAGAGACAGAGGGACAGAGAGAGGAGAGAGGAGAGAGAGGAGAGAGAGGTACGACGAGAGATGGGGAGAGTCTAGTGAGAGAACTGTGAGGAAAGAGTGAGAGAGAGAGAGGAAAAGAGAGAGATTCGAGAGAGACGTGGAGATGAGGAAGAGGAGAGAGATGAATGAGAAGACTGAGAGACTGAGAGGAGAGTGAGAGGTAGAGAGGAGAGAGTGAGACGCTGTGAAGATGCAACAAAACGCTACACAGCAACAAATTCCTTTTCTAGACACCTTCAGATCTGTGTCAGTGAATGCGACTGTCTTGACATTTTCTCAATCTGCTGCAAGATCAAATTTGCTTTATTTGAAGAGTGTTTTTTCCTGCAAAACTATTTATCAGATCAGTTAGTCAGTTAATACCCTTCTCTCTGGTCTCTCTGTCTCTCTCTGTCTCTCTCTCTCTCTCTCTCTCTCTATCGCTCCATCTCTATCTCTCTCTCTTCCCCCCTCCTTCCCCTTTTATATATTTTCCCCTTCTCTCTCCTTGTTACTTAGTTTATTTCTTTTTCATCCCTTGCTCAGCTACCAGCACACACACAACTCTAACACCCACACACACACACACTCAACACACTCAAACACCACAAACGACACGCACGCACGCACGCACGCACGACGCACGCACGCACGCAAGCACGCAACGCACGCACGCACACACCACACACAACAAACACACACACACAACTCACATTCTTACTACTTGTGGGACAGGTCTGGTGATTCACTGATCATTATTTCCTGATTGGTTCGGATAAGTGATTCACATCTCCTCATACTATCACTTTTATTTATTCATCCTGCCACCCCCACTTCCCTATCCAAACACATTTCTTTCTCCCTCACTTTTATTAGCCTTCCCTACGTCCACCAAGGCAGCCCCATATACGTCATCGGGGGATGCTGACCTTAGTCCAACCTTTGATACATGAACGGTGATGGAAGGCTGGTCCTGTGGATAAGGAATAAACACAAAGTTCGTAGTGCAAGACATCTTTATCAGGGGCAGGGTGAAACGAGGCCAGGTCCTCAGGATAAGGAAATAAAACAAGTCGTAGTGCAAGACATCTTTATCAGGGGCAGGGCGAAACGAGGCCAGGTCCTCAGGATAAGGAAATAAAACAAGTCGTAGTGCAAGACATCTTTATCAGGGGCGGGTGAAACGAGGCCAGGCCAGGGATCGAGGATTATGTTCTTCTCAGAGGAAAATTGTTAACTCAATGATTTC
>CM031597.1:88098429-88110929 GCA_018398815.1 Conus ventricosus | reverse complement strand
TTTGACAGAACGTGGAATTGGGAAAAGACAGAAAAAGTGGAAAGGTGAAGAAGGAAGAGAGAGAGAGAGAGAGAGAGAGAGAGAGAGAAGAGAGAGAGAGAGAGAGAGAGAGAGAGAGAGAGAGAGACGGAGACATAGCAGAACTCTTCTTGTGTGTGTGTGTGTGTGTGTGTGTGTGTGTGTGTGTGTGTGTGTGTGTGTGTGTGTGTGTGTGTGTGTGTGTGTGTGTGTGTAGTAGTAGTAGTAGTAGTACTTTCATTTTACGTCTTTTCACAAAATTGTGTGATATTAGACGAGAGAGAGAGAGAGAGAGAGAGAGAGAGAGAGAGAGAGAGAGAGAGAGAGAGAGAGAGAGTGCGTGTGTGTGTAAGAGTATGTGTGTGAAGCTTAGGTGTGTGGAAGTGCATGCAAAAGATGGAATAATTACTACGTATAACATTATAGTAAACATCTAACAGGACTACATATTAAACAAAATGTAACTTTGAAAGCAAAATCAATATCAGAATAAACATCAGTCACTGTCATGCCTAATAAACATGGTAAGTATGCCTTAAGAGTCATACAATCAAATAAAACGTGGGCTCTCGACACGTTTGCCTTACCACATACGCATTTTGTTCCTGCACTATATTTCTGAATGCGTCGAGTTTCAGTCTATAAAATACTGAAACAAAGTTTCTGTACTGATACATATCACGAACCTGCAGGTGCTCAATGCCTTCAACCTGATTAAAGCTGAGAACATGGCTATTTCGAGCATTAACCCGCAAATAAGGGATGTTCTGGTTGTTTCTAAAAAAAAAAAGTCCAAGCCACTTGTTTTAAAACTTGATGACACTCTTGTAAAGTCAAGGAGCAGAAAGTGACTGTGCACTCATTTCAGTTTTAGCTCCCTTTTTGGCAGATCTGTCAGCGAATTCATTGCCCCAAATTCCACAGTGCGAAGGAACGCAGAAAAAAGTTAAATCGGTCCCTTTGCATATCAAAATATTAATTAAATAACATATTTCCTTTAAAATAAAGTTTTCAGAATTAGAACTGAAAAACCTGATAGATTGTAGTACTGACATTGAGTCGACACATAACAATACTTGCAAGATTGATTGCGGTATATCAATTAAATATGTCAAAGCCATTAGTATAGCTATCATTTCGGCAACTAAGATAGATCGATTTTTGCCTATTGAATATGCTTTATCGACTTTAAGTGATGGAATAACAAAAGCAGATCCAGCGTCTTTGTTCTTTGTCAAAGATCCATCAGTATATACCTTAAGATGGTTAGGATACTTGCTTTGCATATGCATCTTTGTTGAATATGACAAGATATGCGGATGATCAGCTTTTTTTAGCATCAGTGTGATTAAGGTCGAATTTAGCCCTGTTTCTTTCCCAGCTTGGGATTGGATCAGTATGAGAAATCTTTGCCAAAGAGTCGGGGATCAAATCAGTTTTTTGCAACAAATGGGCAGAGTACGAGCCAATAGTTGACAAGCAGGAAATGTTTTTTGCTCGTTTGGGGTAATCAGTAGATGGATTTAAAGCGATTTCTGTTTCATTTACACCTTTCATAGCTGTACATTTCACAACATATTTTGCCAAAGTGAGTGTTCTGTATTCGTTTAAAGGCAAAACACCAATTTCCGAATATGTCCCTACTGTAGAAGCATGTACAGGGATTCCCAAGCATAATTTAAAAGCCTTGCTATCAACACTTGCAGTTTTTTGCAACAAATATTTTGGAGCACAAAAGAAAGCTTCTTGAGCATACGATAGCTTAGACCGAACGAGTGATATTGCCAGATGTTTCAATGTTTTTACATCCTGGCACCAGCTTTGCTTGCTTACGATTTTCAAAAAATTCAAACTTTTCCTATACTGGGTTAAGAGATAATCAATGTGAACTTTCCATGTCAATTTAGATGTGAAGTAAACCCCTAAGAATTTTACTGTCTGTACATACTGAAGTGTTATTCCATCAAGTCTAAAAGACGGCAGATCAACAGGATCATCACCATTATTAAATAACACTATATACGTTTTTTCATGGGAAAGTTTCAGTCCATTTTCAAACAAGTACTTACTAAGATTATTTAGCTCTGCCTGATTTTTTTGTTGTTGTAATAGTTGATTGATCTTTTTGGCGTGTTTTTTCTTAGACTAGCATTTATCCACATACACAGATCATCAGCATACTGCACAACGGTAGCGTTTTTAGTTACGTGCTTTGGGAGATCATGTAACAAAATATTAAATAACATTGGAGCAATTACGGAACCCTGGGGAATGCCCATTTCTAACGATTTAAAATTTGAATATAATTATGTTTTCTACCCTGACTTACAAACTTCTTTCTGATAAAAATTCTCTAATGTAGTTATAAAAATTACCAGATATGCCAATGTTCTTCAATTTATAAAGCAATCTAGCATGCCACACGCTATCAAAGGCTTTTTTAACATAAAAAAATGTCGCCAGAATACTCTTTCGCCTGGCAAATTGATGCTTAATTTGTGTTGTTAATTTTACAATATGGTCAGTTGTTGATCTTCCTTTTCTGAAGCCTGCTTGATTAATTGGTATTATTTCATTTTTATCACAAAAATAGATCAGCCTATTTAGTATAATTCTATCCATAAGTTTTCCTACATGAGACGTCAGAGCGTGTGTGTGTGTGTGTGTGTGTGTGGTGTGTGTGTGTGTGTGTGTGTGTGTGTGTGGTGTGTGTGTGTGTGTGTGTGTGTGATGTGAGTGTGTGTGTGTGTGTGTGTGTGTGTGTGTGTGTGTTTATGTGTGTGTGGTGTGTGTGTGTGTGTGTGTGTGTGTGTGTGTGTGTGTGTGTGTGTGTGTGTGTGTGGTGTGTGTGCAGGCGCGCGTGCGAGAGAGAGAGAGAGAGGAGAGAGAGAGAGAGAGAGAGAGAGAGAGTGAGAGAGAAAGAGAAAGAGAGACAGTCAGACAGACAGACGGACAGAGAAAGAGATAGAGAGACATAGAGAAGTAGGATTTGATTATTTAACCAATAGAAAGGTATGCAAAATGTCTGTCTTTCTTATGCCATCTTTGGGCACTGGGTCACCCTGGACATGTGGTACACAAAAGCAGGCCAGGGTTTGGGAATTAAAACCAAAGAAAAGTACTTCCATTTTCACAGGCCAAATACAACAAAGCCAAAATCCCGTAAAATTAATAAAGCTAATACAGTTAGACAGCTTTAGAAAGAGACAGACTAAACAGACGTGCCATGGCTTCAGAATTTGAAAAGAAGTGACAAATCTCAGAGAGAGAGACAGAGAGAGAGAGAGAAAGAGAGAGAGAGAGAAAGAGAGAGAGAGACAGACAGACAGACAGACAGACAGACAGAGACAGACAGACAGACAGACAGACAGACAGACAGACAGACACAGAGAGAGCATATCCAAAACCACAAAATATCGAAAACGCACTTTGGAAGCGCAAGAGGACGACTCAGTTGGAAAATGAAATAGACTGCAGCAATACGGAGAACAAAGCGAAAAACAAATCAACACACACAACAAGATGTAAAGTGACGCTTATTTTTTACGACGATTAAAACTCGCTAATTTAAACTAATTAACAAACTAATTAACAAACAGCATACAAACTAGATAAGTCAATTTTCGACAAATGTGTCATTTTAAGACCTTACAAAGAACACACATCAAAATGCACACGACAATTCTCAAAATTCGCTGGTATGAAAATGATAGTGACAGTTGGTTTTAAAGGCCATGCCAAGGTCAGGAAGCAACCACTTGGACCACAAACCAGGCAATGACGAGAGAAATGAAATAAGAACAAAAGTCAAAAGCTCTAAACAGAGGCAGTGGTAGGAAAGGGGAGAGAAGGGGGGGGGGGGGGTGCATTTCAGGAGATGGTACAACTTTGTCCGTTTCAACAAGCCAAACTTTGAAATGACGTCCGTAACGATATTCACTCCTTTTTGTCAACGACAAAGGGAGATAAAGGAGCTTAAAGGAACCAGCCGCCGTGGCGAAGTGGTTAGCGTTGCGGACATCCGGCTGAGAGGTCGTGGGTTCGATTCCCATCAGAGTCATGTGGGATTTTTCTGCCCCGACTGGCTCCTACCCAGAGTTGAGTTTGCTACGGGCTCAGGTGGAAAGACTGGGACCACACAGTCGAGCTTCATTCACTAAATGGATGTGTCCTTGAGAGTGTTGCTCAAATTTCCTGACCACCACTGCAGGTCTATATCTCTCGGGCCTGGTTGACGCCGGGATATATATATATATATATAAAAGTAAGCGTAGAGTACAGCTCCGTCATGCAGTCTCAGACCGGAATGGCAATCATCATCTTCATCCTCCTCATTCTCATCAATCAGTATTAGAAAAAGGTAGTTAAAGGGGAGAGGAAAGGAGAGCAAATGAACACACCACACAGGGACACAGAAGAGTAAATTATGGCATTTACATAGCTTATAGTGTTTACAGTTCAGACGACTGCAGGGGCCATACCAGAGCTGGTGGAATGTTAAAATCAGAATGTGTGCATACAAATCCAAAACACCGCGTTGACAGAGAATGAGGGAAACAGTAGGCACAAGAAAGAGAAAGAAAATGCAGTTGGAAAGAAAGGGATGCAACAATATATCAGAGACAACAACAACAGCCAGGCTACGACGATGACCAAGCAAAATGCCACAACACACAGAACAGTTTACGGCCATTTGCCTCCTCTGGGGCCCTTACCCTTCTACTGGTTGGGGTTTTATGATCATCATCCTCCTGTGCCCTGATCGGAGAGACGTGAAGAAAAGACAAGAACAAACCAAGTTGAAAAATGTGAAGGAAATTTTGCCGCAGAGTCAGAGACACACAACAAACAGACACAGAGAGAGATAAAGACTGAGAGAGACTGAGAGCGACAGAGGCAGAGGCATAGAGAGGAGAGAGAGGAGAGAGAGAGAGAGAGAAGAGGAGAGAGAAGAGAGAGAGAGAGGGGAAAAAGAGATAGGCAGAAGAAGAAGAAGAAGAGGAAAAAGAAGACGAAGATCCATCACATAGGAAATTGCGCATTTTTTCTTTTCCCTGGTGAGGGCTTACCGGAGGGGTGCATTTCACGACTTGCTTGGGCTTTCTAGTCCGTTTCTTCTCTCAAATCTCTCTCTCTCTCTCTCTCTCTCTCTCTCTCTCTTTCTTTCTCTCTTCTCTCTCTCTCTCCTCTCTCCTCTCTCTCTCTCTCTCTCCCCTCTCTACTCGGTCATCTGGGTGAATGGTAAAGGTCGATCGTCGGGTGACCGTCGGTTGATGGATAGGTGTCGATGGCAGTGTTTTCTACCAACCATTTTGGACAGTCGTTTTGGGCTCCAATCAACTGTTTAAATATCTCCAGCGTCTCTTCCTACAGTGGGCTTGTGTCAGTTCGCTTCTTCATGTGTAACGGAGCGTCAAAAGGGACTCAAAATTCAATTTACGTATTATATTGATCATCTTTCACAAACATCCTCGTGAAAAAAGCTCTTTTTCGAAACTGCTGCCAATTTTCTTTAGTTTGGCTCCTGCTCACGTGCGGAGATGTGGAGTCAAACCCCGGGCCACTTTGGGTCCCAAACCCCAACGATATTTCACAAGACATTGACTCCTCAAAACGACACATATGAGGATTACACGGTCCCAGCAGTTATTTCACAAAAAGAGTGGGGTGCTAATTCCCCGGATGTGCAGGATTTTTATTTCTGGGAAAATGTACAGAAGAGAATGATGTCCGTGGCAGGATACCCCCAACATCAGGACAGTCATTCAACAAGTAAGGTAGAAACACCTACGAGCCCCTACAGAAGGGGTAGTAAGCAAATGAGGTTTGACATCAACGTTCTAGCAAACAAATGCCATATTCTAGAACAGCAATGTGCAATTTTTATACGGGAAAGGGATTGTTTTGGATACGTCCAAAAGTGGGAGAAGTGGACAAACTTGAACGTTTTTCAAGGCGTAAAAATGTCAAATTTTTCAATGTCTTTAAAGTGGGAAGAAAGAGGCGATCGGTGCACCCAAAAGAATCCAACTGCTACACGTTTTTTTTCAGGCAAAGTTTGGGGACAACTCGAGACGTAAAAACGACCCCACCGTCCGGGCCAAAGGGGAAAATGAAAACAGTACCCTCGCCCAATTTAGGGGGTCTGTGTCATTTGGAAGAAAGTTATTTATTCTCGCAAAAATGGGGAAAAAAAAAAAAGTTTTTTTTTTTTTTTGTGGGGGAAAAGTGGTTTTCCAAAAAAAAAGGGAAAAGCAGTTTTCCAAAAGGGTTGTTCTAGGGGGGGGCCCTTTTCTAACGAAAAGACCCCTTTTTAAATTTAACAAAAAAATTCCCCTCTTACAAAGGCAGAGGGCGGGGCAGACATGAAATTCCCCCAACACCTTTAATCCTCTTGAAAACTCCTTTTCAGAAACGGTCTTTTTCCTTTGGGCTACTGACAGAACAATTTTCCTTACTCAAACGCATTTAAAACGCTCAGTGCAAAAAAAAAGTGATTTTTTGGAAAGGGGGCGCCTCAGCTTTAAGGAAAAAAAACCCAAAACCCTTTTTCCCCCCCACCCCCCCCCCCCCCCCCCCCCCCCCCCCCCCACCCCCCCCCCCCCCCCCCCCCCCCCCCCCCCCCCCCCCCCCCCCCCCCACCCCCCCCCCCCCCCCCCCCCCCAAACCCCCCCCCCCCCCCCCCCCCCCCCCCCCCCCCCCCCCCCCCCCCCCCCCCCCCCCCCCCCCCCCCCCCCCCCCCCCCCCCCCCCCCCCCCGGCGAAAAAATGGCACCACAGTGGGGTGCTAATTGTTTTCCACAGCAATGAGGTGAACGGAAACATTTAGGATCCTTGTGACTGTGAAGACAATCAACAGTGCCCCTATGGCCCCACTGTCCCCCGATGTCAACGCAGCGTCCCCCATGTCATGCTGTCCCTGTGTCAACACCGCTGCCCCGATGTCCATTCACCCAGGTACTACGCTGCTGTCCTTAGTCCACTTGCCCCGTGTCCCCGCGCGTTCACGTTAGTGTTCCGGTGTCCACGCTGGTGCCCAGGCGGTGTCTTTGGGGACACGCTGCTTCAGTGTCCAATGGTCCCTACGTGTCCCATAATTATCCCTGATATCCACCTGTTCCCTGATGTCCACACGGTGTTCCTTATGTCCACGCCCGGTCCCTGTGTCCCACTGGTGTTCCGATGACCACCTGGTGTCCACTGTGTCACCTGGGGTCCCTGATGTCCACGTGTGTCCACGCTGGTGTCCCTGAAGTCACGCTGGTGTCCTGTGTCCCGCTGGTGCCCCGATATCTACGCTGGTGTCCTGGTGTCCACGCTGGTGTCCTTGATGTCCCCCGCTGGTGTCCCGCTGGTGCCCCTGGTGACAACGCGGGTGTCCTGATGTACACGCTGGTGTCCCTGGTGTCCAGTGGTGTCCTGATGTTTGTGGTTCTTTACTGGTGTTTACATGGTGTCCACACTGGTGCCCACACTGGTGTCCCTGATGTCCACGCTGGTGTCCCTGGTGTTACGCTGGTGCTCCTGATGTCCACACTGGTTTCCATACTGATGCTCACACTGGTGTTCAAAATAGTGTCCCTGATGTCCACACTGGTCTTATACTGGTGTTTACTCTGGTGTTCGAAACCGTGTTCATAATTTGTTATACTGGTGCTCACCTTGTGTCTCTGATGCCCAGGCTGGGTTCCCAAAATGGTGTTCACACGGGTTGTCCCTGAAGTCCACGCTGGTGTCCTGATGTCCCGCTGGTTCCCAAAACCCGGTGTTCATACTGGTGTTCGCATGGTGCCCCTGATGGTTCACGTGGTTCTCATACTGGTGTCTACGCGATGTCCTGTTGTTCTCGCTGGTGCCATGCTAGTGTCGCTGTTTGTCCAGGTTTAATGTCCAAAGTTGTATCCTGATGTTCTGGACCCCAAACCGGTATTCACGCTGGTGCCCATACTTGTGCTTTGACACCCACGTGATGTCCATTATGCTCAGTTGCTCCTGGTGTCCACGCTGGTGTTTCACACGGGTGTTCTGATGTTAAATTTGGGTGCCATGATGCTCAGTCTTTCCTGGTCTTCACATGGTGCACACGACGTTCAGTTACTCCTGGTGTCATGCTGGTGCTGTGGAGTTTACGGAGGTGTCCTTATGTCCACAAGTGGTGCGCTATGCCCCAGGGGCTCCTGGTGTCCAATGACCCGGGTGTTTGGGGCCTGTCTGACGCTTGAACATCTTGTAGCCGATATTATAATGCCTCTAAGAGATCGAGTGATTACAAATGTTTCAGTGCATTTTCACAGCACTTCCCTTGCGATGTGTTGTACGCTTCATCGTCAGTAGTGATCCAGCTTCTCCATTCCCTCGTGCCCCTCCTATTGATGAGTCAGAAATAAACTCCAGTCAAAAATTTGTTAAACAATTGACTGATCCTTGGTCCAGTCTGATGGGATTGAGAACCAGTCATCTGTAAATCAGAAGGAGAGGGGGCCCAGATAACTCCTGAAGGCAGCCAAAACAAAACGTTGTCCTTGATCGGGAAACAAGCAATCCAAGATGATTTTTCATAATCTCGGAGGACTCCTATACTTCATGGTGGGACTGAACGAAGTAGAGTCAAAAGTAACAGCAACAACAAAGACAACAGAACCAGTCAGTGGACATCAAAACCAGACAACGGCATGTTATGAATGTTTTCCCCGTGTGGGGGACTGGCTCCGCACGCACTACTCTAAACAAAAACCAGAATCACCTAGGGTTTCGGCCTTGCCTTGTCATGGGAATCATCGTCCTCTGTTTGTCTTGGGATAGCAAAAAAGAGTAGTTCATATTGCTACCTATAATATTGAAGGTTTACGAACAATTTATGATCCAGCGATCAGAGTTTTTCTTTCCCAATTATGATGCAGTTTCCCTTTTACAGAAACATTTACAGTTGAATTCCCTTTTCACCTGTTTCCATCATTTGATGTGTTTATTTCATGGGTTAAAGTTATCAGATAGTGTTTCATCACGACTATCAGGTGGCTTTGGCTTTGTTGATAAGAAAGGTATTTAAAGATATGTTAACATGTTCCTATAGAATGCGTTTAATTGTGTTGTGTTGGGGTTTATCTAAACTATGTAAGGTTTAAATGTGGATGAAATAATCAAGGCATGACATCCTCCACAAAAGCCTTATTATGGGAAACCGAGATTGACAATGGTATAAGTATTCTTGAAAAAGTTATTCTCGATATTTATGAAGAGTTCGGAGTCAACTTTGATAATTATGGGAGATTTGAATCCCAGGACTGGTAATTCCAAACGCAACTGACTTCCCTTTTGATGTTTCTATTATTATTGCAATAATAATGACCAGAGGACCATATCAAGAAACTCTAAAGATTGTATGATAAATGACTTGGTTCGTTATTTGATAAACTTGTGTGAACAATGTTCCTTATTAAAAATAAACGGGTCGTTTTGGAGATGTGAAAGATGAGTTACTTATTTACATTAATGGTTCCGCTTCATTGATTATATCTTGTATCAGAGTCATTTTTGAATGTGTTAATGAATTGCGTGTTTTCCCTGGGATGAAGCCAAAACATGCTGTGACAATGATTTTTAATGCTCAAAACAACTTGATAACGACTTATGACTTACTAGAAAGACTATTATTGAGAAACTTATTGGGCCCAAAGACAAGTGAATGAATTAAGGAGGCACTTGTATCAGAAGAAGTAGCATCCACCCTTTTGATTTGCCATTGTATTAATAGATTATGATGTAGATCTTGCCCTTAATAAATTCAATGAAGGTCTAACTCTTTTCTAGCCAATGTATGAAAAAAGGGAATTTCAATAGGATGCCTTCTAATAACCAAGGTTTGACGTGAATGTGAACTATGAGTCTAAGGTGCGTCTCTCCTTATGACTTTTTATAGATGTAACGACAGTGAAATAGAAAAAGAGTCAGAAACACATATAATGAAGATAGGCGACAATATAAAAATTCTTAGAATTTAAGAGATTAGAAGACAAAAACGTACGTAGGGGTCCTTGAAGCAACAAAAGTGACCAAAGAAATTTTGGGGGAACAAATTTAAATCTGAACAGCAAAACGTTGGTAGCAATATCCATTTCAAAAAAAGAATGGTACGACCATTTCCCAAAAAGTAATTTAATTCTGACAATGGTTTGGATTACGGAATAGATCGTGATAATGTTTATTTGGATGTGACGTTGGGGAAGAGTGGTTTGATATTCCAAATTTAGATACTTCCATAATAATGTGAAATTCGTTACAGAAGTAGCAGACGCATTCAAAGCTTTAAAATTAGGGAAAGCTGCTGGACCTTATGAGTTCAGTGCTGAATTCTATAAATATGGTTCACCAACATTTGTTTGGTTATGACAAAGATATTTAATAACTTATATGATGCTGGTACGTTCACGTAGTGGTCTGAAATCGTTATCCAACCTTTACATAAAGGGGATATTAAATCGCCAGATAACTATAGAGGCATTTCCTCCTGATATTAGCAGTAAAATATACACTTATTCTTTTTCCAAACGATTAACAAGTTTGGGAGAAGGAAAATAAGCTTTCCCAAATGAATCACAAGCAGGATCAGAAAAAATTTAAGTACGGTAGACCACATTTTTACTTTATTGTCATTGTCAAAACGTTATCTAGTGGTAAAAAAATTGTATGCTGCATTCATTGATTTTAAAAGGCTTTTGACCTTATAGATAGGAAACAACTGGGTAATATTTGCGTAATAAATAGTATTCATGGAAAAATGATAAAGCGATAGAAGATGTACAGCGTTGTGACGCTAGAGTCCGTAAATAGGAGGGTACTACAGAAGCATTCTCAGCCCCCGTGGGTTAAAGCAGGGAGATAACTGAGCCTCTTTTATTTTTTTTATTCATAAATGAGCTTGCAAACGACATTATGCAACATGCAAACATGGTATACCTCTCACACTGATCTTATTCAAATTTAATCCTGCTTTTCGCAGATGATGTTGTTCTTCTCTCTCACTCGGGAGTAGGTCTTCAACGTCAACTAGTTTTTTGAACTCCTCGGCCAATAGACTTAAACTAAAAGTAAATTTGAGAAATCTAAAATAATTGTATTTAGAAATGGGGGCTATATTGCTCAAGGAAAAGTGGTCTTTGATGGTAAACGTCTTGAGGTTGTAAATGAATATAAGTATTTAGGAGTAATTTTTTCAACAGTTTAACCTTCTCATACTCATTAAAAGATATGGCAATGAAAGCTAAAAAAGCATCTTTTGGGAATTCTAAGATTTTTATGGTCTTAGGAGAAAATAGGCTAAGCTCTTCTTCAAAATGTTTGACTGTCAAGTTCAACCCATTCTAACTTATGGAGCAGAAATTTGGGCTTTCTGCAGACCATACCGCAATTGAAAGAGTAAATCTATTTGCTATTAAAAGTTTTTTTTAATGTTAGTATACAGACATCCAATAATTTTATATATTGCGAAAGCAACAGACACCCATTGTATATACAAACCCACACTAAATGTATAAAGTATGGTTTTAAAAATTACCCTGATGGATGAACACCGTATACCAAAAAAGCTTATAATATGTTGTAATAACTTCATTCCAATGGAAAAAGCTGGGTCACTAAGGTGAGCGATACTTTATCTAAATAGGTTTCCCCTTCGTTTTCGACAATCACGGGGTGGGCGATACTAAATCTTTTCTTTCTGCTTTTAAACAAGACTGCTTGTTGCCATTTGCAAGAGAACTAGACTCTAACTTCAGGGGGAAGAAAAGTAACTTTCTACTCATCATTTAGACAATTGTGTAATATTCCGCAATATATGTATAGATAAAAATTTAATTTAAGAAATATTTAACAAGAATAAGGCTTGGTGTGTCCGTTTAAAGACGCACCTTTCCCCTTACTCACTCCGTCGAAATGGGAATTGCCATTTTGTCCAAATGTTGAAGAACAGAAATTTCCCTTTCATTATCATATGCGAACAATACAGGGCTCTGCGTCAGTTATATTTCCAGAAAAATATTATTTTAAAGCCCAAAAGCTTTTAAACTAACTCTGTTACTATCCAACTCAAGAATATGTATACCTCTTGCCTTTTATTTGTAAAAGCGTTCAAATCAGAAAAAGACTTATAATGCGTCACGCTTACCTGTATCGCGATTTAAGGTTTATGATTTAAGTGAGCGGGGAGAGAGAGAGGGGAGAGAGAGAGAGAGAGAGAGAGAGAGAAGGGGAGAGAAGAGAGAGAGAGAGAGAGAAAGAGAGGAGAGAGAGAGAGTGTGTGTGTGTGTGTGTGTGTGTGTGTGTGTGTGTGTGTGTGTGTGTGTGTGTGTGTGTGTGGTGTGTTGTGTGTGGTGTGTGTGTGTGTGTGTGTGTGTGTGTGTGGTATGCGTATGGAGTGGGATGTGTATAACGTGCGCGCTGATCGTGCACATGCGTGTAACTTTTGTCTTTTGCTTGTACTTTTTG
>CM031597.1:88055620-88098329 GCA_018398815.1 Conus ventricosus | reverse complement strand
TGACCTGAGGTCAGATGAGAGGCGAAGGGAGGCCAGGTCCTCAGGATAAGGAAATAAAACAAGTCGTAGTGCAAGACATCTTCCTCAGGGGCAGGGCGAAACGAGGCCAGGTCCTCAGGATAAGGAAATAAAACAAGTCGTAGTGCAAGACATCTTCATCAGGGGCAGGGTGAAACGAGGCCAGGTCCTCAGGATAAGGAAATAAAACAAGTCGTAGTGCAAGACATCTTTATCAGGGGCAGGGTGAAACGAGGCCAGGTCCTCGGGATAAGGAAATAAAACAAGTCGTAGTGCAAGACATCTTTATCAGGGGCAGGGTGAAACGAGGCCAGGTCCTCAGGATAAGGAAATAAAACAAGTCGTAATGCAAGACATCTTTATCAGGGGCAGGGCGAAACGAGGCCAGGCCAGGGATCGAGGATTAAATTCTTCTCAGAGGAAATTGTTAACTCAATGGTTTCTACCTGGGAACAGTGAGGGATGAGACCTCTATTAAATGTCTCTCCACTTTTGATATGAGGAGAGGCATCGTTAGATGGAGATGGGCATGAGGACAGTCACACAGACAGTTGGGCCCAATGAGACTTGAAAGCGTGAGAGTGAGAAATGCAGACAGAACACTGAAGAAACTGAGCAAGGGTTGGATTGAAACGTGCGGGATTGAAGAAAGGAAACCAGAGACAGATGGTGGCAAGGCGGAGAGGGCAGGGAGCTAAGAAAGAGAAGGGATGCGAAGACGTGAGAGTGTATGAATGTAGGTATTTTGACAGAGAGAGAGTGAGAGATAGAGAGAGAACGAGATGACAGCTACAGACAGACAGACAGAGAGACTGAGATGACAGAGACAGACAGACAGACAGACAGACAGACAGACAGAGCACTTATTATTTAAAATGCACTTTACAAACACCAGAGGACGTTCTCAGCTGGACAATGAAACAGACTGCAGTGTCACTAACAACAAAGCAGAATGCACATCAATACACAAAAGAAGGTGCAAAGTGACACATACGAAATAGGTAAGATGAATAAAGTTTCAACAAATATATCGTCTTCAAATCAAAGAAAGGCACACATCAAAAATGCACAAACTAGTGCTCACAAGTTTTAATTAGCATGATGATGACAATGAAGGCTGGCTTATACGGCTGAGACCATACTAAGAACAGGGAAGGAAGTCTTGGTCCACGAAACAGGAAACAATGGTAAGAATAAGCTGGGAACGAAAGTTAAAGCTCTGCAGAGAGGCAGAGGCAGGAAACAGAAGAGGCTGGGGTGGTACCATCACAGGAGAAGGTACTGTAACGCCTGTTTCAACAGGACCACACCTTGAGACGACGCTTGTCATTCCATCCACTGTTTCTGAGAAGACAATGAGAGATGGAAGTATAAAGGGCAAGGGAAAGTGGGAAGACCAACAAACGACAAAGGGACACAGAAGAATAGCAGTGGTGAGGGAGACAGAGTATGATGTTTACAGCTCAGACGACCACAGGGGTCGTATCGGGGCTGAAAGTCTGTTAAATTCAGAACGATGCATGCTTTGAAAACCTCTAGTTTTCCAATGCAGAACTGTGCTGACAGAAGGGAAAGGAGATAGTAGGACCCAGAAGGAGAAGGGAAGAAGTAGGAGAGAGAGAGGGATACAGAGATATATCAGGGACAACAGAAGTCAGGCTGCGACGATGACCAAACAAAAAAAGGCGTCACACAAAGAAAACCGTTGACGACCGTTTGTCTCCTGTGGGAACGTGGCCTTCAACTGGCTGAGGTTTATGATCATGATGTCTCCTGTGTCTGATAGCAAATACGTGATTAATAAAAAGGACGGGAGTGATGGCGGCTGAAAAATGTAGGTGGAGCTTGCCGTCTGTGTATGTGGGGGGGGGGGGGGGGGGGGGGGGGGGGGGTTATGTCTGTGTGTCTGTCCGTCTGTCTGTCTGTCTGTCTGTCTATGTGTCTTTCGTTCTGTGTGTCAACAAGAGTATGTGTGCGTGTGTGTGTGTGTGTGGTGTGTGTGTGTGTGTGTGTGTGTGTGTGTGTGTGTGTGGTCTGTGTGTGTGTGTGCGCGGCGCGCGCGCGCGCGGGGGATGTGGTGTGTGGTGTGTGTGTGTGTGTGTGTGTGGGTGTGGTGTGGCGGTGTGTGTGGTGTGTGGTGTGTGTGGGCGTGGGTGTGTGTGCGCGCGGCGATGTGTGTGTTGTGTGTGTGTGTGTGTGTGTGTGTGTGGTTGTGTGTGTGTTGTGTGTGTGTGTGTGGTGCGCGGTGGTGCGGTGTGTGTGTGTGGTGTGTGTGTGGGTGTGTGTGTTGTGTGTGTGTGTGTGTGTGTGTGTGTTGTGTGTGTGTGTGTGTGTGTGTGTGTGTGGGTGTGTTGTGTGGTTGTGTGTGCGCGCGCGCATGTGTGTGTTGCGCGCGCTGTGTGTGTGTGTGTGTGTGTGTGTGTGTGTGTGTGTGTGTGTGTGTGTGTGTGTGTGTGTGTGTGTGTGTGTGTGTTGTGTGTCTGCGTCTGTGTGTCTGCGTGCCTGTGAGCACGTACACCCATGCGTTGTGTTGCTTGTGTGTGTGTGTGTGTGTGTGTGTGTGTGTGTGTGTGTTGTGTGTGTGTGTGTGTGTGTGTGTGTGTGTGTGTGTGTGTGTGTGTGTGTGTGGTGTGTGTCTGTCTGTCTGTCTGTCTGTCTGTCTGTCTGTCTGTGTGAAAAGGTGGGTTCCGCTTCCGGTTGGTAGGTTTATTTTTTGAGTCTGCTCTTCTAGTTTGCTGTTAATTTTGTTTTTTACTCGAGTTCCTTTAGTAAAAGAGGCGGCTCTGCCGCCCAAATTGTGCAAGGATGTTACGAGCTCTTTAGTATTTGCAACGGAATGGTAAAACTTGGCCCCTGGCTGAACAGAAACTTTCTTAACTGTTTTTCATCAACCTAGTAAAAAACAAGATGGCGGCACGGTTCTGTATGAACGATCTTGTTTGATGCGTCGTCTACTAGTGCTGGTGCTGTGTTGAGTTGCTACGCTCCCAAGTGTTCGACAATATACTTATATGGTATTAACTATGACGTGAACAGAGCTCCTGCTCTCCCTGGTTGAAAACTGTGAGTACACCTTCATAAATTTTCTTACACTGCCATCTGTGGGAGGAGCACTCAAAGGTGACCAGCTCTGTGTACTGGGTTAGTGTGTGAAGCCCATGAACTAATTGGTCATGCAAATGACTGAATTCCACCATATGATTGGCACAGTGACATGTTCAACAATGTAAATTTGTGAGAACTGGAAGCAGTACCCCCCCCCCCCCCCTTCTCTCCCCCCCCCCCCCTCCCCGCCCACCACCACCACCAATTACCAACTATCAATTATCAACTATCTATGTTCCATCGTTTTCCTGTGACTGTCTGATGGTGCCCCTCATGATTATCAGATCTTGAATGTGGGATTATGCAGACGGACATAACACTTTTATCATAGTATGGTGTGCTTACAGTATACTTTCATGGTCCTAGTTGTTTTCCTCTTCCTGTACAAAACTCTTGTAGCAGATTCTTCCCTTCCAGGCCATAACCATGACCCTGTTCGAGAGGGATTTCGCAGAAAAATTTTATTTCGGACTCTTGGAATAAATTACTGCCTTTCATTGACTCCTTGGCCAGATCAGGTCAGCGAAGGACTAAAACCTACCAGCAACGACTCGTCTGCTTTATTTGGCAGGCCTGCTTCTTTCCCTGTCATATGCTCCAGAACCTGCTCCCAGTGAGCCCAGCCAGCAGTGGCAGTGTGGTATCTGTGATGTTACTGTTACGTGGGAGGATAGAGGGATTGAGTGCGAAACCTGTGGGCAGTGGTTTCACGCCCACTGTCAGAGCGTCCACACTCCCACGTACGACCAACTCAATGAGGATGGATCAGCAGCCCACTGGTACTGTGCAATTTGCGGGAACCCTAACGTCACACGATCTTTGATCTGCATGGAGTGGACTGGTCACTCTCAACACATACCGACTTCCCAGCCGCGTTATGCGACTCCCCAATGGAAGCAACATTTAAAACCCTGCCATACTTCAACACCACTCGAGCAAGCCAGCAGAACAAGAGGGCCAATAGACCACTTCGAGTGCTCAACATCAACTTTTGCTCAGTGACTGGCAGGAAGGCTGAGCTCGCCTGCCTTTTGGACAGCACAAAGCCAGATGTCATTCTGGGCTCAGAAACATGGTTAGACTCCACCATTGGTGATGCTGAAATCTGTCCACCTGGCTTCAGCGACTCCTACAAGATCTACAGGAAGGACAGAAACCGAAGGGGTGGTGGAGTATTGGTAGCTGTGGGAACTATGTTTGACAGTTGTGCAGTGCCCGAGCTTGAAACAGACTGTGAGATTGTTTGGTCCAGCTGAAACTCAAGGGAAAAAGATCTCTTTATCTCTGTTCTTACTACAGGCCACATGTTTCTGACAGGGAGTCATTATTTCAATTCGAATCATCATTGATCAGGTCAGCTATGATCCCAATGCGCATTTCCTTATTGGAGGGGACTTAAACTTGCCAGGATGGGACTGGCCTGCGATGACGCTGAAACCTCAGTCTCCCTGTCCAGATCTCCATCATAAGCTTGTCAGCATCATCCATGACCGTGGCCTCGAGCAGATGGTGATGGAACCAACAAGAGAGGAGAACATCCTGGACCTCATCTTTACCAACTGTCCTCAGCTTGTTCCCAGAGTGGAAGTTATTCCAGGCCTCTCTGATCACAGCATAGTGTACGCTGAGTTCATCATTCCCCACTGAAGAAAAAGCCAGTAGAAAGAACCATCTTACTCTACAAGAAGGCAGACTGGAATGGGCTAAGGGAGGCGATGAGGAACCTGGCTGCAGATGTTGTAGAAAGGAGAGACATGATGAACACTGAGGAAATTTGGAGTCTATTTAAAGCTACAATCCAGCAAGCCATCCACACCTTCATTCCAACCAAACTATCAGGAACCAGGAGATTTCTACCATGGATATCCTCCGAGTTTAAAGACCTCATCAATAAGAGAAATAGAGTTTACAAAACATGGAAGAAACAGGGTACCGAAGAACTGAGGGTGAAGGCACGGGAACTCAGAAGAGAAGCTCAGCGGAAAATACGTAGGGCATACTGGGAATACCTCAGCAGCACCTGATTGGAGAAGACTCGAACAAGCTGGCAAGTACAAACGCTTCTGGACATACATCAAGCACCAGAGGTCGACCAATGCAGGAGTTGCCTCTCTCAAGATGAACGGAACCCTGTTATAGGACCCAAAAGAAAAAGCAGAGGCCCTCAATCAACAATTTCAATCAGTGTTCAGTGATGGCAGAAATTACTCCACGAGTTTTTGGAGAAGTGTAGTATTGCAGACAAGGCTTACTCACAGCTGAACACTATCACGGTCACTGAGGAAGGAGTCAAACGACTGTTGAAAGAACTAGACCTCATAAAGCCAGTGGTCCCGATGGAGTCAGCTCAAGAGTCTTAAGAGAACCCGCGGAGGAAATAGCCCCCATACTCACTGCCATCTTTCAGTCATCCCTCACTACTGGTCAAGTTCCATCTGACTGGAGGGATGCGCTCGTCGTACCAATCTACAAAAAGGGGGAGCATTACGACCCAGCAAATTACAGGCCTGTCTCCTTGACCTGTATCTCTTGCAAACTACTGGAGCACACCATCGTGAGCTCTGTGATGGAGCATCTTGAGCGGAACGACATCCTCCATGCCCGGCAGCACGGATTCAGGAGACAGCGATCCTGCGAAACCCAGCTCCTGGAGTTCATTGATGAGTTGGTAGACAGCATGGAAGAGGGACGACAGACTGACATCCTTGTCATGGATTTTGCTAAGGCATTTGACAAGGTAAATCACAGTCTCCTCTTACACAAGCTTCACCACTACGGCATCGGGAGTGAGGTCAACCGCTGGATCAAGGGATTTCTGTCAAACCGACGTCAAGCAGTTGTAGTGGAGGGAGCCCAATCAGAATATGTCAGGGTGAGGTCAGGTGTACCACAAGGATCAGTTTGGGACCTTGCTTGTTCCTTGTATATATCAATGATCTCCCAGAGAGCCTGACTTCACCTTGTAGGCTGTTCGCTGACGACACTGCAGCTTATAGAGTAGTCACATCCCAGCGAGACCAAGACCAGCTACAAGAGGACCTCCATCGCCTCGGAGAATGGAGAAGAGCTGGGACATGGTCTTTCATCCAGGGAAGTGTACTGTTCTTCCTGTGACCAGAAGTCGGTGACCCCTTCACTACCAGTACAAGCTGCATGGACACGCACTCGACACTGTGTCATCAGTCAAGTATCTCGGTGTCACCATTGAGAAGAACATCAGCTGGGATACTCACGTTGATGCCATCACTTTGAGAGCAAGCAGGATGTTGGGATTCCTTCGTAGGAACTTGAAAGCTGCCCCCACAGAGCTGAGAGAGAGGGCTTACCTGACATTTGTCAGGCCCCTTTTGGAATATGCCAGCTCTGTGTGGGACCCCCATACACAGAGGAATGTGGACAGAATAGAAGCAATACAGAGAAGGGCGGCTCGCTTCGTACTGAACCGCTACCACAACACCTCAAGTGTAAATAGCATGATTTCTCGACTGGATGGCCCTCCCTTCAGCGACGCCGGCAGACAGGCTGATGATGCTGTATAAGATCCAAAATAACATGGTTGCAGTCAGCCACAGCAAATTACATCCAGCTCCAGTCCGCCAAAGAAGAGTACATGACAAACAGTACTCTGCCATCCAGTGCCGCACACAGTATCGGCAGAACTCATTCTTTCCTAGAACAATTAGAGATTGGAATGAGTTGTCAGCAGAGTCTGTGACGCCCCCACTCTTGACACCTTCCAGTCAAGGGTGCAACTGCTGCTCTGAATTTTTTCCCTCCTCTTCGCCGGGTGAGCCCCCCCCTGAAAGTGTCAAAAAAAATCAAATTGTTGATTGTGGACACTCAAAGGAAGAAGAGAAGAGCGTGTGTAAGTGCGTGAGTGTGGGTGTGTATGTATCTAAGAGAGAGAGAGAGAGAGAGGAGGGAGAGAGAGAGAGAGAGAGAGAGAGAGAGAGAGAGAGAGAGGAGAGAGAGAGAGAGAGAGAGAGAGAGAGACACCACACACACTCACGCGAGGGCGCGCGCACGCATTCATCCAGCCACACACATACGCGCGCACACACACACACACACACACACACACACACACACACACACACACACACACACACACACACACACACATACACACACACACACACACACACACACACACACACACACACAGGGGAGAGAGAGAGAGAGAGAGAGAGAGAGAGAGAGAGAGAGAGAGAGAGAGAGAGAGAGAGAGAGGAGAGAGAGAGAGAGGCAGACAGAATGAGACACAAACACAGAGACAAGAGAGAGAGAGAGAGAGAGAGAGAGAGAGAGGAGAGAGAGAGAGAGGAGAGAGAGAGAGAGAGAGAGAAAGAAAATAGAGAGTGAGAGAGAGAGAGAGAGAGAGAGAGAGAGAGAGAGAGAGAGAGAGGAGAGAGAGAGAGAGAGAGAGAGAGGCGGAAGGGAAGGGGAAGGAAGAAGGATATCCAACGCAGAGAAAATTGACCCTTCCATTTCGTTTCCTGGAGTGATGTTACAGAGAATGGCGCTTCTCACAACCCCATGTTTGTTTGTTTTTTAATCCTTTTCCTTTCTCCCAAACACTACGTTTTCTCAGTGTCGCTCTTCCCACATAGCTCAATCCACCATACGCAGCCTTACCCACACGCATACTCAAAAGCAGCAACTCACAGAACACACTGAATACCCTGTCGTCATGGAACAAACCACTACGGGAAAATCAAATTCCTGAAGTTATTTTGGTCGTGTTTGCTTGTGCTCCGAACGCAGAGCTCCAACTAAGTCACCTAGTGACGACAACAATCGCTTAGTGTTGGAGCCAAAACATGTGAGCGTCCCCTTCCGGAGGGCTGCCACATCCATCCAGAAGCGATTCCAGTGAAAAAACTTACATTAGAGACATGGGGATAAACTCAACATGCACGTAGAACTACAGGGAAAACGGAACGAAGTCAACACATGAACAAGCACTGAAGGACCACAGAAAATGATTTTTGTTTTCAATGATAATCAATGTAGATGATGAAACAGGTTATGATGCTATGTTGTGGTCTCAGTTTACATGATACAGATGTATTCTATGCTTCCTTTCATAAAACATCCTAATATCAACCAGCCTTTAAAAGATGGCAGTGGCGCTCAGGATGTTTGGGAAACCCTCTCGAGACGAATCCATTAAGTCGATGAAACATGACTGCGTGGTTCCGATCTTCGATCTCAGCCAGCAGAACATTCAGCAACTATTGGTAGGAGCCACCGTCATGTTGACAGAACCGATGATTACACACAGTCAGAGTTGCGGAAATGAGGGAGGAAGCAGGGAAAGTCACAGTTAAAACGGGCTTCAACAAGAGAGGGAGAGAGAGAGGGAGGGAGAGAGAGAGAGAGAGAGAGAGAGGAGAGAGGAAGAGAGAGAGAGAGAGGAGAGAGAGAGAGAGAGAGAGAGAGTGAAAGACAGTCAGACAGACACAGACAGAGAGACAGACAAACAGACAGACAGCAAGATCAAAGAAGGAATAAGGGGAGAGACAGAGGCAGACAGACAGACGCTCACACACACACACACACACAACACACACACACACACACACACACACACACACACACACACGAATATTCTGGCAACCTTTTTTGATATAAAAAAGGCATATGATCGTGTTTGGCATCATAAATTGCTATATAAATTGAAACAAATTGGTTTGTCTGGGAACATCTACTTTTACATAAAAGACTTATTGATGAAAAGAAGCATGCAAACAAAGGTGGGAAATTCTATTCGACTACACGCATGCCTACAATGAGTGTTCCATAAGGCTCGGTAATACCGCCCATCTTTTTACTATACTACTTCATGACCTACCTAAATGTTTGTCAAAAAATGTCAACTTAGTACAATATGCAGATGATATTTGCATGTGGATGAATGTATCCATGACAAAGAAGTCACCAAAAAGAGAGATATAAATTACTATAGAAAAGCTTATCAAATGGAATTAGATAAATTATATAACTACTTGCTTGAAAATGGACTAAACTCTATCAACTGAGAAAACTCATCTGGTTTTATTTAACAATGGTGCTGATCCACCCAACTTACCATCCCTCCATACTGGGTCTGATATTTTGGAATATAAACAAAGGGTAAAGTTTTTGGGGGGTTATATTACTTCTAAATTAAATTGGAATTATCACATTGAACACTTATTAACTAAAGCAAGAAAAACTTTAAATTTTTTAAAAGTTATTAGTAAGCAATACTGGAGCCAAGATGTCAGAGTACTAAAACATGTAGCGATAAGTCTTGTTCGCTCTAGGCTTACGTATGGTCAAGAAGGTTTTTTCACTGCTCCAAAATATTTATTAAACAAATTACAAAGCGTGGACTGTAAAGCTTTTCGATTGGCCTTGGGGATTCCTTTCCATACATCAACAATAGCAACATATAGAGAGGTAGGAGTACTTCCTTTAAATGAATGCCGTCACCTTGCCATCGCTAAATATATGTTAAAGGCTCTTTAAGTGAAAACATGTTGAAAAGGAAATTGGGTTAAGATCAGATGTTGATTTCCCAAAACGAGCCAAAAGCATATCATGTCTTAAAACAATAAGAACTGAAACTCCAGATACTTTTCAACAATCAGAAATACGATTAGAAGATAATAATGGTAAATGTAGTAATCCATGTTGTGCTATCCCTCCATGGGAATTACAAAAAGGACATTTTGACATTAATTATACCGATGCAAAGAAAAGTGAGAATATAAATTTTATTGGCACAGTTGCAAATGAGCATTTATTTCTCAATTATCCAGATCATCTCAAGTTTACACCGATGGTTCAGTTCTAGAAAATCACGAAGTGGTGCTGCTTTCACTATCCCCTACTTAAAGGTCAAAAGAGGTTTTTATATTGGAAAGCACAGATCTTATTTACAGCTGAACTAACTGCTATTCTCATTGCTTTACATTATTTGCTTGATTTTCCGAAAACTGTGACTCAAATTCTTTTTTGTGTCGATTCAGAATCAGTGTTGTATGTCTTAAGCAATTCAAATTCTAGTGTGAGACAAGATTTGATTTTTGAGATTAATCATTTGGTGCATTTCCTTATCTACGAGGTAGTAATCTTACATTTCTTTGGGTGCCTTCACATGGGGGTATACATTTCAATGAATTGCAGATAAACTAGCTAAAAACTCTGCAGATTACAATGTAAACGAAACATATCATTTGAAAATCCCTTTATCACTGAAAGAAGGGTATAGCCTACTGCAGAATGCTTGCTGGAAGCATTTTAGAAAGAAACAAGAAGATGTTGGCCACTCATCACCTGTGATCACAAACGAGTTTTGAAGATGTTTTTTTTATGGTTAACTGTCTAACTTAAGGCTGTTACCTTCCCTTGCCTATAGATTTAAACTTATGCTTTTAAGACCAAATTCACTTCCAACATCACATGCATTTGTGGGGGGAAAAAATTTCTAATGAACATTACTTTTCCACTGTAGTAAAATGAAACCTATCGGGCCTGCTTTTTCGGAAAAGTCCCTGAAGGAGGTTTTAATAAAACCCCATTTGATTTGTGACATTGTTTTAGGACGTGTTCAGAGTACCATTTTAAGATTCTTTTAATAATTCTAATTTCACGTTTAAATGTTATTATCCTGTTACCTTTAGCGTTCTATCTGATTTTTAAAAATTTTTCTAGCTATGTTATTAGGTTGAAAATTTTTATTCATGTTTACATTTTTTTTTCCCGATTCCCATTCTAATCCTCATTTTTCTCGTTTTCATTTTTCCATTTATACTTCTTCATCTTTTTCTATCTCACTGTTTCTCTATCTCTTTATCCCCTTCAGTTGCCTGTCTATCGACCCCCACCCACCCCTTCCCCTCCCTCCTCCTTTTCTACCTTGTTATTCTTTTATTTTGGTTGTCTAAAATCACGTATGTGTATAGACATTAAATTGAAGAACACACACACACACACACACACACCACACACACACACACACACACACACACACACACACAAACATGCACACCCCACACACACACACACACACACACACACACACACACACACACACACACACATACACACACACACAACAACACAGGCAGAGAGGGGGTGTGTGAGGGGGGGAGAGATGGAAATAAACGGAGAGAGAGAGAGAGAGAGAGAGAGTGAGAGAGAGAGAGAGAGAGAGAGAGAGAGAGAGAGAGGAGAGAGGGGAGAGAGAGAGGAGGGTGGGAGAAATTATGTGGAGCGGAAATAAAAGATGATGTAGATGTGGATGGGAGGATGCTACCACATGAGGGACGACTAATAAAGGAAGCGAAAGCAACCAGAACGGGCCGGAATAGCTCAGTGGTAGTGCGCCAGATCATAATCTTGGTGACCCTGGGGTTGAGGGTTCGAATCTCTGCCGGGCCGTTTCGGTACAGGGGGATTTTTTCCGTCGGAGTTAAAATTGGCTCTGACTCCATTTCCCATACAGTCCTTCGAATGAGACTATAAACCGAGGTTCCGTGTGTGAACGCACGCATAACATCTGCACCCCACGAAAAATCCCATCACCAACTTTCGGAAGAGAAGGCCAGTGTAGCCGTTGGTATGGATGACACGTTACACATAGCATGCACCCTGCGAGAGAAATGGAAAGAATGAAGGAAGTAAGGAAACTGAGTGATCAATATTGAACAATATTGACTGGATGACACGGGATAACGACTGGATGAAGCGCTGGCTGGCAGCTTTTCAGTCGGCACTACCCAGATAGGCAGCGCGTTGTGTAAACGAGTGTGGTTAGAGTCGGTCTCTAGCGAGGATAGGCGCTATATAAGTGTTCATAATAATAACAGAAAGCTACCAGAAACGGGACGAGTGAGCGGTGTAGATTGATTCATAAATTAATAGACAGACAGACAAGAAGAGAGAGAGAGAGTCGATTATTCAAGGATGGGAAAGTGAACAGAAACGGGGGCGAGTGAGTGGTACAGATTGATTAATAAATTGATAAACAGATAGACAGACAGACAAGGAAGAGAGAGAGGCGATTAATAATGGAAGGGAAAGTGAACAGGAACGGGGACGAGTGAGTGGTAAGATTGATTCATAAATTGATAGACAGATAGACAGACAGACTAGGAAGAGAGAGAGGGGGGTTAGAATGGAACTGCGATTCATATTCGCTTTCACATTTGTTATTTCTCAGCACTGTGCAAAGGGAGGGGAAGGAAAAGGGATGTGGGAGTGCAGAAATGGTGGAATCTCTGGCACTCCCACTCCTCTCCATCCTTATCCCACCTCCCGTTTCTCTCACCCGTGCCTCTCGCAGCGCTTCATCTCTGTACAGATATCTTTACTGCACAAAGAGCAAGTAAGATGAGATTGGTGTTGATTATTCTAATCCTGCTATGAAGAGGGGAAAAAAATGTGTTGTATCAAACAACAGCAATGTATCCTTTACACATTAAGGATACAGGCAAAGAATGCAACAAGATAAAAAAGATAATACAAGTCAAATTTTCATTGCAACCTTCGTCTGTAGTCACGCGGGGAAGGAGCCCGCCGAGGCAGAAAAATCCCACGTGACTCTGATGGGAATCGAACCCACGACCTCCCAGCCGGGAGTCCGCGACGTGAACCACTTCGCCGGGGCGGCTGGTGTTTTTGAATTATTCATTTCTCTGTGTTGCACACACATACCCGGAAAGGACTGAACCGGTTGAGAGACAGCCCCTTGAACATAATTCAGACAGTTACCTGACACTCACCACAACTTTTCTTTTGAAGTTTCTGGAACACACGACAACAAGCCGCCAGCAATATCAAAATAGAAAAGTCCAAAAGCATTGTTCTGTGATAAAAGGGAAATACTGATTTACCTGAAATTCCCAGGGACACCCTGAGCAGCCAACAACACGCAAAAACAACTTTTCTTTTCCAAAGTTGTAAAGTTTACGACAATTATAAAACTTGCTGAAAGAGGAGAGAGAGAGAGTATAAGAATGTCTTTTGGGACAGAGAACTCAGAACTCAGAACTCAGAATATTTTATTTGACAGGCCATAGGCCCATATCAAAGTGAGTGAATAAGGTCAAAATAAATCGGTACAAGCCACTCTTAACGAAAACGCAGCTGAATTGTGTTCAAAGTTAACAAAGAAAACATTCATGAAGCAACTGCAGCATTAAGTACTCCGTTCCTAACAGCCATTGCTCTATAAATGAAATTACCAACATTCGTAATAGTAGTCTTAATAGAACAGGCTAGCAACATGGACATTTTGAATAGAGAAGGGTGTTTGTAATATTTAGCTGGAATCAACTCAAAGCGCAACTTCTCGTACAAAGGACAAATCAGTAGAAAATGAAGCTCAGTTTCCGGTGCTTCCTTACAGTGTGGACAGAAAATGTCATGGTTTCTACTGCGATCAGTATGTCGTAAAAAGTTGCATCGTAAAGGCGACATTCCTAGCCGAAACCTTGAAAGTAACCTGCGGATGTCAACATGTTTAATTACACAGAGGTAGGAACTTCGAACAAGAGACTGGTTATATGACCGATAAACATCGTACAATTCATGCGATTCAATAGCTGAATGCCAGTCTTGGATGTAACAATCATTTAAACGTTTCTTAAATTCTACAATGAAAGCTTTCACATTGCCAACACTTTGCATTTCCCATACAATTCCAAACCCGAATCTATACTGACTTCCATAAAAAACGCGAAAGCAAAACAAGCTGAAGGTTAGTGGCGAATTTTATTGGTCACAATTGTACAGAGTAGAAGCGAAAATTCAACGTGATTTGATTCATTACACCGGTAATGTGTGAAAATGTCATCGGCAATATGTCTTTGTGTGGAAAATCCAAGGTCACGTGACAAACCAGCTTGAAGTCTAATACCGTGTGTGGCCACCATTTGCTTGACAACTGCTTGACACCTGCGGCTCATTGAGTGGACCAGGTGGTTGATGCGTCCCCTTGGCACACCAGCCACACATGGACGATGGCCTGGTGAATTTGAGCCGCTGTTGCTGGTCGTGGACGCAGGAGGTCCAACCTTTCTGCCAAGTTCATCCCAAAAATGTTCTATTGGGTTTAAATCAGGACTGAGGGCTGGCCAGGGCAGCACATTGACGTTGTTATGCTGAAGAAATTGCTGGGTGGCCCCGGCTGTGTGTGGTCTTGCATTGTCCTGTTGGAATGTCCAGTTTGGGTGTTGCGCAAAAAAAGGAACGACATGGGGTCTGAGCACCTGGTGGATGTAGCGCTGTGCATTGACACCCTGTCCGCGACCAGGACCAATGTTCTGAAAGATGACTGGTCCTATGGCGTGGTTAATGCCAATTGCACCCCATATCATAACGTTCGGGCCTCCCCAGGGGTTCCGCTCTACCACACAGGAGTCAGCATAGCGTTCACCAGGTCGACGCCATATTCTGACATGACCGTCAGCCATGTCAATACAAAAACGGCTCTCATCTGAGAACAGCATGCGTCCCCACTGCTGCCTGCGCTGCGCCAGTTGATTCGGGCTTGTGCCCACTGCAGCCTGTCCTGCTGGTGTCTTGGTGTCAGTACCGGACCTCTGTGAGGACGCCTACATGCCAGCCCGTTCTCCTGAAGACGCCGCCACACAGTGTTGAGGCTGATTCGTTGCTGGAGATTCCCAGGCACCTGTCGAGCAGTGTTAGTGGCTGTTTGCCGCCTGTCCCGCAGATGGGTTCGAACAAAATGGCGATCCTCTCTTGGTGTGGTGACCCGAGGACGGCCTGGCCGGGGACGATCATCAGTGGTACCAGTGACTCGCATGCGGTGCTGCAGATGATAGATGGTTGAGATGTGGACGTTAAAGATGTTGGCGACCTGCCTGGCATCCACACCAGCCTCCAGATGGCCTAGGGCACGATTGCGTTCCTCTGCTCGTAGTCTTGGCATCTCTGTAGCGCTCAGACGGCAAGTCGTTATCTGAACCTTTTAGCGCGGCTTTATAAAGGCTGCATGCCTGCGTACTTGTCGCTGGTTAACTTTGCTCTGCATGGTGTGCACGTGCCTCACATGCAGCAACCAGTTTGCCATTTTTGTTGACCCTCCAATGCCGGAAATGATGTGTTGCTCACACAATTTTTTCACTGCACGTGAGTCTTGGACCCAAACAACTTGCCACAATGGTTCAATATTGTATATTCACCCCTTTTCACCCGAAAAAATAGCCTTTCAATTTTTCGCGTTTTTTTATGGAAGTCAGTATATAAAGAACATAGCAAACATTAGTTGTCCAGGTAATATAATTTTGATTCTGCAGATGCAGCAACATATCATAGGCTTTTTTCGGGAGTCTGTTATTATCCATACAAGCAACACGAAGCCAAAATCTTATGCATTTTGCATAAGTATTAACATAAAGAGGGTGTCTTCCAGATTCACCATACACTAAGTGCCTAGGAGCTTTTGGACTTACACCAAGAAATCTTTTAATAGCAGCTAAGTGCACCCTTTCAATTTGTTCCTGGTTAGATGACAGTCCCCAAATCTCTGCTCCATAAGTTAAGATAGGCTGTATTTGGCAATCGAATAGCTTAAAGAAAATACCAGGAGAATGTTCACCTGTTGACCATAGCATTCTGTTGATAGCAGTTAATCCTTTCTTTGCTCTGTTTGCTAGGTCACACATAGTTGCTTGGAAAGATAATCTTGTAGTCAGTGTTATACCAAGATACTTATACATGTTTTTGGGACAGAGAGAGAGAGAGAGGAGAGAGAGAGAGAGAGAGAGAGAGAGAGAGAGAGGGGGCAGACAGGCAGACAGACAGACAGAAGGAAAAACAGAGACAGAAGACAGAGAGAGTGAGAAAAATAGAGAAAACATATTCGTGTTGCTTATAACCCATACAGACAGATAGATAGATAGATAGATAGATAGATAGATAGATAGATAGATAGATAGATAGATAGATAGATAGATAGATAGATAGATAAACAGATAGAAAGATAGATAGACAGACACATAGAAAGACAGGCTCAGACTCAGAATCAGGCTCAGACTCAGACTTTGATTGTCACGAGAACCCTTAAGGGTGTGTAGATACAGCATAGTAGTATAGGATATCATAACTAACGGAATAACCACAATTCATCTGGGCCCAAATAGGGAACCCTTATTGTCTTTTCAAATGCATGCACTCATGAAAACATCTTGCAATATGAATTTGTCATTGCCTAGTATTTCATTTGGGAAGAGTTTTTGCAGGTTTGGGCCTGGCATATCTTTTGATGACTGTTCTGTTGGCTTCGGTTTGTTTCTAGAGCAGCTGTCTAGAAAATGAGTTTCAACTTTGATCACATCACATGCTGAGCATTTTCTGTCTTCTCTTAAAGTGTTCGAACATCTATCTACACCATTCTACTTGTAGGTCATAAGCTCTGAAGCAAAGTCTGCTAAGGTCACATCTTTAACATTTGATAACGTGTGTGTGTGTGTGTGTGTGTGTGTGTGTGTGTGTGTGTGTGTGTGTGTGTGTGTGTGTGTGTGTGTGTGTGTGTGTGTGTGGTTGTAGTCGGTAGTTTTCCAGCAATTTTATTGTAAGCGCACAATCTCGAAGTACATCTCTCTTTTTTTGCTGTTCCCAGACGTCCATATATTTAGATCCTAATTTCTTTGTGATGGCATATTTTGTTCTCCCTATATGCAGGGTTGACTCATTTTTCCAGATGTGATTCATTCCCAGTGTATGAAGAACAGGTCGAATAAATTCTATCCATGGAGCGTAGGGTATTTCTACGTTTTGAAGCATGCTGCTATGTGCCTGAGGTAGGATTGGCGGTCAGCCATGGAGTAAAATGTGCTATTTCGGCTACGTAGCTGCACGTTCCACATCTTAAGATGGGTTTCATTCTTGCCTGCGAGTATTTCCTCTTGCTTGTCTATTTCTCCCCTGCTGCTCTCTTTTCTATCCTTTTGTTTCGCATGATTTTTTTTGAGCAGCTGCTCGTTAACAAATCCAGGGTGCATATAGCCCATGTTTGCAGATCGCCTACTCCAGAAACTTTACAGATTATTAACAGCTACTCTACTCCAGAAACTTTACAGATTATTAACAGCTTTTGGTTAAATAAGCCTGTGGTCTTGATATGCTCTCTCTCTCTCTCTCTCTCTCTCTCTCTCTCTCTCTCTCTCTCCATTCACAAGTAGACAATTTAAGGCGCATGGGACGATAGACATTGCCTTTGCAATCCGGAAAATCCAGGCAAAATGCCACAAGCAGAACCAGAATCTTTACATCCTATCCAAGAACCTGACAAAGGGACACCGTTAGCCGTGAGGACCTAAGGGCCATCCTGTCCTACATTGACTGTCCGTGAACATTCGTCAGTGTTATCACATCATTTCTGTTGCTTCGGGCAAATACAGCCCGTCAACCTGGAAGGTTGTCTATCTAGTAGGCGCATACTGCCTCACGGGTATGTCAATTTGTGGGAAAGGCTAAGGGGTTAAATCCTGACAAAAATCTGAGGAGGACCCCTAAGGTGGACTGGTAATGAACTACACCTTCTCTCCTGCAGCCTAGTCGTGATCAAAACATTCTGCTGTAGCGGCCGGACCGAGAGGGCAATCATGGAGCCTGGGCTACCAGCCGAGAAAAACACAGGCCCTGATGGTATTGCCCCCGAGATCTTTCAGGAGGGAGGGCAGGCCGTAGCAACCAACCTAACGTAGCAGTTCTGGGAGTAAGGTGCAATCCCACAGGACTTCAAAAACGCAAACATCATTCACCTTTATACGAAAAAAAGGGCACAAAATGGTGTGCGACAACAGAAGCATTTCCTAGCTGAGCATCACAAGAAAGACCTTAGCCCGCATCATCCTCAACCGCATCAGAAAGCACCTGCCAGATGATGTGATGTCTGTCTCCCATGCGACAAACACAGAACCCTTTTCCTCCTTACCTTCAGTGCGGATACGGAACGAAGGCGAATCAAGGATCCGTTTGACCATGATGACGTCCTGCGTTCTTTCGGGTGACGTTTTAATGTTTTGAGTGTATGTTCCAACAATCCCTCCCAGATCCTGCTGTCCACGCCGCCAGCGATCTTCATCTACTCCAACAATCTCTCCCAGATCCTGCTTTCCATGCCGCCAGCGATGTTCATCTACTCCAACAATCTCTCCCAGATCCTGCTTTCCACGCCGCCATCGATGTTCATCTACTCCAACAATCTCTCCCAGATCCTGCTGTCCACGCCGCCAGCGATGTTCATCTACTGCAACAATCTCTCCCAGATCCTGCTGTCCACGCCGCCAGCGATGTTCATCTACTGCAACAATCTCTCCCAGATCCTGCTGTCCACGCCGCCAGCGATGTTCATCTACTCAGTCAGTGCAACTTCCATTCCAGGACCACTGGCTTCCTCGCCCTGAACGGGTACGGTCAACAAAGATCTTTTCTCCTGGAGGATGGGGGAGGGGGTGTTTTCATGTTGTGGACTTGAGTCGTGTTTGGACTTTTGTTCCTCCTGTCTGATTATATTCTCGTCTGTCTGTCTGTCTGTCTGTCTGTCTGTCTTCTATCTGTCTGTTTGTCTGTCTGTCTGTCTGTCTGTCTTTCTCTCTCTCTCTCTCTCTCTCTCTCTCTCTCTCTCTCTCTCTCTCTCTCTCTCTCTCTCTCTAACACACACACACACACACACACCACAAACACACACATACACACACACACACACACACACACACACACACACACACACACACACACACACACACACACACACACACACACACACACAAATATAAAAAAATAAGCACAAACAGATGACTACTGATTCGTCACAAATTATGACTGGCGTGAAACTACCCTGAGAACTGTTTGATTACGCTCCCGTTAAAATCAGCCAGCTAAGCAGGATCTGTTTCCCTGTCCCCATCCCATCTCCTCCAATTACTTCTCCACCCACCCTCACATTTAACCTTTCCAAAGTCTCACCCCTGTCCTTACCCGTCATCTCTCTCTCTCTCTCTCTCTCTCTCTCTCTCTCTCTCTCTCTCTCTCTCTCTCTCTCTCTCTCTGTCTCTCTCTCCCCAGCGATGTTTAATGTTGTTGTTTGATTATTTCGTATATGATTGTTCTATTTCTATATGGATCGAAGGAAGAAAAGGGAAGCGATAAGCCAGTGGGAGTAGAGGCAAGAGCCGGATGTAATTTCAAACTCTCTCTCTCTCTCTCTCTCTCTCTCTCTCTCTCTCTCTCTCACACTCTCGCTCTCGCTCTATCAATTCTTACGAGTAAAATAAAAGAACTGGACTATTGTTCCTTTTGCGGACAAGAGAGAGAGAGAGAGAAGAGAGAGAGAGAGGAGAGAGAGAGAGAGAGAGAGAGAGAGAGAGAGAGAGAGAGAGAGAGAGTGAGAGAGAGAGAGAGAGAAGCAGAGAGAGACAGAGAGAGACGAGAGAGAAACGAGAGAGAGAGATAAACAGACAGAGAAGACAGACAACAGACACAAGACAGAAAAAGACATGGAGGAAGGGTGGTGGGAAGGGAAGACAGACAGACAGACAGACAGACAGACAGACAGATAGACAGACAGAGACAGTGATGCTTACGAAGGACAAGAAATCAGCTAAGTAGACGGACAAAAAAGTACGGCATAAAACAAACCAACGTACCAGCACATGCACATCTCTTACCTATCGTCTGAGGTCGACCCAGACACTCCTCCCTCTCTCTTGAAATCGTCTCCTCGCTCTTGTCAGCCATCTTGGATTCACCAGCAAAGGACCACCTCTTCTTCCTCCTCCTCCTCTGCCACGTTGGTAGATCAGACTCGGACTGCTGCCGGGACTGGAACCTCAGTTCGCCAGGTCAGCATGAGCTAAACGTGTCGGCGAGAACTGCTGGAATGCTGAAGGAGACACACACGCGCGCACACACACTCGAGTCGTGTGACCAGTTCTAGAGAAAGACTTGTCGCTGATTGGAACTCTGCAGAGGATAAGATGGTTGGCACAGGCTGCTGTGAAACAATGCCCTCGCCAAGCAGGTGATGACAGGTGGTTGATGTGCTTCTGTTACCTTCTTCTCACGCGTCTGCTTTTAGCTTCAGTGCTTTTAATTCTGCATGTTGCAGCGTGACAATCACCACGCTGTTTAAGAAGAACAGTACACTCGTGTGTGATTGGACTGGTAGGCCTGTAGGATTGTGAATGAATGAATTGGTGGTTTATTTGATTTTTCTTTCGTTTTCCTTGTATTTATGGTTGCGTTCGTTTTCTCTTTCTTATTGTCTTCTCTCCTTTCTTTCCGTATGTCCGTCTATCTGCATATCTGTCCCCCTTTTGTTTTCAAACTGATGTTTCCTTTTTTCTGAGTAGTGAAGTGTTACCTGAATTTCTAAAAGTTGTTTGTTCTCCAGCGAACCCTCCAAAACCGTGAGAAGTATCACAATTTCAGTTCAGGATCCGACACAAACGATATTAACCTGGTAGGTTTACGTAACACCTGGGATTTCCACATGTTACACAGCTAACACACACAGAATGCGTGACCAAAAAAAAGTTTTATGTCCAACACAACATGAAGTTCAACATATGTATTCTACCTTTAGGCTTGAGGAACTGGAAGTGACATCATTCCTGTGATCGTTCGATGTGTTGTTATGGTTATTGTTCGGAAATCAGTCAGGAGGGGGGGCTGTCCTTGACCCCCGATCCAGCAGGCAAAGTTTCCATCACACACGGGACTTCAAGACGGTGGCCTTTCCTTGGAACTGTCCACCCTGAAAATCAATAACCAATGTCATCAACAAAATCGATTGGGATGATTGATTTTCACCGGTTTTCACTGTCACGATGGTGTGTGTGTGTGTGTGTGTGTGTGTGTGTTGTGTGTGTGTGTGTGTGTGTGTGTGTGTGTGTGTGTGTGTGTGTGTGTGTATGTGTGTGTGTGTGTGAGTGCGTGTGCGCGCACGTACGTGCGTAAGTGCAGGTGCAAATTGTTTTCCAATTAGTCAAATGTGTGTCTGCGTCTGTTTTCCCTGAGGAAGGTGAGGGAAAAAGAGAAGGGAAGGGTGTAGAAGAGAAGAGGAGTGAAAGAAGGGTGTGTGTGCATGTATACGCGTAGGAGACTGCTCGCTCTTGTGTGTGTGTGTGTGTGTGTGTGTGTGTGTGTGTGTGTGTGTGTGTGTGTGTGTGTGTGTGTGTGTGTGTGTGTGTGTGTGTGTGTGTTTGCGAGCGCATGTGTCCGTGCGTGTATGAGTGCCAGTGTGTGTGTGTGTGTGTGTGTGTGTGTGTGTGTGTGTGTTGTGTGTGTGTGTGTGTGTGTGTGTGTGTATGTGTGTGTGTGTGTGTGTGTGTGTGTGTGTGTGTGTGTGTGTGTGTGTGTGTGTGTGTGTGTGTGTGTAAAATATTTGTCAATCGCAAACAAGTTTAAAATTAATACATGTGGACTAATGCGCCAAGCTTCACTGATAAAATATTTGGAACACACACATACACACACACACATGCACGCACGCACGCACGCACGTACGCGCACGCGCTCATACACGCACACGCGCGGGCGCACGCACGTACGCTCGCACACACCCACACACTTGAATACATTACAAACTTTCCTAAACTTGACTCATTGGATTCGAACCCATTAGAAAGGTTCATAGACACAGACAAAACATCAGGGGGTCTAAAGAATATGCAGAACAATAAAAGGCTAAATACTGCAGGATGACCTTTTTTTTAAGTGTTGCTAAAAGCGTATACATCACTGTGTAGTTTTATCACCAAACGAAGGCTTTCAAAAATAAAAGAGAAGTCTATAACACATGGAAAAGGGATCGTTACGTTTTTGTCAAACGCAGACAGAATATAGAATTTTGAAAATTTGAAGCTAATATCATCGTCTCATATTATGCAGGTCCAACGCACATTGCCAACAGAATAATATACGTCGTCCCCAAACGGGGCAGGGAACAGTAGAGTAAATAATGAGCAAGTAGGGTAACTCTTGTTCCCATGATGAAATAACTATGCGCCCGTAATTCTCAATGAATGCTGCTTGTGACAACAAATGGCCGATCAGAAATGCCAAGACGGAACACACAGTGTCCTTGTTTCTTCTGCATGCACTGTGTTGACTTTTCCGCTTGGCGATTTGGGGTCGAAAGCAGCATCCGTTTGGAGTTATGGACGCGTTATTATTTTATTATGGAAGCAAGAGTTACCCCACTTGTTCGTAAATCAAAGAAGGTCAAACAGGCTCTCTTCGTGGAAGATGTATTAGTGACAATTTTTATTTTAAAAAAAAAAGAAGTTTGTTTGATATTATGCATTTCTTTAAAACGAAAGCTCTGCCTAGTTTATTGATCTCAGTAGATTTAGAAAATATCATTGCTTGTGAATGTGCGCATGTGTCTTGAGAGAGAGAGAGAGAAGAGAGAGAGAGAAGAGAGAGAGAGAGAGAGAGAGAGAGAGAGAGCGTTCCACTAAAACCTACCAGACAACAATACTAAGTGACTACATAGACTTTGTCGTAAGGTCGCTTGAGATAACAAGAAATTAAAAAAGAAACTGGATAGCATGAAAAAAAGAAAGAAAAATGCTGTCCAAACATTAAAAATTGTGGCATAATCTCTCATATATAAAAACAGATGCACAAAGTGGCAAATGACTTGTATTCAACAATGTATGTCAGAACGATAAATGAGAAGAAAATTTTGAAGACAACATCTGCAGAAACGTATTCCATGGAAATGTATGGCTCTGAATAAACTTATGAGTCGCAAATTCGGTTGTTTCCAGATGTTTTCGAAGCTTACGCAAACTTTACGAAAGAAGTAAGGTTGGAAAAAGCACAGAGAAACTATTAGCATTAGCCTCTTTTCTGCTATATTGAATTCAAACTTGCTAACCATCTTTTTACATTTCAAATCCTGAACAAACACAAACGTGTCGTCAGTCAAAGACACACTAACGGAAACCTTGACATTTTAAGTCACTGAGGGTTTTTTTTTATGTTTTACATTTAGCTGTTTTTTTCTTTCAGCTAGATGTGATGCATGCAGGCTATAAATAGTTGCCTTTAGTTGCTACAATATATATAGTGAAGGGTTTCTCATATTTATAATATATTCCCGCCATTTTCTTCATCTTTAATTTTTTTTAAAGTTCAAATCTTTGCCAAGTCATTACTATAACGACTGAAAAATTGCACTTGTTTTCCCCCACTACTTAATTGTTCAGCATTATATATATATATATATATATATATAAGAGAGAGAGAGAGAGAGAGAGAGAGAGAGAGAGAGAGAGATAGATAGATTTGATAGATAGATAGATAGATAGATAGATAGATAGATAGATAGATAGATAGATAGATATCGATCTCTTTAGGTCATGTAGTTGATTTCTACACACTATCACTTTCTCATGTTTATTAAGTTCTCTCTCTCTCTCTCTCTCTCTCTCTCTCTCTCTCTCTCACTCTCTCTCTCTCTCTCTTAGACATTCATTCAACCTTCACCTACATGCATCCTCACAAGTGCACACACAAAACACCCCACACACACACACACACCACACACAACACACACACACACACCACCACCACCCCCCACCACCCCCAAACCACCATACACACACACACCCCACACACACACACACACACACACACACACAAACAAACACACCCCACACACACACACCACACACACACACACACACACACACACCCCACACACGCACACACGCGCACACACACACACACGGACGCAGCGCGCACACACACACAACACACATACAGAGTCATAACCGCGCGCGCGGGGCGCACACACACAAACCCCACACACACACATATTCAAAAAACGCACACACACACAAAACCCACACACAAACACAACCACACACACACAACACATACAACACAACACACGCACGCACGCACGCACGCACGCACATACACACACACACACCCCACGCACGCACGCACGAACGCACGCACGCACGACACCAACACACACACACAGCACACACATTCACACCAATACACACAACACAACAAAAACCACACACCCCACAACAATTAGGAAAGCAAATTCACTCATAGTTTAAAACCCTTTGGCACAAGTTAAAGCGCAGTATGGGCTATTTTGCACAGATGAGGTTAAGCATAATGATATAAAAGATATGGAAAAATTTAATGTATGAAAATGGGACATCTACCATTATATCCTATAGGATTGAAGGCTATGATCTTCCTACAAACTTACAAAGGTGAATCGTTCGCTGATCTTTTTCGGATACAATGCTTCCTAGTAAACTTCCCAATGAAATCAAAAACGTTTAGGGTAATGGGGCCCCAAAAAGTATGTACAAAGATCCTGTAGCAGATAATGCAAATTTTTACCAATGCTCCAATTACTTTAAGTGAACTAAAAGATACTCTATTTTCTTCAAGCGCAAGGGAAAAAGTTTGTTGGAGCAGATGCATATCCATCTTTTCTATTAAAACATTTGCCAGATAACTGGATAATACTACTGCACGAATTATTACAGAAATGCTGGGATTGTGAGCTGTATTCCCCAATATGGAACCCACTCAATCGTAGTTTCCAGTATTCTAAACAAGGAAAGTCAAAAAAAGATATGAACAATTATAGACCTATGGGGCCTTAACATCACACACAGGGAAGCTGCTAGAAAATAGTTTAAACAGATTATTTCTTTACTGTGAAAAAAGGGAAAAGTTATTCCCACTAACCAAGCTGGTTTTAGGAAGGGGAGAAAGTTACAGTGACCATTAGTTAAACTGACTACGCAGATTAAACCCTCAGTTTGCTCGTAGGAAAAATAACTGGCCACATTCTTTGATATAAAGAGCCTCGATCACGTGGCATGTTGGTTACTATACAACCTATAAAAGTTTTGGGTTTCTATCTGGAAATATATAGGTTATATTAAGAACTTTTTATCTGAAAGAAGCATGCAGACAAATGTGGCAACAAGTATTCCCCCTACGATTTCTAAAATGGGAATCCACAGGGTCAGTTATTGCCCCTTATTTATTTAATATTTTGCTTTATGACTTGCCACAGTCTGTATCGAACAATGTTGTACTAGTACAATATGCAGATGACATAGTTATGTGGATGAATTTACAATGAAAAGGAAAAACACCCCAAAAGACAGTTAACTATTTAAAAAATTAAATCAACTGGAACTCAAATAAACTATGTAATACATGAAGGAGAATGGTTTAATGCTATCCCCGGGAAAAAACAAATCTTCTACTTTTTAATAGTGGGCCGATCCACCAGAATTCCCATTTTTCATATAAATGGCGAGACTATAGAATACAGACAAATGGTGGAATTTCTCGGAGTATACATTACTTCAAAATTGTCGTGGAATTATCTTAATATTTTATTAACAAAGGCTCGAAAAAAGCTTTAACTTTTTAAAAGTTATACAGAAACAAAACTGGGGCCAAGATGCAATGTACTGAAACAGCTGGCATTGTCACGATACGTTCTAAGACTCTCTTACGGGCAGGAAGTCTTTTTCAGTGCTCCGAAAATTTTTACTTAATAAGATGCAAAGTTTGGATTGCAAAGCGTTCAAAGGGGCTCTTGGTGTCCCGTATAAATGCATCATCTTGGGAACATATAGCGAAGTAGGGAGTTTTCCCATTAGTTGAACATCGACGGCTAGCTGTCGCAAAATATGTCTTACGAATTTCAACACGTGACAGCAACGTTGAGAATGAAGTCAGTTTGAGATCTGACATTAGCTTCCCAAAAAGGGCAAAATCTTTTTTTTCACTCCCCAATATTGGACTTTCACTTTAGATCTGTTCAGAGAATCAAAAGTTAACCTCGGCGATTAAATCGACCTAACTTCCCCCATCTCCCATCCCGCCTGGGAACTCAAAGAGCAACATTTGATATTTTGCCTTTCGTCGATGAAAAAAGTGACAATGAAAACCTGATAAAGGGCCCAAAAAGTAAAAGAGTAAATTTAAAATTCGTATCCCTTTCATCTTAAATTTATACAGATGGGTCTCTTTTGGATACCAAAGAAGCAGGTTTCAGCATTTTTCAATTCCTTCATTGAAAACTGAACAATCTTATTATCCCTTGGAAAAAACAGATCAATTTTTAACAGCAGAACTAACTGCCATTCTAATGGCTTTGTATTTTTCTACTTAACTTTTCAAATCCAATATTCCAAGTCCTCTTTGCGTCGATTCAAAATCAGTTTTATTCGCCCTAAGTAAAAAAAAACCCTATAGTAAGACAAGATCTGATTACAGATATTCACCCTAATACATTTCTTGATTATTGGGGGGTACAAGAATTAGTTTCTGTTGGGTTCCTTCTCATTGTGGGATTCAGTTTAATGAGAGAGTAGACAGAGCAGCAAAACGGGGGGCGAAAAATATAGCGGGTCGGAGGTTATCAGTATCCCATTGTCTATCCATGAGGGATACAGTCTTCTAGAAAATGCATGCTGGAAACATTTTAGGAAAAAAACAACAAAATTCGGGATGTTCTCTTGATAAATCGAAATAAACCAATATTAAACCTTTGACACACTTCATTCTTTTTATCAATGTGTTTTGCCGTTTTCCTCGAAACATAATTTCGCTAATTTTAAGATCAAACTGAACGCTTTTAAGACAAAATTTTGCAAAAAAAATAACATGCCTTTGTGGTGAAATTTATATCAAATTCCCACATACTTTTCCACTGCAAACAGTTAAAACCTCATCTACCCCCTTTACCTAATTGTTCTCTGGATACAGTTTTTTAACCGATTATCATAATGTGTAAAATTGCTGTTTCATTGCATCCCAAAACCTATTTTTTTCTGTTTTGTAATGGGAACTGGTGTTTTAGTAACGTCCTTGTTATGGGCCGGTTATCTTCGAAAGTTTTATAGTTAGTTATTCATTTTTTGCTGGTTGCTGTTAATGTTATTCTGATAGATTATGTTTGTCCCAATATACATAATGTGTATAGACGTTAATTGAAGACCTAACACACCACACACACACACACACACCACACACACTACAGGGGCTATAGGTTGGGGCACGCGGGCAAGGCAGGACTGGCAAAGACATCGAAATGGTTTATTTAATCAAGCAAACTTTCAAACCGTGCGGTAGGGGGAAATCTCTCTCTCTCTCTCTCCTCTCTCTCCTCTCCTCTCCTCTCTCTCTCTCTCTCTCTCCTCTCTCTGTGTGTGTGGTGTGTGTGTGGGGTTGGTTTTGTGTTAGTGTTAGTGTGTGTGTGTGTGTTGTGTGTGTGTGTGTTTTGTGTGTGTGTGTGTGTGTGTGTGTGTGTGTGTGTGTGCGCGTGGGTGCGTGTGTGTGTGTGTGTGTGTGTGTGTGTGGTGTGTGTGTGTGTGTGTGTGTGTGTGTGTCTAGGACTGGTGGAAATCCTGGCCACTACCTTAAACCTTTAGATATCCAAGAGATCACGAAAGATCGAATGGCGGGATACTCTCTCTCTCTCTCCCTCTCCTCTCTCTCTCCTCTCCTCCTCTCCTCTCTCTCTCTCTCTCCTCTCTCTCATCTCTCTCTTGTATCTCTCTCTCTTTGTGTCTCTCCTCTGTCTCTGTCTCTCTCTGTTCTCTCTCTGTCTCTCTCTGTCTCTCTGTCTGTCTGTCTCTCTCTCTCACTCTCTCTCTCCTCACTCTCTCTCTCTCTCTCTCTCTCTCTCTCTCTCCTCTCTCTCTCTCAAGATACACGCCCACGTTCACAGCGCGACAGTACAAACCTAAACACACACCTACATCATTATACAAACATGAGCGCATGGAAACTCGTGTGGAACTCGTGTATACATACAAAGAAGGACACAGGAAAGACTAAAACGAAGAAGCGAGAAGACGGCAATGCAGGGCGCGACAAACCGAGAACATCCCCTAAAGTAGAACAAGCTGAGCTCTTTTCTTAACGAGTCAAATTCTCAATTTACAGAAAATGCATGCGAGTTTCCCAACCACCTCACCCTTCTCACCCACCTCCACCCACCCCCCCCCCTCTCTCTCTCTCACACACACACACACACACACACACACACACACACACACACACACGCACACACACACACACACACACACCACACACACACACACACACGGTCTCACTCTGTCTCTTCTGTCTGTTCTGTCTGTCTCTCTATCTCTCTCTCTCCTCTCCTCTCTCTCTCTCTCTCCTTCTCCTCTCTCTCTCTATCTATCTATCTATCTATCTGTGTGTGTGTGGTGTGGACTCTGTGTGTGTGTGTGTGTGGTGTGTGTGTGTGTGTTGTGTGTGTGTGTGTGTGTGTGTGTGTGTGTGTTTTGTTTTGTTGTGTTTGATTTAGCGTCTTTTCACAAAATAGTGTTTTTAGACGGACCTTGAAATCATCCTGAATGACATTAGTATTTATCACAAATAGGAATACCCCGTCATTTCATATCCCCCACCAACGTAATACCATGTTTGACAGAGAGAAAAAAAATCAATAAACAATACCTATAATTTATATTTTTTTTTAAATTTCAAAACGAGCAAACTACAGAGCTGTCCCTATAGACTCCGAAGAAGAGATTTAGCTGCAGTGACAAGAAGTGATTTATCATCAATAATGGCTTTGAGATCGTCATCTTTAGTATTGTTTTGACTGCCGGATAATCGGGCAAATATTGCTTTGTGAACGACAATAGAATAAAATATGGAACGTTAACATTCTCTCTCCACAGGGACACCTAATGTCGTTTATATGTTTGCATTTTAACGCATTGAGTTTTACTCTGTAACATAAAGAGCTAACTTCTCGTGACTCATTATTAATACCTTTTTGCAATAAGGAGTCTTTACTGTCAAAAGTTGTGACATTGTGGCTTTCTTTTTTTATAGACTGCCTCCAGAAGATGATATCCCTCTTTTTACAGATAATGGAAATCTTTACAGTTGTGCAGCCATTTGCATTCCTTGCACCTTTCCTTGCCATTCTATCTGCCCAACATTTGCCTGGACACCACAATGAGAAGGGACCCAACAAAAAGTTACATCAGAACCTTTTGCATTAGAAAATTAACAAGATGCCTTATTTCAATTATAATGTCAGCTCTTTTCCTTCAGCTTAGTTGAAGTTAGCGACAGTAAAACAGATCTTGAATCCAACACACAAAAGAATCGTAAAATAATCATGGGAAGTGTTGCAATATACCCTTAAGGCCATGAGAATAGCTACCAGCTCTGCAGAGAAAATGGAATGGCCTTTTCCAACATGATAAGCTTAGTTCTTTCTTTAAGCCAGGAACAACAAATCCAGCACCAGCATTTCCATCATTATCACTGAACCGTCTGTATATACCTCCAAATGGTTCGATATAGAGCTCAACATCGATCGAAAAGAAAATGCTGCATAGTGAGGGCTATTTTCTTTTTTCAAAATACCATAGTCAACATCAAAATTGCTTTCATTAATTCCCATGAAGGAATGGGAGAGAATGGCGGGCACCTACATTATCTTTATCGTTTAATCCTGATTTGCTGTGAATGTCTGAAGTGTAAGTGGCAATTGTTGTCAGTGGTTTAATTTCTTTTGCCCTTTCGGAAAGTGAATATCGGATCTTAATGTTCTTTCTACTTCATTAAAATGATCAACAGAGCTACTTCTTAGAACATATTAGCAGTAGCTAGCCTGCGATAATCATCTAGAGCTATAACTCCTGCTTCTTTATATTAGCTAGAGTTGGAGCATGCACAGGTAAACCCAATGCTAATTTATACGCCTTGAGTCCACACACTGCAATTTCTTCAGTAAATAATTTGGAGCCGTAAAATATATTTCCTGTGCATATTGAGTTTTGACCTGACAGGGCAGTCGCGAGGTGAATCAAACATGGAGTGTCTTGACCCCAATAGTGCCTACTGACAATTTTGAGAATATTTAAACACTTTCTAGCTTTTGTTAAAGTATTTTCAATATGAATTTTCCACAAAAGTTTTGCATGAAAAATACACCTAGAATTTTACTGTATCTTTAAACTGAAGTTCGCTTCCATCAATGTGAAAGTTCGGCAATTTACTGGAGAATTACCAGCACTGAAAAACATCATATGGGTTTTTTATCAACAGAGAAACTTAGACCATTCTGGGTCATAAAATGACTTATTTGTCTAATTCGCATTGATACAGGGTTTAAATGTGCTTCAGTTTTCTAACAGGATACTGTTCTTTATATTAGCATCCGTCCACATGTCATCTGCATACTGTACTACAACTGTATGTTTTGACAGCACTTGAGGCAGGTCATGTATCAGTAAATTGAAAAGAAATGGAGCAATAAGTGAGCCCTGAGGAATTCCCATATGTAGATTTCTTGAAGTGGAATACGAGTGATCCACTTTTGTTTGTATTGACCTATTACATAGAAAATCTTTAATAAACTGATAGATACGCCCCGAAATCCCATTGGTTTTAAGTTTCAGCAGTAGTTGTTGAATGCCATACTTGATCGTACGCTCGTTTTATATCAAAGAAAGTAGCAAGAACATTTGTCGCGAGCGAATTGACGTTTGATATTTGTTGAAAGTTTTAGTAAGTGATCAATTGTAGACCTACCAGAGCGAAACCCTGCCTGATTGTTTGGAATTATATATTTTTTATCACAGTAATGAACTAATCTTACAGTTATGATTTTTTCCATCAGTTTACCAGTATGAGAAGTGAGAGCAATTGGCCTATAACTATGCGATCTGTTCTTTTGGTTTTCCGTTTTTTATGTACTGGAACAACTATTGACTGTTTCCATAAATCTGGCATAACTCCATCATCCCAGCAATTCGAAAACAATTAAATAGATACTGAATCCATCTCTCCGGCAAGTGTTTCAACATTTCATTTGAAACTTCATCGAGGCCGACAGACTTTCTTTTAGTACTCAATGACAAAATAGTTTCCTGAACTTCAGCGAGTGTAATGGGGGCATTGATGTAGAGACATAATATCAGGATCTGGATCTCTATACTCGTATTTTGTTTCCTGTTCTTCCCTATATAGTTTGCATTTGGGTGAGAGACTTTCTACCCTGCTGTTAAAAGAGAACAAATCTGCAAATTTATCAGCTTTTGAGCAGCAGTACGGGAGTCTGTTGTTATCAATTGATATACGACATTTTGAGAATTTGTCACCATGTTTCATACGACGTATTTTCTTCCATACCTTCTGGAATCTTTTGATGAGGTGATTTCTATTGAACTGTAATCTGACCAATATATCGTTTAGCACGGCATATTTTCTGTTAAAAGCTGACTTTGCTTCTTTCATTTCTCTGTGCTTGTGTGTGTGTGTGTGTGTGTGTGTGTGTGTGTGTGTGTGTGTGTGTGTGGTGTGTGTGTGTGGTGTGTGTGTGGACTCTGTGTGTGTGTGTGTGTGTGTGTGTGGTGTGTGTGTGTGTGTGTGTGTGTGTGTGTGTGTGTGTGTGTGTGTGTGGACTGTGTGTGTGTGGTGTGTGTGTGTGTGTGTGTGTGTGTGTGTGTGTGTGTGTGTATGTGTGTAAGATCTGATTGTCTCACTCTTCTTTTTTGTCTGTCTGTCTGTCTGTCTGTCTGGCTCTCTCTCTCTCTCTCTCTACTCTCTCCTCTCTCTCTCACTCTCTCTCTCTCTCCTCTCTCTCTCTCTTCATGTGCGTCCGCACGTGCGTATGTGCATGTGTAGTGTGTGTGTGTGTGTGTGTGTGTGCGTGTGCGTGCGCGCGCGCGGCGCGCGCGCGCGTGCGAGCTTACGTACGTTCGTGCATGTGCGTGTACACGCACGTGTGCGTGTGTGCGCGCGCGCGCGCGTGCGTGCGTATGGTGTTGTGTGTGTGTGTGTGTGTGTGTGTGTGTGTGTGTGTGTGTGTGTGTGTGTGTGTGTGTGTGTCTGTGTGTGTGTGTGTGTCTCTGTGTGTGTGTGTGTCTGTGTGTGTGTTGTATGTGTGTGTGTGAGTACAACAATGTTGAACTGACAGTAAATGGTTTCAGCAGCCAGTCAGTAGTGTGTGTGTGTGTGTGTGTAGGTGCGTGTGTGTGTGTGTGTGTGTACGTGCGTGCGTGCGTGCGTGTGTGCGTGCGTTGTGTGTGTGTGTGTGTGTGTGTTGTGTGTGTGTGTGTGTGTGTGTAAGTTGTGTGTGTGGGGGGGGGGTGAGAGTGTGTGTGTGTAATAATAATAATAATAATAATGTTTATTCAGTTTTTTACAGGCCGTTTGAACCCATCATAAACAAGAAAAAGGTTCGTTTCCAAAGTCAGGACATTCACAGAGTTGAGATCAAAAAGAAAGAAAATTCAATTAATGGAGTTCAAAAAAGATTCATGAAGATATACAATGCACAAGGCGAATACATGTACAACCTTTTTTTTTAACTGAGGTAAGATTAAGCCCGTCGCCTTATTTCAAGGCAGATGCAAATATATTGAGCAATTCTGAAAGCTAATGGGTTTTTTTAACTTTGAACAGAGTAAGTTAAGTTTGAGAAACTGATGGGTAGCTGCTATAGAACTGTGGGATGCACTTCTTCCGTACTGTTTTATACTTACAGCAAATGAATAAAAAATGACACACATCTTCTACACTGTTTGTATCATATTGTTTGCATATAGGGTCTATACTAGGTTTGCCATACAGGGAGATTCCATTTAAGGGCAGTCTGTTACATCTCAGAAGACATAAAGCTCGTCTGTGTTCATAAGCTGTGAGGTCCCCAATGTAATCAGCTTTCAGTAACTCCGGATGATAATTACAGTATTCTGGTACGAAGACATAGAGTCGTGCCACTCTTGACGAAACATGTCTTTCAATCTGCATGTAAAGACTGAGAAAAATTCCGGTTCGTACCCCGCTGACTGTAGTTCCCACACATAGCCAAAACCATGACTGCATAGCAGTTTTCGAACATGACTGACCCAGTTGCTCCTCCCTGACTTATCATGTGAATACAGCATATGTAACACTGTTTTGGATAACGATCGTCGGGCAGGATAGTAAGCGACACCAGTATTTGACAACACGTATATAGGCATCTATATAGACTGGGAACCTGCCACATTCACCCAGTGCCATATTATTCTTTACGTCTCTGCCCACTCCTAACAGCATTTTGCATACCTTTATCTGTACTTTTTCGATAGTCTCGTATTTTTTGAATCCCCAAATTTCAGATCCGTACAAAAGGATCGGTTTGATTTTTGTATCAAAAATTTTAAATACAGTATCTGCCGGCAGGTCCTTCAGTCTGAAGAACAATTTTTTGATACCCGCTACAGCTCTTAGTACTTTGCCTGAAAAATTATTCACACATTTGGTCCAGTTTAGGTAGAGGAAAAGATTACCCCCAAATAAGTGTAGCAAGACTCCACCTTGACCTGATTTCCGGCAAAAAAACACTTTTCACAGTTTTTGATGAAACCTCCGTTTTTAAAAACAATTACTTTTGTTTTGTCCATATTGACAGTAAGACCCCATTTGTTACAGTATTGTTCAAGACAGGTAATTTTTTTCTGAAGATCAGCTACAGAATCAGACACAAGGGCAATGTCATCAGCGTACATGAGAAGCAGAATACCAATAGGATCAGCAAAAATGTCTATGCCACGAGCCCCACTTGTTGCAAGTTCTAACTGAAGTTCAGATAGAAAAAGGGAGAATAATAGGGGGCTTAAAACACATCCTTGTCGAACGCCGAAAAGCAGTCAAAGTACTCTGTAATTTTTTGACCCACCCGTACTGCGGCTTTCACCTGACCATACATGCTCTCCAATGTTTTGAACATTTTACCATGAATCCCTCTGTGCAGGAGAAGATATAATAGTTTTTGTCTGTTAACACTGTCAAAAGCTTTGGGAAAAGTCCACAAAAAGAGTGTAAAACCTCCCTCCTTGTTTTGTTAGATATTTCTGTACCATTGACTGCAAAGAGAATATACTGTCTGTGGTACTGTAGCCTTTCCTGAAACCAGCTTGTGACTCTGGTATTTTATCGTTGTTTTCACAAAAGCGAGTTAATCTGCTGCTCAATATGGAGCAAAGATCTTACTGATACTATCCAGAAGTGAAATTCCTCGGTAGTTGTCCACTTTTCTGGGGTTCCCTTCTTATGAAGAGGAAATATCACAGCTTTTGACCAGCTCTCTGGATAAACACCATTCTCGAAAATTTCATTGAATAATGGATGCAGGAATCTTAAAGAAACACTGCTGGCATAGTGGAAAAATTCAGCTGGCAAACCATCCGGCCCAGGAGATTTTGATTTTTCATCCCGCCAATAGCTTTCACTATTTCTTCACGAGTGATTTCATTATCCAGTTCGGAATTCAAAACAGTTCTGACAAGCGGCAGTTGCGTGTTCTTTGAGGGCCTCTTTAACCTCATCATGGAAACTATTGTCATCTCTTTCCACATCGACATTGAACAGGTTTTGAAAATATTGAAACCATGACCGAGGTGTAATTGAATTCAAATCCTGCGATTTGGATGAAGTGAATGATTTTATTTTATGCCAAAAAGACTTTGAATTTGTATCCTCACAGGCTTCATTTATTTCCCTCAAAACACGTGTGTTGTGATCACTTTGTTTTATTTTACACAATGTTTAAAGTCAGCTTTTGAATCAAGATAACCGTACAGATCCTCGTCGGCATTTGTCTTTCTAAATATATTTAACTTGGAATATTTCGTTTGTTTCGTCACTTCGCATTCTTCATCCCACCATGGTGGTTGTGCACGTGAGTTTCGTACAGTCTGTCTTGACCCAGTGCCTGAGCGTGACCTCATTTTACTAGCCGCGTTTGCACGAAAGAAAGAAAACATTCAACCCCTCATCTACCCCTGTCTGCAATGCCGACGTGAAACTATGAAAATAGAAATCAGCATTTTCATTCATGATGTCCGTGAAGTTATCTGTATGTTGTTCTTTCCACATAAACCTGACGCCGTCTTCAAGGTTGATGTCATCTTCCCCCCTCCCTTCACTATTAATTTCACAACAAAAGGACGTTATAACAGGGAAGTGGTCAGACTCGTGCGATTTTCAATATACATATCTGCAACTATATCGAACACAGGGTAGAGCATATACAATAGTCAACAATACTTTGCCACGATTTGCCACGCACGTGATTTCTCCTTCACTGTCGCCCGAGTTCTGCCGTTTAGAATGTATGCACCATAATCTCTGCAAAGTTCAATTAATCTGTGCCCATAATTATTAGTCCCTTTGTCTTTGGATTTCCGAACGGAATGTGGCATATCAATTAGAAATTCATCTAAGACGTGTAAAAAATCTACATGTTCATTTTCATTATCAGGATCAGTGTCAGAGAGCCCATATGTACGGGCGTTAAAAGTCACCACACAGAAACCAGGGTAAGTCCGGATATTGTCTGGCAATTTCAGTAAGATGATTGTCCAATATATCAATACCACTCGTGGTCAAATCGTCATACACCACTGAATGCTCTGGGGCAATATACACAAAGGCTGCTAGAAAATCAAAAGCAGAATTTAACACTGATTTGTCCACCTTTAGAAACACACTGTCTTCAGCCGCTGCTGCCAACTGTTCTATCTTTTGCGCTATTGAATGTGAACACACACAGAAACTCCACCTTTCTGTCTCTCTGTACGTGGCGAAAAATAAACATGAAAGTCAGGAAATGCACATTCTATATCTTCTTTCTTACAAGACCAAATTTCTGAAAAAGCAAAAATTTAAACTGCTCACAAAAACATTATAAACGACATATGTTTCAATTTGTTGACAAGCCTTGAATGTTCCAAACCATGATTTTGAACAAATCAGATTTGACACTGTCATTTACTGAATTAGATGTGGCAGGAGGGACAAAGAAAGGTAAGATGGGGTGTGTTGGGGCATAAAAATGAAGCATCCACCTTTCCGATGACCACCTTTGACCGTGACGATGTGGCTGCCCTGGTTGAATCACGATTGGGTCGGCCTACACTTCATCTGACTCCTTGTCGTTCCACAAGTTTGTCAGTGGCAGGATCGTACACATGCGACTTGCCCTCTATCACCAGAGCGTCAAAACGCAGGAAACGCGCGCTTCCCCGCCTGTTTGGCCTCCTTCAGGAACGGTAGCAGTCTTCGGCGTTTCTCTCTCACCCTGGGCTGAAGTCCTCGTGATGGAGACATCAGAGCGCCTGTCTTTCATTTTTCTGCTTTCAGTCAGGATGGATTCTTTCTCTTTGAATTTCTCAAAGGAAACGATAATGGGGTGGGTGTCTTTCCTCCTCTCAGTCGGTGGGCACGTTCGATTTCCACATCGTCCCTCCCTAATTTCTCCTTCAACACAGACTTGACGGCGTTTTCACAGTCCTCCCAGGTCTCAGTCCCTTCCCCACGGCGGGGGATACCATGGAAGATGAGGTTTTTTCTTCTGCCCCGTCCCTCCAGATCGTCTAGTTTTGACTCTAGCCGTTCCACTTTTTCTTTAAGTTGTTTGTTTTCATTCATGACATTGGCTATGTCTGTCTGAATGTTGTCCATTTGTTCTTGTGTAGATGCATGCATGCTGTCCATTTTCTAATCCATTCTGTTCAGCATATTCACAACATCGGCAATGGTCGGCTCTGAATCGGAAGAAGTGTTCCGTTTGTTACCCCTACCAGGGGACGGGTATGGTTACCTGACAGAGACGACTGTTTTGAATTTTTTGAAGGTGGGGGTCCTGGGTTCAGTTCAACGTCGCCGCATTGAAGCATAAAGGCGACCAAAAACACAAGTGCCACTGCCATTGCCTCACGACCACCGACACGCATCACACCAAGTATTGCGGCCTTCTCCTGTGCGCGCCGGCACATGAATTTTTGAAAAGTCCAGTAAAACGAGCCACAAATGGCTCGGAAGCACAAGGGACTACTTGGCATGTTTTTGAAGATTGATTACCACATTACCACTTTATCTTTTCTAGCGTGCTGTAAGGTTGTATCCACTTTGCTTCACTACAGCGGAGCTCGCCAAAAAAGCGTCCTACTCCGACCGTGACGTGAACTCAACTCTATTTGTGTGTGTGTGTGTGTGTGTGTGTGTGTGTGTGTGTGTGTGTGTGTGTGTGTGTGTGTGTGTGTGTGTGTAAGTGTGTGTGTGTGTGTGTGTGTGTGTGTGTGTGTGTGTGTGGGTGGTGTGTGAACACAAACACAGTAACATTGACTGTAAGAGAGCAAAATTAAAAAGGAAACGGTATTAGTTACAACCACAGATACAGACAAACACATTACAGGACAAAACATAATGCATTTGGACCTCTTGGGTCTTGTTTAGGCACAAGCAAACAACATTTAGGACAATGAAAACGGAGAACGTTTTCATGTAACAGCCATTTTGCAGCGAATATGAGAAGATAAGTGGTTTCTCGTTGTTCGTTGTGATTGTCCTAAATGTTTGCTTTCGCCTAAAGAAGACCCAAGAGGTCGAAATGCATTGTGTTGTATCCTGTAGTCTGTTTGTCTGTACCTGTGGCGGTAACTAACACCTTTTCGTTTTTAAATTTTGCATCATGTTCCGCCCTCAGTCACCTCGTTTTGAAGCTATAAGAGAGCAGCCAAAGTGGAGATATAGCTGTTTGAAGGAAGAAAAACCTACAGACGGGGATACTAAAAACCTACAACATTGACATTACATAATGAGCGCTTGCCGTGCCCTGTTGCAATATCTTGTATCAATGCCTTTTTTATGCGGACTATCTTTTACTCTGCTCTTAATTAGCGTCGTTCCTGTCCATGATTCATTCCATCCACGAAGATCGCCATGCTGAATCAATACGCGATGATTTTCTTAGCAAAGCTTCATACTACATGCCAAGAAATGCATGCTCCTGCCACTCATTGTCATTCACCTCGTCGATTGCAGAAGGAAAAGGCAGTCACACACACACACACACACACACACACACACACACACACACACACACACACACACATACACACACACACACACACACACACACACACACACACACACACACACACACACACACATACACACGCACACACACACACACACACACACACACACACACACACGCGCCCCACACACACACACACACACACACACACACACACACACAACACACACACACACACACACACACACGCACACACACACAGGGATTGACATTAACTGCCGCATACCATCTGTTAAAATCTTCGCCCTTGTATTCGAAAATCTGAGAGAAGACGACCTGAAACAATGTTCGTGTGTACTGAATGTTGACAAAACACAAACAAGGAAGAAAAACAGCACACTCCTCAAAATCACTTTTAACCTCCCTCGTCTTCCCGATAAAACTACAAATTGATGGCAAATCGTACTCTGTGCACCCCTATAGGCCTCCCGTCCGACAGTGCACGATATGTCAGAGACTGGACCACACCAGGAAGCAGTGCAGGGCGAAGCAGGGGAAGTGCAGCAGGTGTGGGGAGAGCTCACATTCAAGGAAAGATTGCAAGGCAGAGTGCCCACAATGCGCGAACTGCAAAGGGCAGCACTCTGCTGCGTACAGACACTGCCCAGCAAAGAGTGTGGTCAAGGCCGCAGATACCCTCAGATCCAAACAGTGCATGCCCTTTTGTGACGCCATGGCAGCAGTAAAGAAGGCGGATGCCAAGTGTGAGTCAGCAAACGACATCAAGATCACATATGAACCCTCAATCAACTCCTCATCCTGCTCTAGTGCGAAGAATTTGTATGCTGATGCTGTCAACTTTGGCCGTACTCCCCCCCTCATTCTCTTCTTTTCTGTCATTTGTTGTCTTCCCTGCTACTTCCGTTCTTCGACAACAAGAAGACCCTTAAAATGTGTTTCAAAATTTGCTCTCGATCTATTCAACCTCTCTCCCTCATGCGTCATCTTTCCTATCCCTGCGTGAAAAGATCGGCTGCCTGAAACAGTCGGAAACATTCATGTCCTATTTCTCTTCATCCCGCTCAACTTCTGCTGTCCCTAAGGAGATGTCTACACCCTCTACTGCCCCTGAGGAGACTACTACACCTCCTGATACCCCTGAGAAGGCAGCTACACCGCTTGCTGTTATTGAGGAGACGTTTCCACCTTCAGCCAACCATAAGGTGACGTTTCGTCCTTCAGCTGTTTCTAAGAGGACGACTCATCCTCTTGCTGGCCCTGAGGAGGCTCCTGCTCCTCCTGCTGGCTCCGAGGAGACTCTCCTTCCTCCTACAGGCCTTGGGAGACGCCCCCTCCTCCTGGTGGTGCTGATGAGTCTCTTCCATTTCCTACTGGCCCTGAGGAGACACTTCCTCCTCCTGCTCGTCCTGAGGAGACACCTCCTCCTCCTGCTTCCCCTTCTCCTGCTGACCCTGAGGAAACTCTCCCTCGTCCTGCTGGCCTTGAGGAGACTCCCCCTTCTCCTGCTGACCCTGAGGAAACTCTCCCTCGTCCTGCTGGCCATGAGGAATCACTCCTCCTGCTAGCCCTCAGGAGACCCCTCCTGCTGGCCCTGAGGCGTCAGCTTCTTCTCCTTCCGGCCCTGAGGTGACGTCTCCATCTACTGCTGACCCGGCGGTGACTTCTCCTCATACCGGTCCTAAGGAGATGATTCCTCCTGTAAGCCCTGAGGTGACCTATTCACATTCTGCCAACTCCGATGTGACGACATCACTTACGGCTAGCGCTGATTTGCAGTCTCCACATTTGCCTAGCCTTACTACGTCAGCTTCACACAGATAATAATCCTGTTATCATTTATTTTACTAATCTCATTTTTTCCAGTAAATGTAGATAATTCTGATGGAAGAGCTTTCAAATATTGACATCTTCCAATGGAACTATCGTTCCATTATCAGAAATATTGATGAACTGATACAACATTTGTCATCAAATCAGTTTAAAGTCTTATTACTACAATCTTTAAACGTAAGTAAAAAATAAATTACCCCATATTCCGAATTTTCATTACCACCTGTGTACAATCAAGATCAGTCTGGTAAGATCAACACAGCAGTATATATCATCGAAATATTGATTACCATCCTACGAAATCTCCTGTGCCTTTGAACATTCCCCATTTAAACTCTTCCGCTGCTATGGCAAAATTCAACAGCAACTTAGTTGTTAATATTGTTTCCGACTATCTTCCAAAAGGTCCAGATAATGATAATACAGAATGGTTGCGAAACTTACCTAATAAGGAAAAATGGCTCATAGGAGGTGATTTTAATGCGCATTCAGCTCTCTGGGACGATGGTTGTAAAAGAACCATAAACCTCCACCTTCACATCTCCTTCATTTCTCCTGAATTAGCTCCAGACTGTATGTGGGAAACTTCTCCTGATACACTAGGTAGTGATCATTTTCCTATACATATAAGATGAAACGAAAAGTTGGGTCCTGTTAATTCAATACAAGATAAAATCAGGAAATATAATTACAATCGAGCAGACTGGGATAAATTTACATCAATTTTAATATCTTCTTCTACTCTTCTATTCCTCAAAATGAAGACGTAGATCTTATGTATGATCATTTCACAAGATCTGTTCTTCATGCGGCTGATTCTTCTATTCCCAGATGTTCGTGTGTTTCTGCATCTAAATATGCAGGGAACTTGTGGTGGACAGACAAGTGTGAAAGAGCAAAACAAGAAAAGATTTTCTAAGTATAAAATCTATCTATGCAGTAGATCTCCATCTAAACTCAGAGATTCAAAGGTGGCTAAATCAGCATATAACAAAATATTAGCCAAAGCAAAGTGTGAATATTGGTCAAGCTTTTGTGAGGAAGAGGTAAGTTCTCCTTCAGATAGAAGTAAAATATGGAAGAAAATCAATATATGAAGCACGGGGTTTTCATTCCTAAGTGCAAAGTAACATTTGAAGATAACAAATTTCCAACAGCTTATCAAAAAGCGGAAAAGTTTGCTGATATATTTTCGGTAAACAGCAGACTAGAAGGTCTTTAAAGAAAATGTAAGACATACAGACAGGACCAGGAAGCTAAACTAGAAAATAAAGATCCAGAATCTAACGATAACTTATACTTCAACTCTCCTATTACGTTTTTGGAACTAAAAGAAGGAATCTCAACATTGATTAATTAAATGAACAGCTGTTGGCCGTGATGAAATTTCCAATGAAATGCTGAAACATTTACCAGATAATTGGGTGCAGTCTCTTCATAAAATAATGGAAACATGCTGGAGTGAAGGTAAATTACCAGCCGTGTGGAAACGTTCAATTATAGTTCCCATACTTAAAAATGGCAAACCCTGTAGAGATGTCAACAGTTACAGGCCAATCTCTCTTACTTCACACACATGTAAGTTAATGGAGAAGATAGTAACTGCTCGCCTAATTCATTATTGTGATAAAAACAATGTTATTCCAGTTCATCAAGCTGGTTTTAGGTCGGGAAGATCTACAACGGATCACTTGGTGAAGTTATCTACCAATATAAAACGCCAATTTGCTCGTAGGCAAAATGTGCTGGCAACATTTTTGACATTAAACAACCCTACGATCAAGTGTGGCACGCTCAATTGTTATTTAAACTGAAAAGAGCAGGTATTTGTGAGAGAATGTTTTCGTTTGTAAATGATTTTCTTTCCTGTAGAACTATTGAAACAAGAGTTGAAAATGCATATTCTTCCCAGAGAGATTTACATATGGGAGTTCCTCAAGGATCCATCATTGTTCCTTATCTTTTCAGTATTATGATATCAGATCTGTCTAAGAAGATATCAAAGAATGTTAAGATTGTTCAATATGCTGATGACATTTGTATTTGGTTGGTTGCAAAATTGAAGTATATTTCAAACAGAAAACTGCAACAAATTCAGATCTTTTATCAGTCTGAATTAGACAAGATAAGTGCTTTCTTGACAGAGAATGGTTTCTCTTTATCTGTTGAAAAAACTCACATGATGGTATTTAGTGCTGGTGACCCTCCCAGAAGATTACCTAGTTTCTTTATCGACGGAGCTGAGCTACAATTCAAAGACCTAGCACAATTCTTAGGTGTCTACTTTACATCGAAATTATGGAAATTTTACATTGAAAACAGTCTATCAAAAGCTCCAAAAAGCTTAAATTTCCTTAAAATTATAAGCAGACACAATTGGGGTAAAGAAACAAAAAGCTTGACGCTTCTTGCAACATCTTTGGTTAAATCAAAGCTGACTTATGGCCAAGAAGTTTATTTTTCTGCTCCTAAATATCTTATGAAGAAATTACAAAGTATTGACTCAAAGGCATATAAATTAGCTTTGGGAGTTCCTGTCCACATTTCGACTATTGCTACGTATGGGGAGGTTGGTGTTCTACCTTTGAACGAGTATCGAGAACTGTCTTCAGCTAAGTACATTATAAGAAGCAGTGCTGTTGAAAATGTCAACGTGAATAAAAATGTACTTTGATCAGATCGTCAATTTCCAAAAAGAACAAAGGCCATAAAATCTTTGACAACAATAGCCACTTATACTTCAGATATTCACAGTAGATTAGATCTGAAAACTAAAGATATAGGTAAGCGTTCGATTACGTCTCCAATTCCTCCATGGGAACTGAACAGAGCAGATTTTGA
>CM031597.1:88048120-88050620 GCA_018398815.1 Conus ventricosus | reverse complement strand
GATTTTTTTTTTTGCAAAAGGTAAACGAAAAACAAATGAAATGTATTCAAGTTTTTGTTTTTGTGAATTCTTCCTCTCTTTTTTCTTTGCCAGCGTCAAATAAGCTTCGTTAAGGATCTCATGAGATTCCAGAGGATTTGTATCTACTTTCCGAATCGCACAAATTACATAGAGCGCTACCCTATAGCCTACTATCCCTCCGTTACTGAAATATTAAATTAGCCTGATTAAGGACATTGTCATGTTGTCTTTATTGGTTTTGAAGAGGTGATAATCCACGGAAGAAACCCTGTAGAATCCGCCGACTTAAGTCTTCGTCTTGGTCTTCTTAATGATTCCCTTTTTTCTCTTGACTTCACGAAAGATACGATCTCTCTCTCTCTCTCTCTCTCTCTCTCTCTCTCTCTCCTCTCTCTCTCTCCTCTCTCTCTCTCTCTCTCTCACACACACACACACACAACACACACACACACACACACAACACACACACACTTTTGTCTTCCTGATGCCGTTGAAAAGCTTCTCTTTTCAATATGGTATAGTTTTACAGACAAGACCTTCTACAAGCCTACAAAGTCAGTAAAATCATTTTAAAGCACACTCACTCTTGGTTCTTTGCAGTTAAATTAAATACAACAAATATTCTGGTCTTTGGTTGGAGGGGGGGGGGGGTGGATGGATTCTTAGCAGCAAGCAACTGACAGCTTTGCAAGAATCAAGACGTTTAAGTCACAAACACTTTCAAATATTTACAGATGTTGTTTATGGAGGAAAAAAAACTAAGAGAACGGTTACCGAAATCCTTGATGCTGTGAGGAGTCTGACATCCATTGGTCCGTCACTCTTCTGGGATCCTTTTGGTTCCTATACAGAGCCAGTGTTCACGTACCTGTCTGAAGGCTGGCGTTTGGATTCTGAAGCTGTAAAACAAAGAGAAACCTACTATACGTTTCCACGAATCAATTTCAAGACATGCCAGTAAAACATTACAAACAAAGCGCTCTATTAGATGGCAGGTAGATGTCATTTTAATATAAAAACCACGACTTGTGATATGCGCCTTCTACAAAATAAATTAACAAAATCAAAACAATACTTTGAAAAAACAAAAACAAAAACGCCAGATTTCTTCTGGAAATGGTTTTGCTTAAAGCATATGGAATTGTCAAGGTGTCAAATACGACAACACTTTCTTGTTAACAGACCGAGTCTGAAAATGACCTAAATGATTATACAAACGGTGCTATTCATTTAAAAAATATATTAAGTGAAGTCAAAATATTAGTCATTGTGGATATTTTACATTCTGTGACGCTCCTGAATCATTTTGCCCTAAAGTATGTGGATTGAGAAGTCAAAAGGTCAGTTTGAGGCATGCAAATATTGGCCATTGTGCAGAACTGAAAAGGCAGAAAAAAATGAATGTTTGTTCTATGTTCTGGCTTGCACCCAAATTTCCATAAAATGTCAATCTCATTTAGGATCAATAACACAAGATGATCTGATGCGCATGCAAAATTACTCAAAAGTGAGGATAAATCAAACAAAACAAAGCTTGTGAGACATTTGTAACTGTTGCTTTTAGCCTAGGAAAGAGATCAACAAAAGAGGAACACAATGCGTAAACAAGGGAATCGATATACGAAGAGTTGATTGAATAGATTCAACCCATAAAGGATCCTAAATTTCAGCTTAATGTTCGTTTGTTTTTCTGTGATTGCATAATCAAATCGTTGAATGCTTATTTTTTGTCTTTCGAAAGGTTTGTCTTCGGATTGTTGTTTTTTTCGTTTATAAGTCGTGTGTTGAATACCTTTTCCTTTTGTTAACTGTGTCGGGTTACATCCCTATCTACATGAAGTGAAGACGTACCTCAATACTTACCACAATTGTCTGTCATGTTACATTGGTGTCATGTCGTGTTATGTCATGTCCTCTCTCTCTCTCTCTCTCTCTCTCTCTCTCTCTCTCTCTCTCTCTCTCTCTCTCTCTCTCTCTCTCTCTCTCTCTCTCTCTCTCTCTCTCTCGCAAGCACTCTCGGTGTGTTGATTCAGAGGAGGTTAAAAGTGACTGAAACAAGGAGAGACACTGTTTGGCAACGGCGTCTTTTGGCCTTGTTGAATAAACCATTCATTCTTTCATTCATTCATTCATTCATTCATTCATTCATTCATTCACTCATTCATTCATTTCTCTCTCTCTCTCTCTCTCTCTCTCTCTCTCTCTCTCTCTCTCTCTCTCTCTCTCTCTCTCTCTCTCTCTCTCTCTGTCAAGTACTCTCGGTGTGTGCATTCAGAGGAGGTTAAAAGTGACTGAAATAAGAAGAGAAACTGTTTGGCAACGGCGTCTTTCCTTAAACGAAAGTAAACAGACGTAGACTATTTTTCTGTAGACACTGGCGTCCCTCGTAATTTCTTAGTCTTTACACTGTTTAACATGAAAGAAGAAAGAAGTGATAACGACGGACTGGTCTTTCAGTTGACCGCCCAGTCCTCAGCTA
>CM031597.1:88038120-88043120 GCA_018398815.1 Conus ventricosus | reverse complement strand
GGTGGGTGTGAGGTGGAGATGCGGGGTATTTCACTTGTTCCTTTTTATTTTGATTAATTAAAAATCGATTAATTGAAATAAAAAGAAGCAAGTAAAATGTGATCTGAAAACATAAAGGACATTACTGGTTCCAGTGCCTAGTAGCGTATGATTGTGGACGAAATATTGTAGATACCTCTCACAGCCTGCGGGGTCCACCACGGTGCCTTTAATGGGTTCTGTCATGTCACGATGAAAACATACAACGAAATGGAAATCACTTTCATTCTTTTCAATAAAAACAAGATTAAGTAATGTGTTTTCTGCAATAGTTCATCGAAAATCTGAAAACAGTATGTAAGTTTTCATGTTTGTGAGTCCCCCCTCCCCCACCCCTTCTAATTTCTTGCTAGCGTCAGATCAGCTTCCTTCAGGTTCTCATGTGATTCCAGAGGATTTGTATCTACTTTCCAAATCGTACAAATTACATAGAGCGCTACCTTATAGCCTACTATCCCCTCGCTATTGAAATGTTCAATAAGCCTGTTAAGGACACTTGTATTGTCTTTATTGATAGTTGAAGAGGCGGTAATCGGCTGAAGAAACCCTGTAGAATCCACCGACTTAAGGCTCTGCCTTGGTCTTCTTAATGATTCACTTTTATCCCTCAGTTTCACGAAAGATCCTACCAGACTCCTCCTCTCTCTCTCTCTCTCTCTCTCTCTCTCTCTCTTTTCTCTCTCTCTTCTCTCTCTCTCTCTCTCTCTCTCTCTCTCTCTCTCTCTTCTCTCTCTCTCTCTGTGTTTTCCATACCATCAAAATGCTTCTCTTACTTTTCATAATTGATACATTGCTACAGACAAAACCTCCTATAAGCCTTCAAAGTCAGTAAAATCCTTTAAAAGCAAAACTCACGTTCCACTTCTTGCAATTGATTTAGATACAACAAATATTCTAGTATCTGGTAAAGGGGGAAGGAGGGAGATATTTAGCATAAGTGACTGACGGCTGTACGGTAATCAAGACGTGGAAGTTACAAACACTTTGAACTGTTTAGAGATGTTGTCTACGACAAAACTTTGTATGAATGCATTACTCATCGAACTCTGTTGGAAAGGTAAGAGAGCAGTTACCAAAATTCTGAATACTATGAGGTGGATATCATCCATTGGTCCCCCGCTCTTCTGAAAACTGTTTGATTCCTACACGGAGCCAGTACTCACGTATCTGTCTGAAGGCTGGGGTTTGGATTCTGAGGCTGTTAAACATACAAAAACACACCACACGTTTCCATTAAACAGTTTCTTAATGTTCCAATCAGAAAAACAAATACAAGAGGAAAGATCTGTTAGGAAACATTAACATTTTTTTCATAAAAAAACGAGAAATGTGTTTAACATTGGGTTAGACTTTATAACACACACATAACTAGCGACCAGAAGAAAAATATGTTGGCAATCTAGTGAGATCCTTCTTCTACCAAATCAATTTACAAAAATCCTATTTATGTCTAACTAAAATTCCAAAAATACCAAACATCTTTACTTAAATTAGCTTTCGTAAAATAAAATAAAAATAAAGTATCGGCCGTATCAAGGTGTCAAATATGGCAACACTTTCGTATCTGCCTTTAAAGACAGATTCATTTAATGCTACAAACGAAACACTCCGAAATTGAACAAAATGACATATACAAATTTAATGGTTATGTTCATTTTGAGATACATTTGGTACAGAAAAATATGTCATTCATTACAGTGAAGATATTTTGTGATGCTCTTGTACAATTCCATCTCAATCATGCGGACTGACAAGTTAAAGACTGTCGCTAGGTATTGAGTCTGAGACGATCATTTTGTCCCTTTTACTGTTTGGAAAAGGCATACAAAATCACATTTGTTCTATGTTCTTAAATGCGCCCAAATTTGCATAAAACATCCATCTTATTAAGGAACAATAACACTAAATTGTCTGATGTGCATGCAGAATTACTCAAAAATGAGAACAAAACAAAGGTAACTACATTGTCGGGATCTTGTTTACTGTTCCGTTTAAGCTTGGAAATAATTAACAGAAGAAGAAGCACAAAGCACAAAACAAATGAATTCATATGCAAAGATTTAATTGAATGGATTAAACCCATAGAGGATTCTTGACATCAGTTTTCGATTTTTGGTTTCTGTATGAAAACTCGTAAATTCCATAATCATTCATTTCTTTTCGTTTTTTCAAAGACGCTGGATATTTTTGGATTTCTGCTCTTTTTTTAAATTTAAAATGATTTGTAAAAATATTTTTTGAGTTGAATGCCTTTTCATTTTATAACTTTTTTTCGATTGCATTCTTGTCTACATGGTGTTAACACTTATCGCAGTAATATCTCATGGCATGTTATGTCATGCCATGTACCTCTCTCTCTCTCTCTCTCTCTCTCTCCTCTCTCTCTCTCTCTCTCTCTCTCTCTCCCTCTATCTCTCTCTCTCTCCTCTCTCTCTCTCTCTCTCTCTCTCTCTCTCTCTCTCCTCTCTCTCTCTCTCTCTCTCTCTCTCTCTCTCTCTCTGGGGGGCACGCTCGGTGTGTGGATTCACCGTAAGTTAAACGTGACTGAAAAAAGAAAAGAAACTGTATCAAAATGGCGTTGTCTCTCCAATACAAATAAACAGACACAAACTATATTTCTGTAGACCCTGACATAGCTTATAGTATCTTCGTCTTTTTATGGTTTAATATGAAGAGAGAAAGACGTGATGAGCATGCACCAACCTTCAAGATTACCACTCGGTCCTTAGACACAAACATGAGCACCTTGTGTGTAGTTATGTCCCAAGCAATATTCATGACCTGCTGCTTCTTCGGCCTATGAATGCTTCTAATCATAAGTCAAGACACCTGTAGAGATACTTTTACCCTCCATGTATGAGGGTTCACACAAAGTTAGAACGGCTTTGCGGTTTAGAATATTAATGTATTCACCTTTCCTCGCTGCCAAAATACAAGGTCGATATGCCAGCAACGGCGTGAAATTTACGGTTTCAGATAATGTTATTATCATTTTCATCCCCGTCTGTTAACCTTTAACCAAAAGACCAGAGCATGCAAAATAGAGACTGGTTAAGAACGTTACTCAGATAGTGTCTCATCCTCTTTTCGTTGAAAATGTTGTGGATACTTCAACAGTAGGATACCGAGGATTCCTGACGTTTTCCAGGACAGAGGACCTGCAATTGATCTTATCTCCGTGTCACCCAAAGTTAGCTTCTAAGTGCTGAATGAGGTGTAAAAGACGATCCATCAGTTTGTGATCACGTGCTAGATTTGTATCTCTTAAAAACATGTTGATGTGCATCAAGCTGGAGGTCGAATGCTAAATGTTGTTCTAAACAGACACACTGGCAATAATTCCAAAGTTATCTCCTACAGCATTCTGAAATAAAGTTACGATGAAGATGCGAACGAGGTTGATGGCCTCTTTTAGAAAACTACCCGAAGCTCCTGAATTCTCTGAAAAGGTTAAGAAAAACATGAAACATTTGCCAAACTGGAAAGACATGATAGAATCAAGTCTGCCAAGAACCCGATAATGCAAGGGAACGTACCTTTCCATTGTGTTTGTGTGTTAGAATGATGTCTGAACAAGGAGAATTAGCCCGTTAAGCAACGAAAAGATAAAATCCTAACGGGCACCATCATTAAAAAGAAATACAAGCCAAAAATACACACAACAAATCACACACAAAAAAGGTGCAGGAGAATGCTTTATAATAGACAATACACAACAGAAACTTGATTTTTCCCCAAATATGTCCTTTACACACGTCACAAATATCTGACATAAAAAACGTACCAACACTCCTTCCCTAACGCTTTTCGGCTGTGTTGTTGGAAATCTTGTTTTCGAGCAGTTTGCTTTAATATCATTTGGCTGAAGAAGACCTGTTAAAAACATTGTCCATTTTGCATTGTTCACTGAATAGTCGTTACTTTACACTCGGATTTCTATGTTTCTTTGGATCTTAGCTTGATAAGGTAAGAGCTTAAGCAAAAAGACAGTACTGGTCACTGTTCTGCATATAGGACGTGTCAAATCATGGACATGCAAAACAAAATGCGGTCCGAAATTAAAATGAAATAAGAAAGAAAACGTGGTATTAGTTTATGACACTGTCCAATAAAAAAGCAACAAAGAATTTCCCCCTCCACAGAGTTTTCAGCATGTGCTATACTTATGTTCCATCGAAAGTTTGCCTCATCATCGTTAGAAATTAAGATAGGTAGAACCATCTGAGAAATACGAAAGATTACAAAGTGATTATGAGGCCTCTATTTACTTCATGGTGTCCTACCATAAGATCAATAATGCTACTGGATAAAATCAGTTCGTATAGATCGAACATCTTTACATTATACTGACTTATCTTCCTGATGAATGGTTGTTATGTTCTACAGACTATTTCAGAAGTATTGGGCAAGTGAAACTGTACCGCACATTAAGGAAAACAGCAACTACAATTGTAGAAGTAAACGACTTTTACTTGGAAGATTAACGTTCATTCGAGTTATCATGAGGAAGATGGTGGTAGCGGTGTAACGATCTGTAATCACTTCACCCCCGGAAATCACTTCCGGGTGGATGAAGGGCGCGTGCCCAGTCCACACAGACCTCTTCCACCCCAACCCTTTTTTCCAAAACAATTCCCCCCCCCCCCCCCCCTTCCTATAAGACAGATATGAAGGAGGGGAGGTATTTGGGGGCGGGGGAGAGGTCCGACCTGACAAAACGTATTGATTCAAGACCGATTGCGGCTGAAGTTGACGGAGGGGGGGGGGGGGGCGGGCCGGAGGGAAGGGGGGGGGGATCAGGACCTGACCCAGAGCTTACCGCCACCCCACCACCCACCTCCCACCCCTCATGCCTGTTCCAGAACCAGTCCCTCGTGAGCGATTTGTGGTGGGTATAGAAACACCCCAGGAAGTGAAACGAACAGGTGCTCCTTCATCCTTCTCTGACATATACAGTGGGC
>CM031597.1:88020620-88035620 GCA_018398815.1 Conus ventricosus | reverse complement strand
GTGACATGGGCAATTCAAAGCCGTTTTGTTAATATGTAACAATAAACTGCCGTGAGCAAAAATGTATTTTGAGAAGCTCACTCCACTGCTCTCTCAGCCCCGCTGGCGCCAACGACTCTCAGTGAGATCCAAGGTATTTGTGTTGTTCTGGTGTTCTATCTGGCTTCCTTCCAGACGAGTGGTCGTGCAGTTCATCGATTTGAAATGAGCCTGTTGGCATGATAACATTCAGAAACGGGCTAATTCAGCGCTTGTCTATGAGTTCACTTTCCAGCGAGGTTTGGTGCATGTTGCCAATTTCACAAATCATGTTTCCGCAAGATATGGGAAGTTGTGTAATCTTTACGCACGTGAAATGGTTTCCACAACTATTTCAGACAAACGTATGACAAAATAAACGCAGAAAACATCGTGCTTAACGGTGATTTGGACATGTAGCACTCTCGCGTGACAATGACCTTGGCATTTGCAGTTAATATCAGGTGTCGTCTTTGTTTCTATAAAACTGGTTTGGTTTTGTTCATGAAATTATTCTACCACTTCCTTTGCTTTGCTGTGCTGTTTTCTCCATAAACATTCGCAGCACATACCAGTGGGGATCACTTCGTCCAGAGAGAGAGAGAGAGAGAGATAGAGACAGAGAGACAAAGACAGAGACAGAGACAGACAAAGACAGAGACAGAGACAGTCACAGAGACAGTCACAGAGACAGTCACAGAGACAGAGACATACAGAAAGAGAAAGACTTTTTTTTTAATTGTGGTCCCATGAACTGAAGTATGTATTCAAAAAAGGGGTAGAAAGAAGAAAAAAAAAGAACGAATAAAAGAAAAGCCTGAGAGGGGGCCGTTTTCCGGTGGGGCAAAAGGAAAGGTAGCAAAAGTGGGGGAAAGAGTGGGAAGGCACGTGTGTGTGTGTGTGTGTGTGTGTGTGTGTGTGTGTGTGTGTGTGTGTGTGTGTATGTGTGGTGTGTGTGTGTGTGTGTGTGTGTGTGTGTGTGTGTGTGTGTGTGTGTGGTGTTGGGCAGAGAAATTAAGGCGGGGGGGGGGGGGGGGCGCGAAGGGATGACCATGTCAAAAGATTAAACCCACCAGGAGAGGGAGGAGAGCAGAGGGAAGGGGCGTTTCTGTACAAAACATAAGGGTGTTGCTATATAAAACAGGAGAAAAACTTCTGGACTGTTTGTAAATGTCTAGGAGAAGGGAGGAGTGTGGATGGCAAGGAAAGGTTTAGGGGTGGGGTGGGGTGGGATGGGGAATTCCGGAACCTATCTTCTCCCTCCCTCTAATACGCACTTGAGACATCTGTATTTAGATAGTCATAATCAAGATATTACAATGAAAACAGTCATTTCCTTCCAGTGCCATTTGACGTTTTTCGGTTTGGTCGCGGTCAGTTTATACACAATTTTGATATCTGTTGAAACGGTCAGTACGGTGACTTTGGTAATTCCGGTTCTTAGGATTGAATTTGGCATTATTTTCTTGTTGTTTCCCATCCACACACTCGCAAACACACACACACACACACACACACACACACACACACACACACACACACACACACACACACACACACAGAGAGAGAGAGAGAGAGAGAGAGAGAGAGAGAGAGAAACACACACATACACACGCGCGTGCGCGATTGACAAATATTTTACACACACACACACACACACACACACACACACACACACACACACACACACAACACAGAGAGAAACACACACATACACACGCGCGTGCGCGATTGACAAATATTTTACACACACACACACACACACACACACACACACACACACACACACACACACACACACACACACACATAGTTATTTGACCAAATGTAGTGATACGTTACCCCAAAGCCACTATAATGTCCACACCACTCCTGCTTTCCCATTGACCTTGACCAGTCATGATGGTCACGATGGAAATATTTCTGCCAATATATGCAGCCAATTTTCACAAAGAATCCGACCGATCTTGCCATAACCACAGCATACATAGAACGCTGTCAAGTTTTACACATTCAGGGCGCGATTGCATTCGTCCGTTTACGGTTACAGTTACGGCAAAAATCACTCAAGAAGAACTGAAGAAGGCTTGATTCCATTTGTTCAATTACGGATACAGCAACGGATGCGGTTACGGTTACTTTTATCTTGACCTGTGCATGCAGCGACCAGTCCCGTGCCAGACGGGTTAATGGATTGGGTGTGTCTATCGTTCTCATCATTTCTCGTAAATTTTCGTGCCATTTTCTTTTACACCGGAAAGTGACTTTGAACTAGGTGAGGAGCCATACTCCAGGCGAGTAAGCTGGCACCAGCCACAGTAGAACAGCCCATAGGACTGGTCACAGAGGAAACGTGATTTCATCTGACCTCAGATCGCAAGATTGGAGCAATGTCAGTCCCGAGTATATGGAATATACAGGGGCAGCATATCTGCAGACATGAGAGCTGTTTGTCCATGAAGACATGTCATGACTGAAATAAAAAGGGAGGAAAAGGAATGGTTCTTTGTGTCAACGCTGCTCGCTTTGCTGCACGATATCACCGCCAATGTGCACACACTTTTTTATTTCCTGGACACCGTAACGGACGCCGTAACCGTAAACAGATGAATAGAATCGCGCTTTCATTGTTCCATAACAGTGATTGCCATTATATTTTCCCTATACTAACGTTTCCCATCAACGGTTTACCTCTAATTTTCCTAATTACGTCTTCTGTCATGAAATACCCCAAACCACGAGGACGTGCTTCAGAGAGAGAGAGTGAGTGTGTGTGTGGTGTGTGTGTGTGTGTGTGTGTGTGTGTGTGTGTGTGTGTGTGTGTGTGTGGTGTGTGTGTGTGTGTGTGTGTGTGTTTATCAGATTAAAAGTCGACTGCATTGGCACAGGCATCTATGGATGCCACAAGAGCTCACTGGCTATAGATGAACTAGACCGAATAAAATTGGCGCTGTCTATATGGGCTTACAAATTTTATTTCCGCCTAATCGCTAATGCTCACGCGCGGGTACGGACTGATGCCCGCACGAAGTATTTTCATCGCAACAAGTTCCAATTCAAAAACAAACACAAAAATACTCATGTGTGCAACCATTTAGCGATGCAGCCCCTTAAACATTTCCCAAAAACGTGTTCTGTGCAGACATGGCATCTAGGATGACTCGTCGGAAAACAAGTTAAAATGAAACACCGCATGAAACGCTTTCTTTCCACCACAACTTACACCGACCAAGCAGAAATCTGCGGTACTGTATGTTCCTTCGACTGTTGACAAACAATCTCTATGAATTTATTTCAACGTTGTAGTTACTTTTGTTACTATTATTGTTATTGTTATCATTGCTATCATCATCGTCATTATCATCATCATTTTTTCATATCATTATGATTATCAATATTATTACTATTATCATTATTATCATTATCGTTATCATTGTCATTATTATCATCATTATCATCGTCATCATCATCATCACTATTATTATCATTATTTTTTTAATTATTATTGTTATTATTATTATTTTTATTTTTATTATTATTTTTTTTTTTATTGTTGTTGTTGTTGTTGCTGTTGTTCTTGTTGTTGTTGGTGTTGTTGTGCCATGACAGGTCATCTGGCTTGCCGTGACGGGCGGTTAGGCAGTCAGGAATCAGAATATCTGTTCTCAGTCATGCGCAACGCAGCAGCTGTCTTGAATCCAGTCATCCAGCCATGAATATTCACATCCTGTTATGTCAAACACTCACTGTGTTCCATTCAGTCAATAATGACTCCAAGTTCCTTTCAGGGACAGATGAAGTAAACTCTGTTCAGAGAGGAGAACTGACATTGCAGTGGGAGTCTCCTACACTCTATCTCCGTTTACGTTTTAAGCCCTCTTGCCAGGAATTTGCGGTGCTTAGCGTAAAGGAGGTGCAGGGTGGGGATGGGGTGGTTTGGGGGGTGTGGGGTGTGGAGGCATTCACAAATGTGCAGTGTTCTCATCATGGCGTTTAAAAGGTTTATATGCATGACTATATATCTACACCCTCGAGAGAGAAAATGGAGGGGGGGGGGAGAGAGAGAGAGATAGATAGAGAGAGAGAGAGAGAGAGAGAGAGAGAGAGAGAGAGAGAGAGAGAGAGAGAGAGAGAGAGAGAGAGAGAGAGGACGTTCTATAAAAGCAGCGGGAAACGAAAAGGAAAAAAAGAATTAGTAATAAAGCTTAAATCGATTTTCCTCTGAAAACCGGGGAAGTGTTAAGGAGGGTAGGAGAATGATTGAACGTTCTTCGCTCCATCAGAGCAGCTTCCGTTGACCACACTTCACTCTGTTAAATACTGCAGGTTGGATCGAATGGTTCATTATCACACTAAAAATTGAAAGAAAAACAAATCATCAATGCCTACGCATCGTCACTCATCCGATGGAACTACTGGGATCAGAGTTGACCAATCTAGCCAACAGAGTCAATAGTCTGCCTCTGCCTCTTTGTTTGTCTCTCTGTCTGTAAGTCTGTCTGTCTGTCTGTCTGTCTGTCTGTCTGTCTGTCTGTCTCTCTCTCTCTCTCTCTCTCTCTCTCTCTCTCTCTCTCTCTCTCTCTCTCTCTCTCTCTCTCCGAGTGTACTTACCCCCTCATCTCTCCCAGTGAATTTACCCTCCCTGTCTGTCTGTCTGTCTGTCTGTCTCTCTCTCTCTCTCTCTCTCTCTCTCTCTCTCTCTCTCTCTCTGTCTCTCTCTGTCTGTCTGTCTGTCTGTCTCTCTCTCTCTCTCTCTCTTCTCTCTCTCTCTCTCTCTCTCACACACACACACACACACACACACACACACACACACACACACACACACACACACACACACACGCACGCACGCACGCACGCACGCACACACACACACACACACACACACACACACACACACACACACACACACACACACACATACACACACACGCACACACACACACACACACACGCACATCAATACATTGCGCGAAAGAAGATATCATTACTAGCACGCACATATACGCCACGAAAGCAAAAAGTCTACAGCCACTATTCATTTATTGATGTATTTATGTGTGTGTTTATTCATGCGGTTGTTCTTTTTTTCTTTATCTCTTTGTGTCTTATTTATTTATCTCTATATCTATTCATCTATGTACCTACCATTTCTTTTTTACTTAAAATGTTCTTTTCTTTCTGTGTTCGTCTGCCCGGTGTCCCTGTTGTCTGGGTCACATTGCATGCTTTCCACCACAGTCACCATCCTTGAACAGCATTTCTGCCTCTCGATTAACGGTGCCACCAGAACCAGCCAGTCTCCCGCACTTTCCTATTCGCGTCCTGCCTGATAACCTGAGCTCTCATTCCCCGTGAGACCGGTTCCTTGCCCGATTGATCTTATGTTGCACCGACATGCCACAGAATGAAGATATATGAGGAGCAAAACTTTAAAGTTACGCACGTTGTGCTAAGTCCCAAGACAGATTATTGTAGAACGTTTTCAGGTCATTGAAACCAGGTAATGGTCACTTGGAGTTTTCTCTCTCTCTCTCTCTCTCTCTCTCTCTCTCTCTCTCTCTCTCTCTCTCTCTCTCTCTCTTCCTCTCTCTCTCTCTCGCTTCCCAGGTTTCTGTATGAGAAAGATCGGAACCATAAAGAATCCATAACAATATCGTATTAACATTTTCACATCCCTAACTGATGTATTATTTAAACAAAAAAGGATGAGGAGGGTGTCGCACAAAGGCCTCATCGATCTGATGTTGACCGAAGGTGTAAACGTATCGGCACAGAATTTCATTTTGATAAACTCTAGGCGTCTATGCTTCAAGATATGGTGAGGTTAGAACTCTCACACACACACACACACACACACACACACACACACACACACACACACACACACACAGTGAGCTACGAAACGCTGTCAAAGGATGGTATTAACGGGCGACACACATGCTACATTGTCTTCTTTGCCATTAAGTTGTGTCCCACTGTAACAGAAATCCTCTCCAGGCATTAAACAGATTTATATCATCCAAATGTGTTCACATTTCTCTTTGTGAGGCTGCAAAGAAACATCTTCACTGAAGTTGGAGGGGTGTACGGTTTTTTTCCCAAGGGAAAGGACAGATGAGGATTTAACACTGCTTAAGGACACCAAAATTGCGGAGATCCATGGTAAAGACAGCACATCTTCTTGCAAGATGTTCTACCTTACATCATAACCACCCAGTCGTTAGCAGCAAGCACCCACTCACAAAATGCCACGTGTTTAGCATGGGCTGTTTTATTTCCTGATGTTCAGATCGGTTTTCGATCATCAAGGTTTTTACCAGCCAGCCTGCCGAACAGACGATGTTCATTGCTCTGTGAGGGGCATAACTGAAAGGGCATGGTATAAACTGAGAGAGAGAGAGAGAGAGAGAGAGAGAGAGAGAGAGAGAGAGAGAGAGAGGGGGGGGGGGTAGAGAGAGAGAGAGAGGGAGAGAGAGAGAGAGAGAGAGAGAGAGAGAGAGAGAGAGAGAGAGGGACAGACAGACAGACAGACAGACGGACAGGCCGACTGACAGACAGACGATGTTCATTGCTCTGTAAGTGGGTATAACCAAAAGGGCACGGTATAAGTTGAGAGAGAGACAGACAGACAGACAGACAGACAAACGGACAGACAAAGTGATAGTCAGACAGACGATGTTCATTGCTCTGTAAGTGGGCATAACCAAAAGGGCACGGTATAAGATGAGAGAGAGAGAGAGAGAGAGAGAGAGAGAGAGAGAGAGAGAGAGAGGGAGGGAGAGAGAGAGACGGACAGACAGACAGACGGACAGACAGACAGACGGACAAACAGACGATGTTCATTGCTCTGAAAGTGGGCATAACCATAAGGGCGCGGTATAAGTTCCGAGACAGACAGATAGACAGACAGAGACAGAGACAGACAGACAGACAGACAGACAGACAGCCAGACAGATAGAGTGTGTGTGTGTGTATGTATGTGCATGCATGTATGCGTGTGTGTGTGCGTGCGTGCGTGCGTGCGTGCGTGCGTGTGTGTGTGTGTGTGTGTTTTGCGTGTTTGCGCGCGCGCGCGCGCGTGTGTGTGTGTGTGTGTGTGTGTGTGTGTGTGTGTGTGTGTGTGTGTGTGTGTGTGTGTGTGTGTGTGTGTGTGTGTGAGAGAGAGAGAGAGAGAGAGAGAGAGAGAGAGAGAGAGAGAGAGAGATTGAGAGAGAGAATATTCGCATGTGTGTGTGTCCGCGTGCGCAAGTATACGTGTCCATACGAACGTATATGCGCGCGTATCAATGTGCTTGTGTCTGTCCACCCGTGTAGTCGTGTGTAAAGCACATTATTGTAAGCCACATCAGCTACAGCCAGTGAAGGCAAATCTCATCAAACTGTAAAAGAAAACGTGAGTAAACCTTATCAAAGGAAAGCTAGTTGAGTTAAATTTCATTAAACATGATATGAAAAGCATGTCAATGCAAAGCAAATAGGAATAAACAAGATCAAAGTACAATAAATCAATGTAAATGACATCCAAGTAAAACAATTGGAGAGAAACCATTTGAACCTACGACCGACAGATAAAATCCACATGACATTAAAGCAGGCATAACCTAACCATATCAAAGTAATGCAAACGGAAGTGTTCCACGCAAACGTGACGGAAATAGAAGTAAACCAGAACTAGAGTAAAGCAAAGAAAAGTGAGCCGCATCAAAATTAAAAAAAAAAAAAGGTAAATCACGTAAAAGTTGAAAGAACAGAACAGAGTCATTCAACGTCAAGCAAACGGAAGTAAACCACATCAAAATAAAATATACAGAAATCTTGCGCTAAATTGAATGAAAATAAGTGATTGCTCGTTCATTTGCGTTGTCCTGAGTGTTTTGTGTGTTGCCTGAAGAAGACCTAAGAGGTCGAAACGCGTCGTGTTTTGTCTTGTGATTCGTTTGTCTACGTTTTCTTGGCGGTTCGCTATCAATTACATTTAAAATCTCATCAGATAAAACAAGCAGAAATAAACCACATCAAAGTAAGGCAAGCAGACAAGAAACACATCAAAGCAGAACAAACTGGAGCCAATTATATCAAACTAAAGTAAACAGAAGTAAATCGCCTCCACTTAGACAAACAGAGGTAAACACTGCCTGGTTTTGCACGGGCAGCCATCGTGAATCTATGCGGAAGCTGCGTGACGCGTCCGACTGAAATTCTCCACCAAAAATTCACTGCCGTTTTAGCTACTTCGAAAACAAATAGGGCTTGCTTTACATGAAATGGCCATTCGGCATGCAAGGACCTGCGATGTTCCGACAGCAGGTGTCGGTAGAAGGAGCCTAGAGGCTAGCTGGCTTGTGCCTTTTGATACAACGCAAACGGGGCCCTCGAATGTATTCAAATTAACGAGGAGTCTGTTTCAGAATTGGGTCGAAGTGGCCATCATTCACATCACGTGACTGACAGCGGTTGTTGCTGGGAAACACTGACTTGCTTTGCGTTTGTCTGCCAGGGGTTAAATGAAAAGACATGTCACGCGGCTGTCATGTTAGAGTGTTCAAATTCCTTGGGGGGGGGGGGGGGGGGGGACACCTATCATTCTGATGACGATACAGTTTCTAGTGCCTTGAAGGGGGAAAAATGGAAGGACGTAATCAAATATGATTTTAACATCTGGTCTTCAAGCCAACATTCGTCTTGTTTTTATCGAAGATGAAATGGATTTTAAATGGATAGAAAACTGAATTTTAAAAAAAAACATCATTCAACTCTGTATTCGTTCTTCTCGGTCTTTTCTTCATAAATATATGCCTGGCTACATGATTCATCAAATTCTGTAAAATTACCTTGCGATTGTTGGGCAAACTGTTCGGATTTCACCTGTTCGTATATTCCCTTTCACCCGCTAGTTAATCTCCTGTGCAAAGCAGGCGTCGGTGTCATGCGTTCCACGAGCGGATTACTTCGACTTCCCGGACAGAAGGGGAAAGGGGACGGGGGTAATTACACAGCGCCGATAGTTGGAGATTCGCCCATCAACGTTGAGGAGGTATGACCGCCGGTTGAGGACGAACTTTGTCTTGATTTAGCTTACGAAGTCTCCACATTGAAACCAGAGGCTTCATGAACGTGGTAAAAAAAAGGGAATGGTGGTTAGAGATGTGCGTGCGTGCGTGCGTGTGCGTGCGTGCGTGCGTGCGTGCGTGTGTGTGTGTGTGTGTGTGTGTGTGTGTGTGTGTGCGTGCGTGCGTGCGTGCGTGCGTGTGTGCGTGTGTGTGTGCGTGTGTGTGTGTGTGTGTGTGTGTGTGTGTGTGTGTGTGTGTGTGTGTGTGTGTGTGTGGTGAAGAGAGGGAAGACCAGGGAAGTGGGATGAGAGTGCAACAGAACTTTTTTTTTAACAAAACGAGTAGATGAACAGAAGGCAAAAACCTCTTTGAATGAGAGGGGTTGGAGGGAACGGAGTGGAGGAGAACTGGGAGAAAGAGAAGTTAGGATCGACAGGGGGAATAATGAGAGTACAAACAAGCACATTGCCATCAACATATCCAGCGGAACAACTGTTGATAATGCGTATTTCTTTCAAAACTGTGGCTTTAGTTCTAGCGTTTTTCCAAACCCCAAAAGCATATCAATATCTTTTTTTTTCGAAATGGGCTGGGTAGGTGCAGCAGTCCTCAACCCTGCTTCACTCCGCCACTCCACCCCTCTCCACCACTCGTCCCACCCCAGACACCGCCTACTTAATCGGCTCCTGTGTCATCATCACTGGACGGGGATCATTTCGATGCCAGCACAGCACAGCGCAGTTGGTACGGCACCGAATTTGTGGTCAAATGTGGCAAGTTCCATTTGCCCCCTTCCTCTCAATATGCTGTCGTTCTGGTGGACAGTTACATGGTTGGTGACATACGTTGTTTCAGACTGATCTTCTAAGTTCAGCCTTTGTCTTAGTTTGGATTTGTGGTCTTGGCGTTTGAACTTGTGTATAGCTATGCTTTTAACTTGCTGGAACCCCCAGTGAACTGTCGCTGGTTGTTTGGACAGTATAACGCCTTGTCTTGGTATCAGGGAAGCATGGCTGTAGTCTCACCCAGAGGACTTTCATCTCCCCTCCCTTCCCCTACCCCTGCTGCCTTCCTACGCCTCTCCGATCCTCCAGATTTTTTTTCTCCTTCCTCCTTCCCATCTCCGCACACTGAAGAGGGTGTAAAGGCTAAACTGGACTATTTTATCAACAGCATCCCTTTCAACACCGCGTCGCTTAGTTTTCAAGACGCGGGAGCGGACACTGACCGGTAGCGGGGGCGGTAGCAGCAAATATTTCGGAACAATAGAAGTATTTCCATGTGGCTGGCATGACGGGTGACGCCTGATTCACGTTGCTAGATCACACTTTGATCAACCGCGTCGTTGCATGTGACAGCCTCAGAGGCTTACTGCCTTGTCAAGCCCTCCCCCTCCCCCCGCCCCCCCCCCCCCCCCCCTCCTCCCCCCCTCCCCTAATTTTAAAACGCCGATACCCGCAGTATTGAGAGTCTAGTATGGAATTACTGGCATCGTGGTCCATTTCGGTTATTTTCTCTTGATTCTGGAAAGGATCAGAGTAGGCAACCTGTATAGCTCTCGAGTTGTTACTTCCCATTGTCGCCTTATCAAAATGGTGCACGTGTGTGTGTGTGTGTGTGTGTGTGTGTGTGTGTGTGTGTGTGTGTGTGTGTGTGTGCGTGCGTGCGTGCGTGCGTGCGTGCGTGCGTGCGTGCGTGCGTGCGTGTGTAAAACGACACAGGTTCAATCATAAATTCGACCACACAGACTATGTATGACTTCAGTACATCCACAGTGATCACCAGTGTGACCGACCTGCACATGTATCAGCTAAGCCACAACACGTCCAGCTGCAGAAAATCAATAGCGTGGACGTATGAGGAACAGCGAGTCCCTCGGCGCCCGGCGCCCAACTTAGCATGTTCACTGCCCATATTTCTGGTGGGTGACAAGGTAGTGTTAGACCGGTCCCCTTCCCTCCCCTTACCCTCCCAGTACTCCACCCCGCCCCCCTACCTCCGTCTCTCTGCTTCCCCACTCTCCCGGGATGGTGGTGCCAGTCTGTCTTTTCGCCTTAGGTAGATGTGAACTTGAAACCTAACTGTAACGACGTATCAGCACGAGTGGAGGCAGTGTGCGTGGCTGGCAGGCAATGCCACAGGCGATGATGGTACAGAGAAAGGTTTTGTTCAATGAAACTACTTACGTAAAACATGTCGCGATATCCACTCTATATATATATATATATATATATATATATATATATATATATATATATATATATGTGTGTGTGTGTGTGTGTGTGTGTGTGTGTGTGTGTGTGTGTGTGTGTGTGTGTGTGTGTGCGTGCGTACGTGCGTTGGGGTGCGTGCGTGCGTGGTGTGTGTGTGTGTGTGTGTGTGTGTGTGTGTGTGTGTGTGGAGAGAGAGAGAGAGAGAGAAGAGAGAGAGAGAGAGAGAGAGAGAGAGAGAGAGAGAGAGAGAAAGGTTTAGTTTTACTACTATTGTCCTAATTTTACGATATCGAATCAACAACATTAGATATTCAATTTCTGTGGTGGGGTGTAGGATTTGTTGTCGCTGTTTTTGTTGTTTTTTTTTTTTTACTTTTGTTTTTTGTTGTTATTGTTGTTGTTGTTGTTGTTGTTGTTGTTGTTATTGTTGTTATTGCCGTTACTGTTGGTAAAATGACCTCATATTTTCATTCTAATTTAATATGATTTATCATCATCAGGTGTCTCATTGTCGGCTCTTGTGTTGAATCTGACGATAGTATTTTATTACAATTTTCAGGTATTCCTGTATTAAATGCTTCCAATGTTGAAATAGTATAATATGGTTTTCCTTTCTTCGTTCAAATGTCTTGTTAAGTATATCTTTTTGACCCACATAAAATATCAACAGAGTTAGTCCTTGTGATCATCCTGTATCTTCGTCCTTGTGTGTGTGTGTGTGTGTGTGTGTGTGTGTGTGTGTGTGTGTGTGTGTGTGTGTGTGTGTGTGTGTGTGTGTGTGTGTGTGTGTGTGTGAGGGTGTGTGTGTGTGTGTGTGTGTGTGTGTGTGTGTGTGTGGTGTGTGTGTGTGTGTGTGTGTGTGTGTGTGTGTATGTTGTGTGTATGTGAGTGTGTGTGTGAGAGAGAGAGAGAGAGAGAGAGAGAGAGAGAGAGAGGAGAGAGAGAGAGAGAGAGAGAGAGAGAGAGAGAGAGAGAGAGAGAGAGAGAACTTTACGACTGTCATTTTCGTGGCAATAACAAGTGCTGCCTAACCAAGCTATGAAGAACGATAAATAATGATACTTTTTCAGCTGTCTCCTGCATTTAGATATCACTAAATGCAAACAGCCATCACCTCGCGATCAGAATTGAAGGCAGTATTTTCAATATTACAAAACTGAAGAAATTTACTTTCTGTATGTCGTTCATAGTCCAATGGAAATCGGTTCATTACATAGCTGTTTAACAAATCAGTAAATCAGATTTCTCAACGCGCAAAAAATGCTAACAAACCTGTCTTCTATAAAATCTTTAAATCAGATGATTTTTAAAAAAATCTTTCTTGAACGTTGTGATCACTAGCAAAATATCATCTCATACACTGATAACTGACTGTGTTAATTATCATTATTATTATCATTATTATTATTTTGACAGTAATGATGACGATGAAGCAAATATTGAGACACATTTTATATTACTTTGACAAGGCCTGATCATTGAGTGCAATTTCAACCAGGCAGAGATGCGGACAACCTTAAATGTATCACTAAATATAGAAAAAAGACATGCACTATGCTGATACATAATGCCAAACTTTGCTTAGACTATTCTGATTTATGATTTACTGTGAATCAAGCACACGACGCTGCACCTGCACATAAAACGTGTGTCTCTTGTTTCAACAATAACAGATTTTTATTTCTTTAAAAAGAAAGAAAACTTTCAGATTGTTTGTCAAAAAATAACTAGAAGTTTGTTCACCAAACATTTTAAATGTACGAACACATTTTCAGTAAAGGAAAGGTGACCTGATACCTAAGTATCGAACTGAACTAGATCAGTGACATGAACCTTTTGTCCCCGAGGCTGCTAGAAATAGAGACTGGGCAATAACGATCACTGCTGCAGATGTCCATTGTGTGACAGCTTGGTCAAGGTCAGGTTACTCACTACTCAGTCCCTGCTTCCGGTGCCGGTGTCGTATATAATACTGTCGCTCATAAAATCGTGTCGCAGCGACAGTATTTCCCGGGAAATACTGCAGCTGGTTCATGAAAAATTATCGCTGAGTGACTTAATTTCATAAAATTTGGTAGCGCGACAGGATTTCACGAGAAATGTCCATAAAATCGTGTCGTTGCCTAAAAATAAAATCATGTCGCAGCGACAGCATTTCATGTAAAAAAATTGCTGCCCTAGAAAAGTTGTCGCTCTGAGACAGCATTTCCCGTAAAAAAAACGACGTCGAAGACATGTTCGGTCTATGCCCCAACTCTACCCCCCACATCCCTCTCTCATGGTTTTACGTATCAATTGCCCCATTGTCTTTCTGTCTATGATTTTATTTGTGTCTACTAGACTATCGGTCTATATTTCTGTCTCTATTTGTTTTTCTCGCTCATTCTCTCTGTGTATCGTCCTCCCTCTACCTGTTTGACTCTCTTTAGTTTCACTCTGTCCATCAAACTGTCTGTCAGTTGGTCTCTGCCTTTCCCGCTTCCCCCCCCCCCCCCCCTCTCTCTCTCTCTCTCTCTCTCTCTCTCTCTCTCTCTCTCTCTCTCTCTCTCTGGACGTGCAAGCATGTGTGCGTGTATGTGGCGAGAGCGCGACGGTCTGTGTGTGTGTGTGTGTGTGTGTGTGTGTGTGTGTGTGTGTGTGTGTGTGTGTGTGTGTGTGTGTGTGTGCTGGCTGAATCATAAAATCACAGATGGCAAAGCATCTTGTTATATGTGATGATGATGATGATGATGATGATGATGATGATGATGATGATGATGATTCACAAAGGGCTAATTGTGACTCATTTAAAAGGGCCATACACAGTTTTCCTTTCGATGAAAGAGTAAGTAAAAAATGATTAATGCAGAGAGCTCTACTCACTCTTGTAAAAGTAAGCAGAAATGAACCACTTGTAAAAAAAAAGTACAATCAACTAGGCTGCAATAAACAATTCTCCAATGAAAGATGTTTTAGCCTTCATTTAGAAGTAATGTGTCTTGACCAGAAATGTGGGACCTACTTGAAAGGTTAGTTACTTTCGTTTGTTACCCTGTAAGGGAAGATTGGTTAATGCGGGCCAGTACATAAATTGGGCTGGTGCTAATTTGAGAAAACTATGATGAGATAAGTTCAGATCTTTTGTGTGCTACATTGTCAGCATACATAACTTCCTCTGCTAGAAAACCATGGCTGGTCGCGAGGAAGGATACCAACAGTAAGCATTAGAAACATTCTTCACCACCATGCTTCTGTTAAATCAAAGACATGGCTAAAATAATAGGAATTGTTTGCTTTCTGTTTCAACGAATTCTAACATATTATAAACGCCCTTGAAACAAACATCAGAGTAATATTTTGATGTGCTGTCATGGTAGAGGATTTTTAATGACCATGGTCAAAATGGATAAGATGAACTCCCCCTGATGGGCTAAGTTGGGCCAGTAGCTCAATTAAGCCTACCGTGATCAGTTTATACCCACTTCATTAGAAGTTGATAGCGGTTGTTTTTTTCACTGATCAGTAATTATTGATAGAGCCTGATGTGAGTGTATGTGTGTGTGTGTGTGTGTGTGTGTGTGTGTGTGTGTGTGTGTGTGTGTGTGTGTGTGTGTGTGTGCGCGCGTGCGCGTATGTGGCACCCACTTGTTTAGAAGAAACATATCCAAATATTGACGGTGCTTTGGATGTTTCTTTTTGTTTTCGAACATTAATTCCTTTGTCTTTTTTTAAAAGAA
>CM031597.1:88005620-88015620 GCA_018398815.1 Conus ventricosus | reverse complement strand
CTCTTTGAAAGTGAACCAACAGTCGCCGAAATCTGGTCACATAATTTAACATTCCAAGAGACAGGGTTACTGGAAGGGCACTCAGAACTCACATAATGCCAAGGTCGAACACATTCTGCATCAACTCTTGGAGTCAGTTCATGAGTGAGAACACAATCATTTTCCCACCAGGGGAAGTAATGATGAGTCCTTATTGAAAGAGTTAGTTCCCATGTATTTTCAAGAGGATGTGTAAAATACGAAACTTCAACGTATCTACTAATTAATAAAAAGAAGTGTTATATTCCTTGAAAATATACTGAATCATTGAAAACTCCGGCCTGTCAATTCATAAGAGTAAGTTCACAGTATTCATGTGCTGGGGAAAAATTGTAATAATCTTGTTAAACAGACTTCACAGTGCTTATTGAAAATTCGCAATAATCTTACTAAATGGACAACAGTATACATGGTCAGTGGAAAGTTTGTAATAATCTTTGACAATGGACTTTAATGTGTCTATGCTTATGTTCAGTGGACAATGTGTAATAATCTGGCTGGAAGTACTTTACCGTGTTCATGGTTGGTGAAAATATCTGTGAACAGCTTATCAAATTAAAATTAATAATATACGTTGTCAAAGGTAACTTTATAACAATCCGGCCGAACGGCCTTCAGAGTATTCATGGCCAGTGGACATTTTTTAATCTGGTTGAACGGATCCACCCGCTAGCTGTTGCACCGAACCCACACGACAAATGTGCACCAAAACCGAATGGCGGTATTACTGGGCCACCTTTGTTTGTCCACTAAACTTGGTTTACATCTGATCTGCAGGTAGTACGTCGTCTTACTGACAGTCACACGAACACAGCTGGAGGTAAAAATGACGAACTCAGTGGTAAGTAAGTGTTCCGCTTTTTACCTTCACACACTCATGTACATGTACATGTGCATATGTTATATATATATATATATATATATATATAAGAGAGAGAGAGAGAGAGAGAGAGAGAGAGAGAGAGCTCAACATCATCTAAATAATAGAACAAACTCAAACCAACAAGCAGGAAGTGGAATCAACGAATTTTAAGCAGTGGTCATAGGAAAAGAGGAAAAAAAGACATGTTAACACAGTGTTTAAGGAAGAAGAAAATGTCAAAAGGTTTCAGACAGCTGTCCAAGCAAGGCCAACAGGTACAATGGACTACGCTGGAAAATGCACTCTGGAGAAGTCTGAATTGGAATTAAATGTAGCCTTTGACTTCTCTTTGAATCTATTCTATCATCATATCTGCATATCGCTGTCTGCCTTGGAATACAAAAGATGGAAAGAGATTTTAAAAAACACACACACACAATTATTCTGCGTATCCACTCTGCCCGGGTAAATAAACAGTGGGCCAAGTTCTGAATACATGTTAAGCAGAATTAGTCACAGAAAGGTACGCATGGAGACTCGATAAAATGCCAGCTATATTGCCAGAGCAGACACTACACCGTTAATCGTTCCAGCCACTGCGTTATCCATGGAAGGTGGCTAGAAATCATGCTCCAGAACAACCATGACATCAAGAGCGTGAAACTGGGATTTCATGGATGGGGTGGATGAAAGCACAGTAGATCTTCCAGAGAGAGAAAACCACCCAAAGATCATTAAAGGAGTGGTATGAGACAAATCATAGTTCTCTTCACAGGGTCATAAAAATAAATCATTTTAGCTTAATTTAACCGTGCCATATGAAAGCACAATGGAGGAAGCTCACATTGATATGAATGAGAAGTGTGTCAGACTCTCAAGAAGCTTGGGAAATCTGGCTTTCAATCAAAGCCCTTCTCATAGAAGTTGAAACCAAGGGCCACTGTAGGATCATCCGCCGATGATCTCACGTAAGGGCTTTGGGTTTCTAACAACAACAACAAAAAGAAGGGGAAAAAGTAAAGAAAAGAAGAGGAGCCTGACGCCAATGGCAGAAGCAATCAAAAAGAAATTCCAATCAGAGTTGGTCGTTAAGAAACAAATCAGAATTTCCTAAAGTTTGAATTCCCCAACCTACAAAGAGGTAGGAGTCATGTCCCTGCCGGTTTAGAGAACGAGTTCGGAGGCGAAGCACTTGTGTGAAAGCGGGTTCTTAAAGTTTCTCTACATCAATTTTCTTCCAAATACATACTCTCGGAAACACAAATGTATACGATACTCTTTTGGCCTTGTTTACACACAAACAACAAACACACAACCACACACACACACACACACACACACACACACACACACACACACACACACACACACACACACGTGCGCGCACGTCTTGCAGTTTTTTTCTCCAAAAGAGAATGGTGGTAACAGGAAGAACAGGTGCAGGAAGGGGAGGGGGGTACGGTGGGTGGCAATGTGTTTAAACATGAAAGCTAAATATACTTGATAAGTTTTTAAACCGTATTTGTTCCTTGCGTATTACTTTAAGAAAAAAGGGGAGAGAGAGAGAGAGAGAGAGAGAGAGAGAGAGAGAGAGAGAGAGAGAGAGAGAGAGAGACGTCGTAACAAACCGACACTTTAACATTTTAATCAGCAACGAATCGCAGCGATAACTGCATTTGTAACAAAGAGGTATCAAGTTATAACATTTCCATTTGCAATTAGTTTTATCACTCCAAATGGAATGGTCTGTTGTCATTGTTGTTTTGGTTTTTTACATTTGTCTGTTTGTTTTCCAGTTGTTTTCTTTTAATAATATGAGGGCTGTTTTCAGTCTTTGTGTGTGTTTGCTTATGTAAAACGTCGTAGTATTTGCCTAGAAACGCTTTTTAACGGCCCCCGAGTCATAAACTAGTGACGGCTGCAACAACATACATGAATTCTTTTGCTTTCTGATGTTCAAAGTTATCAACAAACGAAAATCACGATTATGCATTACAAGAAACATCTAAAGAACTTACTGAAACGACAATGGAGACAATAAAAGAATACCAACAGCCCCCTTTCAGGACAGAAAAAAAGGTTGTAGCAGCAAAACAAGAGCATAAATATGTTCTTTTTTGCAATGAAGAAATGTTTTTGTGAGGAAAGAAAAGCATTGGAAACGAACAGTGGAATACAAGGCTACAACAAAGAAACACTGGAGCAAGCTCAATCAGTCATCATCTTCAGCATCAGACCAGGACCTACAGAATCTAAACCTCTTACAGGGATGAATGTCAGTGCGGTAAATGGCTCACATACCCCACCTTACATCCCAGCTTCTGGATTATCAGGTATAGCACACAACGTCTGACTCTCACCGCTTCTTTGTCTTACTTTGCTGGGTCGTGGAAGAAGCGAGCGGAATCAACGCGTCCTGCAGATGGACACTGGGAGAGGTTGTGCGTGTCCACCTGTCACACACTCTTCTCTGTCACTTCAAAGACAAACCATGTGTGTTGGAGACAATCGGCTGTTTGACGCTAAATGATGTAGGGGACGTGTGCTAAATCGACAGTTTGAGAACTCGTCGCTTTTCTTCATGTGTCTTGTTTCTGGTGTGTAACCTCCTAAAAGGTGTTAGCTAAACAACAACAACAACAACAACAACAACCATAATAATATAATATAATAATAATAATGTTAATAATAATAATAATAATAATTCATCATTATTTAATGATTTATTCAATCATCTGAAATTATTATTATTATTATCATTATTTCACTGTCACTACTACTACTTATTCTACTACTACAACTACTACTATAATTACTACTATGATCACTACCCCAATAGTGCAAATAATGATAATAACAATACACACATAAATGATGATTGTTAGAAAGACAAAGAAATTCAATGAACTATAATAATACCAACAACAATAACAGACAGGCACTTACAGATATGTACGCTTTCAAAATAAACAAGCTGAAGCGCGAAACAAAACGAAGTCTTGAACAACAACAACAACAACAACAACAAACAGAAGGTAGACAGAAATTTAAAAGTGTACAAAACGAGTATCAACAGATTTATTCTATTTAAAAAAGCAGTATATGAAAGAAATATAAAAAAAGGTAGAAGAATAACGACAAGAAAACAAAGCTAAACCAATGAACCAGAAACAGAAAGGAAGCAAAAAAAAAAGAATGTTTAAAAAAGTAACAGCAATAGCAACGAAAACATACTTTTAACAAACGAAACTCTCTTATAAAGAGAAACCAATTCCACTTCAACGCAATACTACTAGACCAAAGTAGCCGCACCACTTACCACGCAAGCCTTGCTATCACCCGCTGCTGCGCGACATCGACATCATCAAACGGTTGACAAAGAACAAAGTGTCCAGTAGGTCCCAACCCGTCACTCTCCTCTGCTCTCAGACACACACACACACCACACACCACAAACACACACGAGCCTGCGCACACCGGCTGGACGGCAGACCTAAGACCCAACGTCCAACACGTCTGGCGGCCACCTCCACCTTCTGAACGGAGAAATTGAAAGAAAAAAAAAAGGGAAAAAGAAAAGAAAAGAAAAAAAAAAGGAAAATAGAGCCAGCTCGCACTCCTCGCCACCACGGGTCTTAGCTCTGCACCGTACTGCAGGCAGCACGTGCCTGCACTGCCGATGTTACGCGTCTCTCACCTTGAATTGATAAGGGGGTGGAGTGAGGGAGGAGGGGGAGTAGAGAGAGGGTGAGAGAGGAGGGGGGGAGGGGGCACTATGGATGGATGAATCCATAGAGGCAAACGATGATTTCTTCTTTTGTATCTTTTCTCCCCACTACCCCTCGTCTCCCCCCTTTCCCCCAAGATATATTGATGGAAAAAAGAGAGAGGAGGAGAGTTTGATAGGTAGAGAGATAGGTAGATGGATATATAGATAGGTAAACTCATGCATGGCTAGGCTGGAAGGTAGGTAGTAGATAGATAGATAGATAGATAGATAGTTAGATAGATAGATATTGATTATAAAATACAACCTCTTTTCTAGCAACACACACACACACACACACACACATTCAGCGATTCAGTCGACAGCAACATCCAAGCAGGCCTCATTATCAAACGCCACATCTCCTTGTGGCGATGATCCGTGCAAGACGCTTCGAACTTGTCAAACCACATGAACAAAGGCGACAGACTGTGAGCCATTGGCGAGCGTTGTGTACCACCGATCTCAGAACGTTTCAAGTTTTGGTGTACAAGGGGAGGGGTGGGTAGAAGAGAAGAACAGTACCCAATGAAAAACTATTTTCATACAGTTAGAAGGGATGCAGTTTTTAAATGTGTACTCTAGATTTTGTACTCTAGATTACCAGGTAAAAGTAAAGAAACGAATCAGAGACTGATTTGTTCATTCATTCTCTCTCTCTCTCTCTCTCTCTCTCTCTCTCTCTCTCTCTCTCTCTCTCTCTCTCTCTCTCTCTCTGTGTCTGTCTGTGTGTCTGTGTGTCTGTCTGTCTGTCTGTCTCTCTCTGTCTCTGTCTCTGTCTCTCTCTCTCTCTCTCTCTCTCTCTCTCTCTCTCTCTCTCTGTGTCTGTCTGTGTGTCTGTGTGTCTGTCTGTCTGTCTGTCTCTCTCTCTCTCTCTCTCTCTCTCTCTCTCTCTCTCTCTCTGTATGTAGATAGAAAGATAGACAGATAAGGCAAACAGACAGACAGATAGATAGATAGGTAGGTAGAAAGATAGATCATGTAGATAGAAAGATAGACAGATAAGGCAAACAGACAGACAGATAGATAGATAGGTAGGTAGAAAGATAGATCAATACAGAGATATCGATATATATATATATATATAAGAGAGAGAGAGAGAGAGAGAGAGGGGAGCGAGAGAGAGAGAGAGAGAGGGAGGGAGGGAGAGAGATGCCTGTATGTCGGACAACACGACTACCCGAGGACTCACCGCTTTCTCACGACTGGCGTGGCTTTTATCTCTTGAACAAAGTCTTGCCAATCGACACACAAACGGACTTAAGCTGTTAAATTTCTTCGAAGTCAGGAAACGATGACCTCAGATGGTGGAAATGTCTCCGCGGAGGCTTGAGAAGTCAGGAATTCACGCAACCCTCCGTCCCTAGTCATGAGCAACAGGCTAGAGGTGTTTTAATCAGTGGTGTCCTTTTCTTTTGCCCATACAGGACCTCTTCGATGTGTCTCTAAAACAACAGCCTCCAACTGCAATTTGTAAGGATGCACTTGGAGATGGAGGTTGGCAGAGACACAGACTAGATCCATGCCAGGGAAAAGTGTTCGGCGCCATGTAACTGCCAGTATATCTACAAGAAATTCGTTGTTGTTTCTTTTTTTTTTTTCAACCAGGTCTGTTAACTGGTTGTCTATCTGTTAACAAGGTTATGCAAAAACAGTTCAAGTGATGTTAATAAAATGTGGTGGAAGGATGGCATGTCGCCCAAGGACGAGTCAGTCACATTCTTCATGTGTGGATCCGTAGTGCGGAATCAGATCAAAGGGTAAATCCAGGATCCGTTAGACAGTGGTAGAAGTCTGCGCTCTCCCGAATGCCGTTTTTTTTTTTTCTCTCTTTTTTTTTCATGTATCAGTTTGCTAGCTGATAACAGTCATTTGTCTCCCGTTCCATGTGAAAGATGTAGAGACCTGTCTAAAACACCTATGTTCAAACATTTGGACAAGTGGTTTGTTGTTTGGGAATTTCTTTTTTTATAAATTGTCAGTTTGTCATTAGCTTGCTATCATCCACCACTTGAAAGAAAATGTATAATCTCGAAAACATTTAGTGAACGAAACAACAGTCCACACAGATTTTTTTTTATCCCACCAATGCATTCTGAATTCTACGTAAACAACGCACATTTAATGGCTTACATATCCTAGCTTATACTCACTCTGAAATTGTTGTTGTTTGTTTATTTGTTTGTCTGATCTCAGACACATTAAAGTGTTGCTCATTGAAAACTGTCAATCGAAAACGGCCAGCTACACCTACCTAGGTGCCAGAGTCAGACGAAAAAAAGATCCCAAGTTTCCCACCTTACTCGCTAATCCCTCCCTCTCCTTACCCCCCCCCCCCCCCCTCCCCGAATCTTCCCCTTCCCTCCTTTCCTTACATTCTTCTTCGTAAGTTTCTACGGCGAAATGGATTTAACGTGAGTCATGATAAATATCTAGACTATGCTAAAGATAGTGCGTCAGTATGCGCAGACCAAGCTCGTAGACGTCATTTATTTACGTGTGTTTGATGCTGGTTCATGAAACCTTTTGTCACGACTGGGGCAACTTCACCAGACAGAGCCAATATTCGAAGAGCTAACCGTCATCTATCTCCCTTCAGTGAATGAGCCAAGACAGCCAACCCTTGTTCAGTCTTCTGCAACGAAACATGGATCAAGGCGTACTGATCTCGGCTGGCTCACTCCTCTTAGGAATGCTCAAACGTCAAATGCTGCCAGTAAACCCAAATAGAAACACTGGTATAAATACATTAAAAAAAATGGGCAGATGTCCAAAATACCCCACAAGCAGTTCTTTTGCAGTTCAGAAATAGAGACTGAGACAAAATGGACGGGGTTGTGGTAAGGAAATAGAGACTGAGACAAAATGGACGGGGTTGTGGTAAGGAAATAGAGACTGAGACAAAATGGACGGGGTTGTGGTAAGGAAATAGAGACTGAGACAAAATGGACGGGGTTGTGGTAAGGAAATAGAGACTGAGACAAAATGGACGGGTTGTGGTAAGGAAATAGAGACTGAGACAAAATGGACGGGGTTGTGGTAAGGAAATAGAGACTGAGACAAAATGGACGGGGTTGTGGTAAGGAAATAGAGACTGAGACAAAATGGACGGGGTTGTGGTAAGGAAATAGAGACTGAGACAAAATGGACGGGGTTGTGGTAAGGAAATAGAGACTGAGACAAAATGGACGGGGTTGTGGTAAGGAAATAGAGACTGAGACAAAATGGACGGGGTTGTGGTAAGGAAAAAGAGACTGAGACAAAATGGACGGGGTTGTGGTAAGGTAATAGAGACTGAGACAAAATGGACGGGGTTGTGGTAAGGTAATAGAGACTGAGACAAAATGGACGGGGTTGTGGTAAGGTAATAGAGACTGAGACAAAATGGACGGGGTTGTGGTAAGGTAATAGAGACTGAGACAAATGGACGGGTTGTGGTAAGGAAATAGAGACTGAGACAAAATGGACGGGGTTGTGGTAAGGTAATAGAGACTGAGACAAAATGGACGGGGTTGTGGTAAGGTAATAGAGACTGAGACAAAATGGACGGGGTTGTGGTAAGGTAATAGAGACTGAGACAAAATGGACGGGGTTGTGGTAAGGTAATAGAGACTGAGACAAAATGGACGGGGTTGTGGTAAGGTAATAGAGACTGAGACAAAATGGACGGGGTTGTGGTAAGGAAATAGAGACTGAGACAAAATGGACGGGGTTGTGGTAAGGTAATAGAGACTGAGACAAAATGGACGGGGTTGTGGTAAGGAAATAGAGACTGAGACAAAAGGGACGGGGTTGTGGTAAGGTAATAGAGATGAGACAAAATGGACGGGGTTGTGGTAAGGTAATAGAGACTGAGACAAAATGGACGGGGTTGTGGTAAGGTAATAGAGACTGAGACAAAATGGACGGGGTTGTGGTAAGGTAATAGAGACTGAGACAAAATGGACGGGGTTGTGGTAAGGTAATAGAGACTGAGACAAAATGGACGGGGTTGTGGTAAGGAAATAGAGACTGAGACAAAATGGACGGGGTTGTGGTAAGGTAATAGAGACTGAGACAAAATGGACAGGGTTGTGGTAAGGAAATAGAGACTGAGACAAAATGGACGGGGTTGTGGTAAGGTAATAGAGACTGAGACAAAATGGACGGGGTTGTGGTAAGGTAATAGAGACTGAGACAAAATGGACGGGGTTGTGGTAAGGTAATAGAGACTGAGACAAAATGGACGGGGTTGTGGTAAGGTAATAGAGACTGAGACAAAATGGACGGGGTTGTGGTAAGGTAATAGAGACTGAGACAAAATGGACGGGGTTGTGGTAAGGAAATAGAGACTGAGACAAAATGGACGGGGTTGTGGTAAGGTAATAGAGACTGAGACAAAATGGACGGGGTTGTGGTAAGGTAATAGAGACTGAGACAAAATGGACGGGGTTGTGGTAAGGTAATAGAGACTGAGACAAAATGGACGGGGTTGTGGTAAGGAAATAGAGACTGAGACAAAATGGACGGGGTTGTGGTAAGGTAATAGAGACTGAGACAAAATGGACGGGGTTTGTGGTAAGGAAATAGAGACTGAGACAAAATGGACGGGGTTGTGGTAAGGTAATAGAGACTGAGACAAAATGGACGGGGTTGTGGTAAGGTAATAGAGACTGAGACAAAATGGACGGGGTTGTGGTAAGGTAATAAAGACTGAGACAAAATGGACGGGGTTGTGGTAAGGTAATAGAGACTGAGACAAAATGGACGGGGTTGTGGTAAGGAAATAGAGACTGAGACAAAATGGACGGGGTTGTGGTAAGGAAATAGAGACTGAGACAAAATGGACGGGGTTGTGGTAAGGAAATAGAGACTGAGACAAAATGGACGGGGTTGTGGTAAGGTAATAGAGACTGAGACAAAATGGACGGGGTTGTGGTAAGGTAATAGAGACTGAGACAAAATGGACGGGGTTGTGGTAAGGTAATAGAGACTGAGACAAAATGGACGGGGTTGTGGTAAGGTAATAGAGACTGAGACAAAATGGACGGGGTTGTGGTAAGGTAATAGAGACTGAGACAAAATGGACGGGGTTGTGGTAAGGTAATAGAGACTGAGACAAAATGGACGGGGTTGTGGTAAGGTAATAGAGACTGAGACAAAATGGACGGGGTTGTGGTAAGGTAATAGAGACTGAGACAAAATGGACGGGGTTGTGGTAAGGTAATAGAGACTGAGACAAAATGGACGGGGTTGTGGTAAGGTAATAGAGACTGAGACAAAATGGACGGGGTTGTGGTAAGGTAATAGAGACTGAGACAAAATGGACGGGGTTGTGGTAAGGTAATAGAGAC
>CM031597.1:87983120-87993120 GCA_018398815.1 Conus ventricosus | reverse complement strand
TCCACTTTTTCCCATTGTTCATTGTCCTCACTGTCGACGGATTATCTCACTATTGACCACTTTTCCGCACTCTTGACTACTGACAGCTCCAATCACTGTTGACGGCTTCCGCCACTGTTGAACACTGTTGCACATTTTTTACATAGTTGAATACTTTTCCCACTCTCGACACCAATTCCTTACTGTTGACTACTTCTCCCTACTGCTTACTACTTCGTCATACTGTTGACTACGTTTCCCTACTGATGACTACCCTTTCCATACCTTTGATTTCAAGTTCATATTGTTGACTTCTTTTCCCACCATTGACTTCTTTTCCCACGATTGACTTCTTTTCCACCATTGACTTCTTTTTCCACGACTGACTTCTTTTTCCCACCATTGACTTCTTTTTCCACCATTGACTTCTTTTTCCTACTGCTGGTTACGTTCCTTGTAACTGGCTTCTTTTTTTTTCCTGTTTTCCCTGCTGTTAGATTCTGTTTGTGCTGTTGACTTGTTGCTGACTACGTTTGTTTATCATTGATTTCTTTTTCTACCATTGGTTTCATTTCCTACAGTAAACTACATTCCCGACAATTGACTTTTTTCCCTGCTGTTCACTGTTCGCTTGACTTCTTTACCCACATTTTACTATGTTTTCATATAGCTGACTTTGTAACCAAAACGCACCCTCCCCACAAACTCCTATTGAGTGTTTTTACCCAAACTTGATCGCTTTTTCCTATCGTTCACTACTTAGCTGATCTGCTTACTGTTCTCCCTCTCTCTCCTCTCTCTCTCTCTCTCTCTCTCTCTCTCTCTCTCTCTCTCTCTCTCTCTCTCTCTCTCTCTCTTTGCTGACTCATCATCCGTGATACTTGGAGTCACGTTACTCCCAAGCCGCCCATTGCGGCCCCTGTTTCAAGGCTAAACCCAGATTGTCCCGCTGCAGCTCTGGCACCGGCACCGGCAATCCACCGGGAGCAATCAGTATCAAATCGTCGTCAGGCAATCCAGCAGTATTGCCCTGCTGCCGAGTCACTGTCATCAGGCAATCCAGCAGTATTGCCCTGCTGCCGAGTCACTACGGTGCTATTTAGTGGTACCTGTTCTAATCCCCACACACGCTGGCTACAACCTACTAAGCCCTCTGCTGTCGTCATTGATTGCGGAGTTGGGGGAAACGAACGTGAATGAGTTGTCTCCCTCAGCAGAGCGCCGTCAGGTCCGTCCAACGACAGTCCCCATTAACTAGCAAAATACAGACGACCTTGAAACGAGCTCACTAAGATATTGTTGCAGAGACGACATGAAAACGTTAGTCACCATATCAGTAGAACAAAAGAAAAGGCTACAGAATTTAAGAGGGGTGTGTGTGTGTGTGTGTGTGTGTGTGTGTGTGTGTGTGTGTGTGTGTGTGTGTGTGTGTGTGTGTGTGTGTGTGTGTGTGTGTGTGTGTGTGTGTGTTTTAACTGATCAATGAGGATGAGGATGAGCAGGGTCGTGTTATAGAATTCCTTTCTGGCCAGAGACAACATTCCCAGGCTTAATTTCGCGCTTCATTACTATCACCTGGTGTCAGCTAGGACGCAGAGATACCGGCACCTTGAGTACTAGGTAGGAAATTTGAGCTGTAGATACAGATCCATTTGATGGATGGGATTCTGTGGTGTGCTTCCAATCTTTACATTTGAGACTATAGCACACTCAGACAGACAGACAGACAGTCGCGCGCGCGCGCGCGCACACACACACACACACACACACACACACACACACACACACACACACACACACACACACACACCACACACACACACACACACACACACGCATGCATGCATGCATGCATGCACGCACTCTCGCGCGCACGCACGCACACACACATGTGCAAAATGGAAATAACTTTTCTAACTAGACATCAATGGGTCCTTAGACGTTATCAGCACTCCTGTCCATTCCGAGTCTGCGGGTCTGGAAACATGACAAACGGTAGATCAGCACTGCAGTCACTGCCACTCGTGGTCACTGGCAGTTCCAGGGCATCATGTACGTTCCAGTCAAGTCTAGAATCTGGACAACGGTCAGTAGGTGTGGTCGATGGACGGTGTGTTAATGGTGCCAGACATTGTCTCCCCTGCACCACACAGCACAGTCTTCAGCACATAGAAGGTCAGTGAAATAATGATAATCAGAAGATGTAGAAGGAAAAAAAAGTATTGATAATGATAATGATTGTAATAAAGATGCAGATAAATGACGATGACGATGACGATGATGATGATGATGATGATGATGATGATGATGATGATGATGATGATGATGATGATCATCATCATCATCATCATCATCATCATCATCATCATCATCATCATCATCATCATCATCATCATCATCATGACGACAATGATGATGATAACAAAGGAATGATTATGATTATGACAACAACGGTGAGGACGATAATGATAATGATAAGAAACAGAAGAAGAGGAGGACGGACAAAGAGATGGGAGCACGGCATCAGTGAACGGTCTGGCCCCAGACTCAGCAACTGCCTAACAGCATTTGCGAATCGGGTGGACGAGATGGGACGTTACACCGGGAGAAGCGGAGGAAGCTGGCTGCAAAGTCTTCTGTGGCGTCCCAATGGTCTTTAACACGCAAGGACAGGTGATAGGTGAATGAAGAAACATGAGAAGAAAGAAGGACGAAAGAAGAGACAGGGAAAAAATCAACGATAGAACAAAAGAAAGAAAAGGAGATGGACAGAAAACAAAGACCGTCTGCATGTCATTGTTTGGTATCAGACAGAGACGCATATCTCAGGAGATCCAGGTAGAGGTTATTCAGCACAATTCTTGGCTGCTGTCAGCTCTCATGTGACAGACAACCCTCGGGCTGTTCAATGAAGAGCAGACCATTCTGACTGCTGGCCTCTTTAGACCCTCCTTGCATCCTTTAATGGGTCTTCATGCACAGGCTCAAAGATTCCTCCAATTTCTTCACACACTGGTTTTATATTTGTGCAACTTATTTTAGTACAATAGTTTCCTTTTGTTTCCATTTTGTTTCCATTTTCTGCACGTTGCTGGTTCTCTTTTGGAAGACTAGTAGACATTCATTTTGTACTCTTGATGATGGGAACGTCACAAAATTATACGTATTGTATCTCCATCAGGTACCAAAGGTGGACCAATACAGTCGGCAGAGCTCCGCTGATGACTCTCAATCAAGGTATGAAATTCAATTCTGGCCTGGCGAGACACCTGATCTTGCTTTCAGAGCACAGTTCGATGGTTCCCATACACTGCTGTTGAAGGTTTTATATTATAGATTGGCGCCCCCCCCCCCCCCCTCCCCCTTTTTTTTTGTTATTCCCCATTCCTCTCTCCCAACCCCATCCTCTCTTTTGCTATATATTTTGTAGAGAAGTCTCTATAATAATGACGAAGAAATTATGAGCTTGCTCTATTTTTTTCATCTTAATGCTTATTTAATTATCAAAGAAGAAGAAAAAGAAGCATTAGATAACTTTTTATAAAGACAGCGGGCAGGATTTCATGACTTACGAAAACAAAGCACGTACAGGATGTCTGAAATATAAAAAGAAACAAACTGATAACAATAAAGAATTCTCACAAAACAGAAGAAATGCAAAGAAAGAAAGAAATCATAATGAAGGAACAAAACACTAAACACAACCAAGGAAAGGCAACGACACGCTGTCGTGTTGCGGTGATTAGTGGCATGGGCTGCAGGCTTTGGAGTCGTTGGTTTCAAATCCCGTCACCGACACATTGTCTGGTCCTATCCAGACTTAAACTACATGTGCAAATAAAAGTTCTTGCGTTACACCAGTCGAGTTGCTCGTGGAATGTCGTGGAACAGACATCGTGGCTTCCTCTAGCAGGGGTCATTCATCCAAGCTATATCTCCCACGATTAATTGATAATTGTCGGGCTTTTGTAAGTAATGTCCAACGTATGCTGGATCAGACAAGGCATCACCAAACCCTGCCAGCCGCCCCAGAATGACTCAGCGGCAGAGCAGTGTCTTCTGGATCAGAACAGGCATCACCAAACCCTGCCAGCACTGCCCCAGAATGACTCAGCGGCAGAGCAGTGTCTTCTGGATCAGACCAGGCATCACCAAACCCTGCCAGCCGCCCCCAGAATCACTCAGCGGCAGAGCAGTGTCTTCTGGATCAGACCAGGCATCACCAAACCCTGCAGCCGCCCCAGAATCACTCAGCGGCAGAGCAGTGTCTTCTCAGACGGGTTACCTCATGACTTGATTCTAATTACTGACAGTTGACTGGCGGGGCTAAAGCTGCAACAGAACTAAACAGGATGTGGCTATATAGTTGGGGGGGGGGGGTGGGTGGTTCTGATATGAACGGTGCGGAAGGATGCCATTATACGGGCAGGGAACATCAGACAGACAAAAGGAAGAGAAGCAAATACATGAAACGAAAAAGAAGGGCAGAGAATAAGCCGGATGGAACAAAAGGAAACAAAGACGAACGCAAACACAGAAATAAGAAAGACATGGAAAACCATGACAAGATAAGAGGGAAACATGAAAGAAGGAAGGAAGAAAAAAAGAAAAGAACATATAAAAATGAAAGAAAGAAGGAAACAAAGAAAAGCAACCTATAAGGGAAAAAAATAGAAGAACAAGAAGAAGAAGACAGTTGAACTGATACAGAGTTAAAAATAAAAAATTAAAAAAAAGCAATTCGGATCAAGGAAATGCGAGAAATGTACGACTGTTCTCCTACTTAACAACATTAGCAGCTTTCACAATACGGCGATCCAGATAAAAGGAAGAACAAAAAAGGGAAGAGAAAAGATAAGAAAAAGAGAGAGAGAGAATAGAGAAACATATCGACGAAAAATGTAAAAGAAAAACATCTGAGTGTGCGAGGAGAGAGAATACAGAAAACAATGACTGTGGGGGTTCAAGAGAGAAAACACGAAAGAAAGGATTCGAAAGAAGAAAGAAGAAAAGAAATACAGAAGGAAAATTACATAATAGGATAAAAAAAAAACAGATATTACAGGAGACACAGAGAGAGAGAGAGAGAGAGAGAGAGAGAAGAGAGAGTGAGAGAGAGAGAGAGAGAGAGAGAGAGAGAGAGAGAGAGGTGGCTGCCTGGATTGATGGTAAATGAATTGTGTTATGGATTATAGGATGGGTGGACGTGGTCGAGAAAAGGATGAAAAATTTCACATACACACATCTCTCTCTCTCTCTCTCTCTCTCTCTCTCTCTCTCTCTCTCTCTCTCTCTCTCTCTCTCTCTCTCTCTCTCTCTCTCTCGGGCATGAGCGCACAGAAAGAGAGAGGCGCACGTGTGTGTGTGTGTGTGTGTGTGTGTGTGTGTGTGTGTGTGTGTGTGTGTGTGTGTGTGTGTGTTTGAGAGAGACATGCAGAGAAAACAACAGAAAAGAGCAAGCAGAGAGCAATGGGGCAGGATTAACTGAGACAGAGAGAGACAGACAGTGAAAGAGGGAAGGAGGGAGTTCAGGCGGGGATAGGGTGGGGATGTTCGGCAGACACACAGAGAGAAAACGACAGAGAAAAGACTAAAGAAAGTGCAACAGAACAGGATGAGCCGAGGAGAGAGAGAGAGAGAGAGAGGAGAGAGAGAGAGAGAGAGAGAGAGAGAGAGGAGAGAGAGAGAGAGAGAGAGCGCGCACATGAACAAATTCACACAGACAGTTACAAAGAAAAAAACAACGCCAGGAAAATAACGCAATACCAGATATCAGATCAGTAAACACGACAAGTAAATAGATAAATTAAAGTAATTGAACATGTTTCAAAAATAAGAAATAAAAACCTTCAATTGTTTTATGAAATACTGTGCAAGCATATACGCAAAGGACCAGTCCATTCCCAGTGTTTTCCCTCCTGTCTCTGTCTGTCTGTATGTCTGTCTGTCTGTTTGTCTGTCTGTCTGTCTGTCTGTCTGTCTGTCTGTCTGTCTGTCTGTCTGTCTCTCTCCTCTCTCTCTCTCTCTCTCTCTCTCTCTCTCTCTCTCTCTCTCTCTCTCTCAAACACACGCACACACACTGGGGGAGGGAGCACACAGAGAGAGAGAGAGAGAGAGGAGGAGAGAGAGAGAGAGAGAGAGAGGAGAGAGAGAGAGAGAGAGAGCACAGACAGACATAGAGAGAGAATCATTCGAACTGAGCCGTGCAATTTAAGCTATAAGCTAATGCTGTGACACACAAAGACCTTTGACAAAAAGAAAACAACAGCAGAATATCGAACAAAACAGAGAAAAAAATCTGGATCAGTACATCATTTTTAAAAGCACCATTGGCTTTTCTCTGAGGCGGAAACTAATGTCTTTACTACCCTCCCTCTCCTTTTCTCTTGTGAATAAAAACAAAACGACGACAAGAAAGTCGAATTGCGAGTGTCTCACTATCGCTCAGCGACATGCAAGCTAACGTTTCTTCTAGTAGTTTCTGACGAAACAAAAACCCAATGAAAGCCCGATATCTTATAACTTTTTTTTTTTGCTGTCCGTTTTCCTTTTTTTTTCTTTCTTTCTTTTTAAAATACAATTCTACGTGTTTTAATGAGAGACAAGAACGAGTTCGAGTTAAGGTCCATGTAAAACGGAAGTGACGTAACCGTGTTCTATACCAAGGAATAGTGCGCTGTGGTGTTACCTGCATTTCTCGTGAGACACACGCTTCTCATAGTCTGTCAGGTTTGGCCACATTAACGGAAGATGGCAGTGTTGAGAAACCTTGGTTACTGTGCTACGTTTAGTTCACATCCTGTCCGTGCCAATCAAAACGCTCTTTATCCGTGTTGGCAGTGAGTCTGAAAAGGCCGTAACAAACGTTAGTGACGGTGGTCTTGTTAGACAGTGAAAGAATTGCTGATGTACGAGTAGCCCTAACGATGCCATCTTTCAAAATCAAATGGTAAACAACTGGACAGGATTTATCGCTTGGTTCATGAAAGGTATGTTCACAGAGTATTTTACCTCGTAATTCCAATTGTTTTGATCGTTCAAAAAGCTAGCCTTAAAAGTCCCGTAAGATTATGTTAAAAGAGAAGCAAACAATGATGATGATGATGATAATAATTAGTTTATTAATAAGTGAATAAAGAGATAAATAAATAAACATACACATACATACATACGTCCAAACATCCATCCATCCATCCATCCATCCATACATACATACATACATTTATACATACATACATACATACATACATACATACATAAAATAGAGAGAAAAAAGACACTGACAGAAAACGCTGTGGAGCTTCTCTTTGAAGGTTTCGTAGTAATAAACTCTTGATTTTAAGAAAGTTCGTGTTCTGTACGTCATAATCAATCGACAGCTTTAGGCAATACGCAAGCAGCCCAAACATAACTCGCGCACTAAAAAGTTAAGCCGAAGTGAAAGAATTTTCTTGTCCGAGTTACCGCCATTTGTTCGTCTCGACTGACACGCGATTAAGTGACTGCCTTTATCCTTGTTCACGCAAAGTACAGCAATACAAACGGACGTCTGTTTCCGCGCCTCTGCTCCGTGTTTGGTTTGTTTCTGCCGTTGATCTGATCATGTCAGAAACTCTTTCACCATAACCATTGACAGGCATCAGCATCAGTGGTTTTACATCTCGGAATTGCATTAACAGGTCAGATGTTCAGTCCGAAAATGGAATCCGTAATATAATCCGATTCAGTTGCGAATTTCGATAGATATTCCCTTCCTTCCACGTCATATTAAGTTACTTGGCAAATCAGCAAAGCTATCTGAGTTCGCGGCACAACGGGTGAACAGATCGTTGGCAAGAGTCAAAACGTTTTTATTGTCTTTTTATGTTTTGTCGTTCTGGTCGCAATGATAGCCCTGCGAATAAAGCTATAACGCAACCACCTTTGATCGTTAGATTAAAACCGCTGATTTCTGAAAAGTCTGCATTTAGCTGAAATTTTTACAATTGGTTGTGAATTATGTTTTGTCTGTACAGATTGCTGTTTATCTGTACATTTCAGTTGCTGAGGGTTAGAGAGGTCAGATCTGAACAAAACTGTGCTACTTGTTATCAACGACTCCACAAGGACCATGATTTCCATCAAACAAGCAGTCAATATTCGGTCAATCAGTCAGTCGATCAGCTAGACAACTATTCAATTAACGAACAAACTGAAGAACACACACGGAGTTTCATGAAAGATGAGAACACTTCAACGCGTTTAAACAAAGTTTTTAAATAAAAGTCTAATAATGATCTTCATCACCTCTCCCCCTCCTCTCTCCTCCTCCTCCTCGTGCTTTATCTTTGTTTCTTCTTTTTTCAAAACCCGTTTCGTTCCTGTGGCTATAGTGCAGCAAAATAACTGTGTACAGTCACCTTTGAGTTGGCACTTAAGTTGTGAACGTTTGCCAGAAACAAAGACAATTACAGTTGAAAACGACCAACAAGACGTATTTGTATGGGTCGTAAGCCCATCAGGTAAGTGAGAGCGTGAATTCAGAAGCTGAACAATACTACTGCTTTGTCGTCGAATACTTCTGTTTAAATGGGATTTGTTTTTAGAAAATGATGCGTTAGCTTACGCTAAGAAGTTCTAAGCTTTTTGTATTGATTCATGATTCCAGAGTATGTGTTTGTTGGCAGATGGTGTGTCCGGGCTTTAAACTCTGGCGCTTCTCGTGAAGCGTCTGAAAAGACGGTCTCTGGCAAAAGCCAAAAAAAAAAAAAGAAAAAAAGAAAAAAACTTCAAAAAAGTCTTTTTAGTGCCCCCTTCGTCTACCCCATAACGCCCTTCCTCCTCCTCCGTTCTATCCGCCCCCAAATTTTCTACCACCCTTTTATCTCATCTTTTATCATCATTATCATCTCTCTCTCTCTCTCTCTCTCTCTCTCTCCTCTCTCTCTCTCTCTCTCTCTCTCTCTCTCTCTCTCTCTCTCTTAGTGAGTTGTTTTTCACAGAAATACGTGACTAATGAGCCCACACAAAGTTGATGCTTTTTCTTTCTTCCCCTTCCTTTCATCCCCCTCCCCACCCTCTCCCCTCCCCCCCTCTCCTTCTCTCTCTCTCTCTCTTCTCTTCCTCCTCTTTTCCTCTTCTCATCATGAATTTTTTACACAGAAATGCAAAAATATGTCAATGATGATAGAAAAATTTTGGGGCTCCCCCGCCTCTCTTCTCTTCTCTCTCCTTCTCCTCTCTCCTTCTCTTCCCCCTCTTCTCTCTCTCTCTCCTCTCTTTCTCTCAGTGTTTATTGTTATCTTGACAGGGAAGAATTTAGCCGATATTCTAAGATTTTGTTCATAAGTAGTTTACATTTTGACCTAATTTCATTCTTGTAAATACCATAATGTTTTGTCGCTATGGCTTTTAACCCCTTCCCCCATATTGATCCGGAAATAATTTAAAAGGGGCATACCCCAAAAAACCCAGCAGAAAGAAAGTCCCACAAATTAACCGTAAACAGAAAAAAAGATAATGTATTGTGATTATAACAGCAATTCGCTTCTTGTTTGCTTAATTTTTTATCTTATGGGGAAAAGTTTGGGTTTATTCCCTTTTTGGGTTTTTTGTAAAGTCACCTACCCGGTTGGTATTGAAAAAAATTTGCCCTAAACCCGTCTATAGGTTGGCTAAACTTCAAAACGGAGGGGAAAAAAAAAGAAAGGGAAAACCCCTTTGTCCCTCCAATTAGACGCTTTCCCTTCCCCCCCTCCTCTATCACCTACACCCTCCGAATATTGTCCAGGGGCTTGTCTCACTGGGTTCCAAAGCCCCTGAAGAAGGACTGTCTCCCGGGAAAATCACCATCAGCTTCCCTTTAGGAGGTGTTGGGGGCAGGACGTTGTTCAGGCCCGCTGCCCGGGGGACTAGGTTCGATGTCCGTTGGAAAAGCCTGCGGTCAAAATTTGCTATAAAAACCCTTAAAAAAACCGGTTTTTCCAAAGGGGCCGGAAAAACTAAAGTTTTTCCCCAGGTTAAAAGGGGACTGTAAACGGGG
>CM031597.1:87980607-87982120 GCA_018398815.1 Conus ventricosus | reverse complement strand
TTTTTTTTTTTTTTTTTTTTATCTTTTGACAGGCAATGAATCAGCGATATTTAAGATTTTGTCTCATAGTATTTTACATTTTGACCTAATATCATCTCTTGTAAAGTCACCATAATAGTTTATGCTCGCTAATGGCTTATAACCTCTCCCTATATTGATCACAGGAAATAATGAGAAAGGAGGCAATACCATCCATAAAAACACCCAGCAGAAAGAAAAGTCCTATCAAATATAACCGTAAACAGAAAAAAGAGATAATGTATTGTGATTATAACAGCAATTCGCATTCTCTGTTTGCTTAATTTTTATCTATATGGGAAAATGTTTGGTTGATTCCACTTTCTTGCTGTTGATGTAAAGTCACCTACCGGACTTGGTATTGAAAAATATTTGCCATAAACTGCCGTCTATATGGTATGGCATATCTTCAAAACGGAGGGGAAAAAAAAGAAAGAAAGAAAACCCTTAGTCCCTCCAACTTAGACGCTTTCACTTCCCCTCCTCTATCACCTCACACTCCCTCGCGAACTTCATTGTCCAGGAGGCTAGTACTCACTAGGGTTCAAAGCACACTGAAGAAGGACTGTCTCCTGGAACAGTCACCATCAGCTTCCTTTATGGAGGCTGCTTGGGGAGCAAGGACGTTGCTTCATGGCCCATGCTGCCCTGGGGACTAGGTTCGATGTCCGTTGGAACGCCATGCGGTCAAATTCTGCTACTAACTACCACCGGGATGCAGCCGATACTAAGGAAACCAGTTAACGACTGCTAACGATATTTGGACCTAAAGGGCCAGCCATGAATAGAGCTAGAAGATTTACCGTCGGCAATTGGAACTATAAACGTGTTTCATTCTGGTGATTCAGGTGTCCCCATCATTCAGGTGTCCCATCAGCAGTTATGGCAGTGGTGTAAAGCTTTGTACAACTTGTGCACAGCTGACTTCGTCGTTATTTACAGCCAGCTGAATATTTCTGGATTAGAGCATTCATTACAACAGATGCCTTACACAAGTTGTGTCCCTTTTTTGTCTGTTTGTTTTGCTTTGTTTTGTTTATTCACTGTTATGTGTTTACTTCTGATTTTGTGTCGATTTATTTACTTATTCATTTATGTATGTATTTATTTGTTTATTGCATAAAAGCTTTTGGGTATAGAGACATTTGGCTTTTCTAATGGTATGGCAGCAAGAGTATAGTAGTTACTGTTTCTTTTCCTTTAGTGTTACCAAATGTGTATTCTTCACATATCCCTTCACGAAGGAATGGGACTAAAGTGAATAAACTATTTGTTCATCGTTCATTCATTTGTTTATTCATATATTCTCTCTCTCTCTCTCTCTCTCTCTCTCTCTCTCTCTCTTTGTGAAGGAAACCTGAACTGATCCAGCAGAGCTCTTTCCCTTAACTGGCAGACACTAAAAATGCATATGCACCAAGAAAGCAGGTCTGGACGCGCGCGCACACACACAAACACACACGGGCGCGCGTGCGCCCGTGCGCACATGCACACA
>CM031597.1:87965607-87978107 GCA_018398815.1 Conus ventricosus | reverse complement strand
TCATTAGGTTTTTTATATGGTTTGTATGTATGATCCTTAAGGTCTAATGTTATGTCTAAATAATTTACTGTTTTTTTGTTGGCTTCTACTGTGATTTTTAGGTTATGGCTTTGAAAAATTTTACAAAGTTCTTTTTTCTTGTTTTCAATGGTTTTTGGTTTATTGTTTAACGTGGCAAGACCGTCATCTCTGTATAAGCCAACCTGTTTACCAAGTATTTTCTGTATATGAGACAACATGAAAAGTCCAACTAATTCACAAGTTTCAGCTCCATCATAAGATCCCATCGTGACATCGAATGTGGAATTTCTGCTGTTTTTTTTTATCCAAGTTTCGCTGTTGCTATGGAGAAGGGTTTTCTTAGTGTGGAGAATGATTTCCATCTCAGAATCTGTTATATTTGTATATTTGTTGGCGAATCTTAGTGCTTTAGTAAAGTAATTCCTCATCAATGGAAGGGTAGAAGTCCACTATGTCAAAAGTAATGAACACTGTATTTGTCTGTTTGTTCAATTCTTTAAACCATTGGATAACTTCGTAACTATTTTTCCAGAGATTGTATTCAGTGTTTTGTTTTATGTCCTCTATTGCTTTTTCCAGGATCTTTTTACTTATTTTGCCTAATTCAGATTTTGATGGGTTTATCAGTCTACAAGTAGGGTTGTTGAGAAAGTTAGGTTTGTGGTCTTTAAGGGTTATAAAGGCTTCTTTTATTGCTGTTGCTTCTATCCTATCACCTAAATCCATCTGGTGCACAAGTTCTTTTTCTTTTTTGCAGATGTTGTCATATGTGGTCTTATCAGCTTTTTTATAATTTTTCTGAATATTTTTGTTGAGGAGTTGAGAGTACTCATTAGTTTCCATTTTATAGAAATTGTTTGTCTTGTCCGCCTTTATGAATATTTTTTTGTCATTCTGGATTTGTTTTATGTTATTATTCAATGTTGTTTGGAAATTGTTATGCGGTTTTCTGAAATCAATATTATCTATTAGTTTTTTCATGCTTTCTTCAAAAGGTTTCATTTCCTCTATTATAGGTGGCGATCTCCATGACTTAAAGCCATAAGTTTTTTTATCTTCCTTTTTGGCATCAGGGTTCAAAAAGAAAAACGCTTTCCACCTCATGTTGCGCACAAATGTTTCAGTCTGCTCTATGAGTTTTTTCACTGGTATGTCGCTCCCTACATGGTTGAGCACTTTTAACGTTCTGAGTGGCTTTTTAACTCTGATTTTATTGATTGCTCCTCACGTTGAGCACTGTGGCCTAGCAGAACCGAAATTTAATATGGAGAGAATTAACTTTGGGCAGTCTACCAAAAATATACCTTTTTTCCAATCCACAACTCTACATGAAAAACTCATAGAGCAGACTGAAACATTTGTGCGCAACATGAGGTGGAAAGCGTTTTTCTTTTTGAACCCTGATGCCAAAAAGGAAGATAAAAAAACTTATGGCTTTAAGTCATGGAGATCGCCACCTATAATAGAGGAAATGAAACCTTTTGAAGAAAGCATGAAAAAACTAATAGCTAATATTGATTTCAGAAAACCGCATAACAATTTCCAAACAACATTGAATAATAACATAAAACAAATCCAGAATGACAAAAAAAAATATTCATAAAGGCGGACAAGACAAACAATTTCTATAAAATGGAAACTAATGAGTACTCTCAACTCCTCAACAAAAATATTCAGAAAAATTATAAAAAAGCTGATAAGACCACATATGACAACATCTGCAAAAAGAAAAAGAACTTGTGCACCAGATGGATTTAGGTGATAGGATAGAAGCAACAGCAATAAAAGAAGCCTTTATAACCCTTAAAGACCACAAACCTAACTTTCTCAACAACCTACTTGTAGACTGATAAACCCATCAAAATCTGAATTAGGCAAAATAAGTAAAAAGATCCCGGAAAAAGCAATAGAGGACATAAAAACAAACACTGAATACAATCTCTGGAAAAAAGTTACGAAGTTATCCAATGGTTTAAAGAATTGAACAAACAGAAAATACAGTGTTCATTACTTTTGACATAGTGGACTTCTACCCTTCCATTGATGAGGAATTACTTACTAAAGCACTAAGATTCGCCAACAAATATACAAATATAACAGATTCTGAGATGGAAATCATTCTCCACACTAAGAAAACCCTTCTCCATAGCAACAGCGAAACTTGGATAAAAAAAAACCAGCAGAAATTCCACATTCGATGTCACGATGGGATCTTATGATGGAGCTGAAACTTGTGAATTAGTTGGACTTTTCATGTTGTCTCATAATTATACAGAAAATACTTGGTAAACAGGTTGGCTTATACAGAGATGACGGTCTTGCCACGTTAAACAATAAACCAAAAACCATTGAAAACAAGAAAAAAGAACTTTGTAAAATTTTTCAAAGCCATAACCTAAAAATCACAGTAGAAGCCAACAAAAAAGCAGTAAATTATTTAGACAAAACATTAGACCTTAAGGATCATACATACAAACCATATAAAAAACCTAATGACACACCTGTCTACGTAGACATCAATAGTAACCACCCACCCTCCATCTTAAAAACCATACCTAATGGTATAAACAAAAGATTATCTAAACTGTCATGCAATGAGAAAGAAATTTAACAGTGCAGCAGCTGAATATCAAGAGGCGCTGAAAAAAGTGGCTACAACTACAAATTACAATACAACCAGAAAACAACATGAACAGCAACAGGAAAAACAGGAAAAGAAAAATTATATGGTACAACCCTCCATATGATGGAAGAACAAAAACTAACGTAGGAAATGAATTCCTCAGAATCCTTAAAACATCATTCCCAAAAGAACATGTACTATCTAAAAATATCAACAAAAATACCGTCAAGCTATCATACTCGTGTATGCCCAACCTTAAAAATATAAATTGATTCTTCCAATAAAACCAAAAACAACACAACCAAAGGGGTGATGAAAGAATATCTTGTAATTGCACAAAAAAAGACCAGTGCCCTCTGAATAATAATGTCTCTACAACAATATTGTGTACCAAGCTACGGTAACAACAGACAGTGATAAAGAAACATACATAGGAATCACGGCAAACCACTTTAAACCAGATATGCAAACCATAAACAATCTTTCAAAAATGAAAAATATAAAAACCAAACAGAATTAAGCAAATATATTTGGAAGCTGAAAAATAAGAAAATAGATTACAACATATCATGGAAAATTATAAAAAGAGCAACACCATACAACAACATTTCTAAAAAATGCAACTTATGTACTACAGAAAAGTGGCTGATATTATGTAAACCCCACCTAGCATCCCTGAACTCTAAAGTAGAGATGATAAACAATTGCAGGCATAAATGGAAATCTTTGTCAATGCACCATCCCGTAACACGGTCCCCCCTGAACGCGCCCCCAAAAAGAAAAAACCGGCAGGCCACGTGCAACACGCACCGAACTCACACGCCCACACACCAATATATAACACCGGTGGCGTGCCCAAATTGTATACCCTGAGGAGAGCGTTTTAGCTTGAAACAAGCTTGTAGGTTTTATCTCTTCATTTTAAAATCTATTTTAAACTGGTATGTCGCTCCCTACATGGTTGAGCACTTTTAACGTTCTGAGTGGCTTTTTAACTCTGATTTTATATAATATATATATATATATATATATATATATATATAGATAGATAGATAGATAGATAGATAGATAGATAGATAGATAGACACACACACACACACACATATATATATATGGTATATGTGTGTGTGTGTGTGTTGTGTGTGTGTGTGTGTGTGTATTATTGACGCGCGTGCATATCGGTGATTCTGAAAGTATGGAAATTAATGACATTGTTGTATTGAGATAGTGCATCTAATTACAATCAACCGTCTTCTAAATATCAGTATGAAAACGCCGAGCACATAGTTTTATTGCGAGAAAATATATACCCTTTGATCACCTAAGCCTACTCAAACTGTGTTATATATTGGCTACAAGCTACCAAGCAACAAGTAAAATAATATGGAATTTAAAAAAAAAGGTGTTACACATTTGTTGTACAAAAAAAATAGGTGTTACGCATTTGTTGTACAGATGCGGATGCTACGGGAAAATCAGGCTGAAGAAAATGTAAGCGCTTTTCCGCACACCATGCGCAGGTTAGTATATGGTGAAACAGCAAGGCATCCTATAAGTTTGAATTCTGTTGTTAAATGTATCCGATATTGGTTAAAAATTGTTCAGATGCAGGAGCACAGATTACCGCTCAAAGCGTATAGAATGTTGTTAGACTTAGACAATAGAGGTAAGAAAACTGGGTGACCAAGGTGAGGATGAAACTGTGTGAATATGGTTTCACCTTTGTATGGATGAACCAAGGGTGAGTGATATGAATGTTTTTATTCGGGTATTTCGAGAAAGACTGATTGATTGTAGTTGGCAAAATTGGAATTATCATGTGCAAAACAGCGATATATTTGAATCATATAGAACGTTCAGTCATTTACGCTGTTTACCTGCATATATATCGATGAAGATGGACAAACAACTAAAGCGTATCATGACTAGATTCAGATTCGGTGTGTCTGATATTGCTACTCATTATTTTCGTTATAGACAGTCATGTGACAGAAATCTAATTTGTCCATTATGCCAAAATCCGGAAGAAGATGAAGTTCATTTTGTATTGACGTGTCCAAGGTTAAGAGACCTCAGAAAAGCAATTCATACCACAAAAATATTTCAAGAATCCTTGTCTTTTCAAATTGGTCTTGTTAATGTCATCATCTAATGAACATACTATTAGACAATTTGCTATTTACTTGTATAAAGCATTCCAGATGCGAAGTGTTTATGTAACATGATGAAGCTAGTGTCAGTATGCGACACGAATCACAGTGTATATCCCCATTCTAAGGGGCTTTGGCCTTTATGAATAAATCATTTGAGTCTTTGAGTCTTCATGCGCAGGTTATGTGACTGTTGTCTGCAAGATCTGGAGAGCAACGTCTCTCTCTCTCTCTCTCTCTCTCTCTCTCTATATAGGTCAAGGTCGGGATGTAACAACATGGCGACGTGTTTTTGTTCCGCTGAGTCTCGAAAGTAAAAAAAAGTACAACTACGTTGTCCCAAGCAAGGTGAGGAAGACCTGCACCATGCCAGCCTGTCTCCAACAACACAGGCAGTCTACAGGCAGGTTCATTTTTGTACTTTTAAGTATCTTGCGAAAGAAATCCTGCATCAAACACCCTGTTGGTATTCTGCTGCTGTGGCAAGGATGTGGTACAATGGCAACACACTACATTCGCTTCTCGATCACTTGTGAACTGTTTTGTGGCAGGACAGTTTGCTTCAAACGCTGTGATGATTCCGTGTGCAGACAGAGTCGTTTTGGGGTGCTGACAGCTACTGCAGTAGTTTTCATGTGCTTGTTTCTATTGTCGTGTGGTGACGTTGAGCCCAATCCTGGACCGGATTCACCACAGAAGATAGGGACAGAACAGGACACCAGAAGGGTAGACCTAATGGGTGCGGACACCCAAACTTCGTTTGGGCCACCTGATTCCTCGCCCATGGAAACTGACCATGAGAGAAGCCTCACGCACGGTATGTACCAGTGTATCAGAGACGGTATTAGTGATGCAATGATAGAGGCTACCAGAGAACTGAAAGAACAGCAAGCAATAGAGCATGAGAAAATGAGATCAACACAAGCTAATCAGGCTGAAAGGCTAGAGACCAAAATGCAACAAGTAAGTGATAATTTGTCTGATTTGCTAGGAAGGGTGGAAAACAGACAGAAACAGGTTGAGGAGGAGTTGAACCTCATGAGACTACAGTATGAGAGCGTGCAGGAAGAAAATGACAGTCTGAAGAAAGAGATTGACTGGCTGAGAAATAAATGTGATTCTCTAGAAAATCACAGCAGAAGGAACAACGTTTTGTTTTTTGGCATCAAGAAAGAGAAGGCCCAAGAAAATTGGGAGGAGTGTGAACTAAAGGTGAGAACTGTGATCAGAGAGGGAATGGGCCTTGAGGGGGAGATAGCCATTGAAAGAGCACATAGAATTGGAAAAGGAGATGCAGTGATAGTCAAATTCCTATCATATAAAGACAAGACTACGGTTGTTAAGAATGCAAAAAAATTGAAGAATTCAGACAGTTATCAAAATGTGTTTGTCAGGGAAGATTATTCAGAGATTGTGCGCAGGAAAAGACAAGGACTGAGAGAGAAAAGCAAAACAGCTGTATGATGGCGGTCAGAAGGTACAAATGAAATTTGACAAACTGATTAGTGAGGAAGGTGTCTACACATACGACATCGGGAAGGAAATGGTGATGAACGTCAGCAGAATCAGGAGGAGACCAGATGAAGAAGTCAGTGAATCAGTGGAAACCAGACAAAACAGGAAGCGGGTAGTTAGAAGTGAATATCACCCATCATCAGAGGAAGACGGAGTGACTGATCCTCTATCTGAGGATACCTTTCCCCCCCTTCCCCCCTCCCCCATCCTCCCTCTCTCAAAACCAAGCGACGGCAACAACGACCACAGCAGTAGAAGTCGTCCGTACATTCTCCCTACGGCGGAGTACCCAAGTGCTAATCAAACGAAGCACAGGCCGACGAGTGAGAAGACGATGAAGGGTCAAGGGTCAAAACCGGAATCTGCACGGTCAACACGGCGGCATAGCAGCATTGCAGCGCAGTCATATAGCCCGGCGAAGACACGTCAAAGTTGGGGCTTGTCAACGCAAAACAGACCAGGCGTAAAAGATAGGCGTGACAGTGTGAATTCAAACACGTTACATCAGTGGATGAAGCCAGCCAATACACAGGCGCGGGGGGGAGGAGGTGGGCGTGTTGGAGATCGACAAGGTGGGGGAAGCGGTGAAATCGGTGGGGGTAAGGAGAGGAGTGCTAGTGGGGTTGGGCGTGGGGGTGGTGAGGGTGGTAAAACAAAAAGATGACGGCGTGGCCGAAGCCCGGAGAATAAAGTTATAGACATTTGTACGTGGAACTGTGACGGTTGGTTGCAGAAGTTGGACATCCCTGATGTTATTTCAACAATGTTATCTTTTGATATTTTTGCTTTAAACGAAACTTTTGTTTATTCAAACACAATTTCATACGCACCTTTTAATAACTATGACGTGTTTGTCTCTTGAGCTATAAAATTATCACATCAAGGGCGATATTCGGGAGGAGTGATCGTGTTTGTTCGAAAAGGTTTGGCAGAATTTGTGGAAAGAATTGATACTAACTTAGAACAAATGATTATCTTGAAACTGGACGAAAGACTGATAGGGACAAATAAACCGGTATTTCTGATTTGTACATATATTCACCCTTATGATAGTAGGTTCTGGAGACAGTCACGTCACGGTGTTGGCATAGAGATCATCGAACAATGTTTAATGGATTTATATGAAAGATTTGAAGATTTTTATGTTATGATTGTGGTGATCTGAATGCGAGGACTGGATGTGAGAATGCGATGCTAAATGATGATATCTCTCATAATAATGTGTGGGAAACATTGCGCACTGCAGACCAGGTAAACTATATATTTAAGAGAAGCTCTGATGATAAAGAAGTTAACAATTTTGGAAAAGATTTACTCAATCTATGTATGTCGTTCGAGTGCGTTATTGTCAATGGTCTTAGTCATTATCGGTTTGATGATTCATTCACTTTTGTTTCAAGTGGTGGTGGTAGCACTATCGATTATTTTATAATTTCCAGTGATATATGTTTGCAGCAGCGTGTCAGCTCATTGCGTGTTTTGCCATCCATTGACTCAACGCACTTACCTGTTTGTATTAAACTGTATGTAACCGAATTTTTAAGTGATGGTATAAAAACAATGAGTGATAAAAATAAGACGGGAGTTAAATGGATGGAAAAACAGGTATGGAATCCAACCTTGGAGCAACAGGTTCTTGATAGTCTTAAGACAGTTGAAATTCAAAACATGTGTTCCCAAGCTTTCGCATTAATTGACAGCGATATTAATCAAGCTGTGAGATTGTTTTCTGGTGCCTTAGTTTCTTCTAGCAACTGCATGATGAAGCGCATTTATGTCGGTGATAATGTCAGACCTCCGCATTGGTATGACAGTCAATGTAAGCAAACTCAGAAAAAAACTAGACAGTCTTTAACTGTGTTTAGACAAATAAAACGGCCTGACGAACGAAGGCAATACGTTCAAGATCGGAAAGATTATAAGGCGTTGATTAAACAAAAAAGACGTAGTTTTAAACGGGAAAAAGCAAGACAGCTCGCTTCCCTTGGTAAAGATAGCAAATCATTCTGGAGAGAGATCAGATGTGTTTCAGGTAAAAGAAGAACTGGTATTTGCTCAGAAATATCAGACCAACAGTGGTTTGATCATTTTGCGACACTTTTCAATGTTCCAGATATTAAAACATGCGATTTTAGCTTTGAAAACTTTGATTCAAATTGTGATGATCTGAATTTACCTATTACCGAAAGGGAAGTTTTTGAGGCTATTCGTAAATTGAAAAATGGGAAAGCCTGTGGAATCGACAGAATAGTTCCAGAAATGTTAAAATTATGTAACGATTTGTCAGTTGCTTTTATGACGAAATTATTCAATACCTTATTTGATAACGGTTCATACCCCGAAGACTGGACAAAAGCTATCATTGTGCCAATATTTAAAAAAGGTGACAAAACTCAGCCAGACAACTACAGAGGAGTTTCCTTGTTAAGCTTGATGAGCAAATGTTATACTATCATTTTAAACCAAAGACTTGTAAAGTGGATTGAAACAAACAGAACGTTAACAGAGTCCCAGGCAGGATTTAGAAAGGGATATTCTACTTTTGATCATATTTTTACTTTGAACGCAATTATTGAAAAGTGCTTTTCAAAAAGAGGGGGTAAACTCTATGTGTGTTTTGTAGATCTTAAAAAAGCATTTGACTCGGTGCAACATGGGCCTTTGTTTGAAATTCTACTAAAAAATGGGATACATGGTAAATTTATGAAGGCTGTTATGGCAATATATAACTCTGTAGTTTCGTGTGTAAGGATTGATGATCATTTGACAGATTTTTTCGAATGTCCTATTGGTTTGAGACAAGGCTGTATACTTAGCCCTGAACTTTTTTCAGTTTTTATCAACGAAATCGCGGCAACCGTGGCTGAATATGGTATACATGGTGTTCAACTCTTACCTGGTCTTGATGAACTATTTCTGCTTTTGTTTGCAGACGACATTGTCCTTTTGTCCATCACTGCAAGAGGTCTTCAGAATCAGATCAATATTTTAAATGATGCTTGTAAAAACTTTTTTTGAATATAAATACAGATAAAAAAAAATTTTGGTTTTTCGGAAAGGGGATTTTTGGGCAAGAGCGATAAATGGACTTTGGACGGCAATACCTTGGAAGTCGTAAATGAATATAATTATTTGGGTTTTGTCTTTACGACAAAAATGAGCTTGCAGAAATGCGTCGATGCCCTGGCGGTAAAAGGCAGACGAGCTTGTATCGAATGCGTGAAACATATCAGCAGACTTCATGATATTTCAAAATCTTGTTTCTTTAGAATTTTTGATTCTCAGGTGCAACCTATATTAATGTATGCTGCTGAAATGTGGGGCCTAAATAGAATGCATAATATTGAAAAAGTACACACATTTGCATGTAAGCGGTTTTTGAAAGTCCCTTTAAAAGTACCAAATAAGTTCGTTTATGGTGAGATCGGGCGATACCCATTGTACGTTAATAGTTCTGTGAGATGTATTAAGTATTGGCTTAAGATGTTGAAGATGGATACTACAAGACTTCCAAAACTGTCGTATATCATGCTTAAGAATTTAGATGACAGAGGTAAAACGTGCTGGGCTAGTTTAGTAAGAAATATTTTGTGCAGAATGGGCTTTGGGGATGCATGGTTAAACCAAGGAGTAGGGTGTGAAATTTCATTTGTGTCTTTGTTCAAACAACGACTGAAAGATAACTATATGCAAGAATGGAATGCATCTGTTATGAACAAGGATATATACAGCACCTACAGGCTTTTTAAAAGATCATTTGAAAGTGAACCTTATTTCCAATTTCTAGATATAAGATGTTTCCGGGACGGGATCATTAAATTAAGAATTGGTGTGTTACCAATTAATGGATCGACCTTTAGAAAACATTCTGTGAAAATGTCAGCTTTTTATGTCCGGCCTGTAAAAAACTGAAGATGAAAATCATTTTGTACATTGTTGTCCTTTGTATGATGAAATCAGATCCAAATATTTGGCTGGAATCGGACAGCGTTATGTTGATATTCTGCGTAATAGATCTATGATAACCATGCGAAAACTAGCAATGTACGTTTTCTATGCTCTCCGTCAGAGAAAGTTAGTCATTGAATGTATGCAAAGGTAGGCAGATTGTTGAACGAACGGCTGTTCATGTGATGCATGAAGGCATTTCTTTTTGAGTTTATCTCTACGTACATGCTGATTTTGCACCTTGACCCTGTTTCTATGGGCTAGTGGCCTGAAGGAATTAAAGTGTTGTTCATTGTTCATTGTTCATGTTCTCTCTCTATATATATATATATATATATAGAGAGAGAGAGAGAGAGAGAGAGAGAGAGAGAGAGAGAGCGAGAGAGAGAGAGAGAGAGAGAGAGAGAAAGAAAAAGAACACGCGTAGAAGAGGAAAAAAAACATTCTGTGAAAGGTTTTAAGAGCCCGTTTATATGTTCTGTAGATTTCAGACTCTCTCTCTCTCTCTCTCTCCTCTCTCTCTCTCTCTCTCTCTCTCTCTCTCTCTCTCTCTCTCTCTCTCTCTCTCTCCACCCGTCTTGACTTTGAGTATACACATCTGCATGACGAGAGGCCAGATCGGATCTACAAAATCTTATTCCAAAGGTAGAATGGGATCAAGAAAGTGGGTAACAAGGTCTGTGCACAGGAAATAGATGAGCTCAACAGAAAAGCGCGCGAACTGGGTGGGATAACAAATATGCACCGAGAAAGAAGATTTGTACCAAGAAAATAAATGCGTTCGAAAACACACGTGCGCCTGTTAAAGGAAAGTAGGTGTGAAGCAACAAAGCGAGCATGTCGGAAGAAAGAAGAAAAGTAGAAAAATAAGAACTAAGACGCACCTGGAAAAAGATAGATAAAGAATAGACCCAACTTCGTTTTACTTTAAACCGTAACTTTCACTGCCTGCCCAAACTGTCAGGGCGCCGTGTCTTCTCCAGCATCACGCTCCATTCCAGAAAACCAGGAAAGTGTTTTCTGCAGACTTACGGCATTCTTCCTCTTTCCGCTCTCTCCAGTGACTCTTCTTTGGCTCCTGTAAAATCGAAATGCAATGAGTTAATTTTCATGCCTGGTCTGTGATAAAGCAGCGGCTTATTCTGCTGTCTGAGGTCCATTTCCTTGGTACGCTGGTTTGATGGGGGCACACACAGAAAGAGAGAGAGAGAGAGAGAGAGAGAGAGAGAGAGAGAGAGAGAGAGAGAGAGAGAGAGAGAGGAGTTTAATTTAGCAGCCATTCTATTGTCTGTAAAAGGAAACTGCACGAGCAGTACACAACAAAGAAGAATGCAAAGAATTCCCATTGGAGAGAGGTAGAGAGAGAGAAAGAAAGGAGAAGGGAGTGAAAGAGAGAGAGAGAGAGAGAGAGAGAGAGAGAGAGAGAGAGAGAAGAGAGAGAGAGAGAGAGAGAGGAGAGAGAGAGAGATGAGTTCAATTCAGAAGCCATTCTATTGTCTGAAAAAGGAAATACACTACAAAGAAACATAAACAGAATTCCCGTTTCTTAGTGTTTCGTCTTGCCAGTGTTATTGGTGATGAACGTAATCATGATGACGTCAGTCCTTGTCTTCTTCAATTTTATTTGTTTCGTATTATCGTTCTTGTTCTTCGTTGTTTTCTCCCTTGCCTGATTTTAGTCGTTGGTATTGATCTCCTTCTCCTTTCGTCTTTCCCCATTTGTTGTTAATCTTCTGTTGCTTTTTTTCCCCCTTCTACTTCTCACGTTCTCCGTTGTCATCTTCTTTTTCTTCTTCTTTTTCACTTCGTATTCTTCATCTTACACGTATTCTTCTTTTACTTCTTCTCCTTCTGCTTCTACTACTACTACTACTACTACTACTACTACTACTACTACTACTACTACTACTACCACCACCACCACCACCACCACCACCACCATCACCACCATTGCATATTCTCCTTCTCTTTGTTCTTTTTTCCCTTCCACCTCATTTCATTCTTCTTCTTCTTCTTCTTCTTCTTCTTCTTCTTCTTCTTAATCTTCTTTTTCTCTTCGCAAACAGTATAGGCTTGTTAGGAGAAACTCGAATCTTTAACTTCGAAGAAGAACTGAAAAGCCAGATAAGAAGTAACCCACTTCTCCACTCTTCACACTCCCCACCTTTTCCTGCCTTTCTCATTCAACTTCCCTACCCACCCACCCACTCCAATCCTCCTCATCCCCCATCCTCTTCCAAGCT
>CM031597.1:87948107-87960607 GCA_018398815.1 Conus ventricosus | reverse complement strand
CAAACATTGAGTGAAAGAAAATGTGAAGTAAAGTAAATCTGGACATTCTGAGACACAAAGTGCCTTTAAGTCCAAAGTTTTATAACCAGTATTGAAAGTGAGTTCTTGAATAATTCTGAAGGAAAAAAAAACAATTCCTGACATCCTGTGGTTCGCCATCTGATGTCTCCGTGATGACTTCAGCTCTGACTATTTCCCTGACCTACCCTCACAACACCCACCCCGTTTATCCCCAGCACTCCCTGCATATTCCCCCTGTTCTCATCACCATTTGAATGCCTTTGGTCAGCCCTTGCTAATCACTGCCTCCCCTAATAGCCGACTTATGACGACCATTACTACTGTAGGGACATGGTAATAATCATCACTGCAGTAGGCACGCCCTCACAATCTGACTTGCCACCATGAAATTACCGCTGTCTGGCGGAGGGGGTTGCTAAGTGCTGCTCTGCATCTGGTCAGTCGGAGCAACGCGAACATGATAACAACAACATGGAGTATTCCAAGGCCAAGGAAGTGGCCTCCACACAGCGTGACATTGATAAGTTTAGTGTCCAATTCGCTACTGGTTTACGAACTGCGACATACAGGATGTACTGCAACAAAACGAGCTGGACTGTAACAGATTAAGCGTGGACAGCATTAAAATCAGCCTGGACTGGGGGAAAAACCTGTCTGGAGAGCAACGGATTGGGTTTTAACTACAGTAATCAATATTTGGAATGCAAGAAAACAGGCTCGAAATGCAACAAAGCATGCCTGGGTTTGCAACAGAATGAAACGGAACATCACCAGATCCAGTCTGAACTGCAGCCAAAACAGCGTGAACTGCCACAGTCTTGCCTTGCCGCAACAGAACCAAACTGAACTGCAGCTGAACCAGTCTAGCCTGCAACAGAATGAGATCAGCTTGGTGTGCAACAGAACCAATCTCTGGACAACATCAAAAATGCCAGACTGTGACATAAGCTTGGCTTATAGCAAAACCCATGTGGTCTGCAAAAACAAAAAAACAAAAAAAACACACACCTAAACTTGACTGCCGGAAAGCCTGTCTGGACTGTAAGATAACCAAAGTGGACTGTTAAAGAACAGGTCTGGACTGCAAGAGAACCAAAGTGGACCGTTAAAGAACAGGTCTGGACTGCAAGAGAGCCAAAGTGGACTGTTAAAGAACAGGTCTGGACTGCAAGAGAACCAAAGTGGACCGTTAAAGAACAGGTCTTGACTGCAAGAGAGCCAAAGTGGACTATGAAGAACATGTCTGGACTGCAAGAGAACCAAAGTGGACTGTTGAACAACAGGGATCTGGACTGCAAGAGAACCAAAGTGGACTATTAAGAACATATCTGGACTGCAAGAGAACCAAAGTGGACTGTTAAAGAACAGGTCCGGACTGCAAGAAAACCAAAGTGGACTGTTAGGGAACAGGGATCTGGGCTGCAAGAGAACCAAAGTGGACTGTTGAACAACAGGGATCTGGACTGCAAGAGAACCAAGGACTATAAAGAACACATCTGGACTGCAAGAGAACCAAAGTGGACTGTTGAACAACAGGGATCTGGACTGCAAGAGAACCAAAGTGGACTATAAAGAACACATCTGGACTGCAAGAGAATCAAGGACTATAAAGAACACATCTGGACTGCAAGAGAACCAAAGTGGACTGTTGAACAACAGGGATCTGGACTGCAAGAGAACCAAAGTGGACTATAAAGAACACATCTGGACGGCAAGAGAACCAAAGTGAACTGTTGAACAGCAGGGATCTGGACTGCAAGAGAACCAAGTGGACTATAAAGAACACATCTGGACTGCAAGAGAACCAAAGTAGACTGTTAAAGAACAGGTCTGAACTGCAACAGAACCAAAGTGGACCGCGAGAGAGCCAGTCTGGACCGCAACAAAACTAAAACTGGTTTGCAACAGAAACAGTACGTCGCAACAGAACAAACCTGGATTGCAACATATCTAATTTAGCATACAAAACAACCCAGCTGGACCGGCATGGAATTTGTGTTGCCGGACAGGGCTGCTTGACAACCAGTCTGGTCTGCACAAGAATTAGTATGATTTGCTAAAAACTAGACTGAACTGCACCAGAATTAATATGGATGGTATAGAACCGGTCTGGACAGCATGTAAACCAATGTCGACTGCAGCAAAATTAATATGGAATGCTGTAGAATGAATCCGGACTACGTCAGAACCATTGTGGACGGCATCCGGGTTAATATAGACCGCAACAGATCTAGTTTAAACTACCCACTACTCCAGAACCGAGCCTGGCTGCAACAGAATCAGTCTGTACAGCGCCCGAACCATTCTTAACTGCCACAGAACCAGCCTTGACTGCAAAAGAACTGGTGTTGTACTACAGAACAAGTCTGCACGGTCCATAACTAGTCCGAATGGCAGCAAAATAGGTACGGATTGCTAAGGAAGAAAACGGAATTGTATGAGAACATGTCCTGACTGTACTAGAACAATTGTAGCCTGTTACAGCATAATCCGAAAGTTACCGGAAACACTATGGACTGCATCAGAATCGATACAGACTGCTTTACACACAGTCTGAGCAGAACCAGAACCAGCCTGGATCCGAACTGCAGCATACGTAAATGAGACTACAACATAACTCGTCTGGACCGCCATGGTGTGAACTATTATAGAACCAGACTGTACTGTACCATAACCAGGCTGGGCTGCAACACACTAGGTATGAGCTGCTGAAGAACCAACGTGAACTGCATCAGAAACAGTCTGGGCTGCACCAGATATAGTACGGCTTGTCACAGAGCAGCCTGAGTGTTAGCAAGGCAAGTCTGCACCGCATCAGAATCAACATGAACTGCTGTAGAACCAGTTTCCCACAGCATCAGAGACAGTCTTGCCAGTGCCAGAATTAGTGTGGAGTGTTATATCATGAATCTGGACTACTTCAGAACGATTACGGACTGCATCAAGCTTAACAGGAATTGCTATAGAACCAAAACGAACTGCAGCAAGACCAGTCTGTGCTCAAACTGATATGGACAGAGTTGCAAAGTGAGACGACTGCAGGCGGAAATCTAAACAAATTTTAAATAAATGTTAGCCAACCGCCCCCCCCCCCCCCCCTTCCCCCCCAAAAAAAAGTGGACAAACGAATCACAAGACAAAACACACCACGTTTCGACCTCTTAGGTACTCTTCCGGCAAGATACAAAACAATAAGGACAACGAAAATGAACGAGCAGTCAATTATCTTCTTTCATTTTCGTTGTCCTAATTATTTTGTATCTTGCCTGAAGAAGACCTAAGAGGTCGCAACGCGTCGTGTTTTGTCTGGTGATTCATTTGTCCACTTTTTTTTTTGTTTGTTTGTTTTTTTTTGCTTTTTTTTGGCAGTTCGCTAACATTTATTTAAGATTTGTTTCGAATTGGCCCGGCGTAGAAACAAAGCTGGCCAGCATCATAACAAGCCTGGACGGTACCAGAACTGGCCATCACTGTTGAAGAACCAGTCTAGACTGCCACAGAACCATCCCAAGACGCAACAATGCCATTTTATACCGGTATCTGACCAGGAGTTATATGTTAGTGAGTTTCCTCCCTATTGGAGATTGTCTCCCCTTGGAGACTATAAGCTTGCTGAAGGCTCAATTTGAGAAGTATTTATTATTCCCCATTCACCCACTCAAGCACATACTGTTAGTTAGGCAGAATTATCTACCACTGCAGATATGAATGCTTATCTCCCCCTATTTCTTCAATCTAAGACATAAGAGCAAGCTTTGTTTATGATTGAATATTTCTTGCAGTCATTGCAACACTAAGCTGCTCTGTAAGTTGCTGGAATGGTGCTCGGTTTCGTATCCTTGGAATTTATTAGTTTATTGTATTTAGTCCCTTGCAGATTCATTCCAAGAACTGGCCCTCAGCACTTGTGTCTTCAGAGGTTATTTTGTTTATATTTTCTACTTTTCACCAGAAAATGTAGCTTGTTTTTGCTCTTCATGATTCTCTTTTGCTTCTTAGGTGGCACCTTTGGTTGGCTTTTTGAACACTCAACAAACATACTACGGTATTGCACACCAGCCTTTTTCTGGGATATCATCCTTCTTAAAACTGAAAAGGCAGAGGAGTCAAGTTACCACTTTCCGCGGTCACTGAGGAGAAACAATCAGGTTTCGAAATACCGGTATCTGACCAGGAGTTATATGTTAGTGAGTTTCCTCCCTATTGGAGATTGTCTCCCCTTTGGAGACTATGAGCTTGCTGAAGGCTCAATTTCAGAAGCATTTATTATTCCCCATTCACCCACTCAAGCACATACTGTTAGTTAGGCAGAATTATCTACCACTGCAGATATGAATGCTTATCTCCCCCTATTTCTTCAATCTAAGACATAAGAGCAAGCTTTGTTTATAATTAAATATATATATATATATATATATATATATATATATATATATATATATATATGCACTCCATTTTAATAATATTTTTAATAATATTTTTTTTTTATTTGGATTCTCTCTTGAGGGCACATAAGACCGTATGGCGAAAGCTTGGCTGTGTCTGGAGTGGCACTGTCTTCATCTGTCCGTGGGCAGGGGTGGTTGGGTCTGTGGGGTGTGCTCGGCAGCTGGAGGGTGGTGTTTTTCGCCGGTGGGCTCTGCAGTCATGAAATACGGGCTGGTACACCCATGGGGATGCTACTTTAAGGCTGTTATGAGCTGCATCCTGTAGTCTAATTTACCTCTGTTCAGAGCAGTTATGTCCCTTGATATCTTAATGGAGTGTCCTGTGCGTGCCTGTACCCATCGTCAACACAGCGCAGGCCTCCAAGGGTGGTACAGGACTGCTCTAAAGGCAGGCGAAGACAGGCTTCTCTGGGTCCTCCCCAGCACCTTCGGTGTTTTCTTTTTCTTCTTTGCCTTAACTAGGCTGACCCTGGAGAAAGGTCCAGTGGCGGTGAGGAAAGACCCACTGACCACAGGGAAAGTCCTGTTGACAGTGGGAAAGACTACAACTTTGGATTCTCTCTTGAGGGCACATAAGACCGTATGGCGAAAGCTTGGCTGTGTCTGGAGTGGCACTGTCTTCATCTGTCCGTGGCAGGGTGGTTGGGTCTGTGGGTGTGCTCGGCAGCTGGAGGGTGTTTTTCGCCGGTGGGCTCTGCAGTCATGAAATACGGGCTGGTACACCCATGGGGATGCTACTTTAAGGCTGTTATGAGCTGCATCCTGTAGTCTAATTTACCTCTGTTCAGAGCAGTTATGTCCCTTGATATCTTAATGGAGTGTCCCTGGTGCCTGTACCCATCGTCAACACAGCGCAGGCCTCCAAGGTGGTACAGGACTGCTCTAAAGGCAGGCGAAGACAGTGCTTCTCTGGGTCCTCCCCAGCACCTTCGGGTGTTTCTTTTTCTTCTTGCCTTAACTAGGCTGACCCTGGAGAAAGGTCCAGTGGCGGTGAGGAAAGACCCACTGACCACAGGAAAGTCCTGTTGACAGTGGAAAGACTACAACTTTGGATTCTCTCTTGAGGCACATAAGACCGTATGGCGAAAGCTTGGCTGTGTCTGGAGTGGCACTGTCTTCATCTGTCCGTGGGCAGGGGTGGTTGGGTCTGTGGGTGTGCTCGGCAGCTGGAGGGTGGTGTTTTTCGCCGGTGGGCTCTGCAGTCATGAAATACGGCTGGTACACAACCCATGGGGATGCTACTTTAAGGCTGTTATGAGCTGCATCCTGTAGTCTAATTTACCTCTGTTCAGGAGCAGTTATGTCCCTTGATATCTTAATGGAGTGTCCTGTGCTGCCTGTACCCATCGTCAACACAGCGCAGGCCTCCAAGGGTGGTACAGGACTGCTCTAAAGGCAGGCGAAGACAGTGCTTCTCTGGGTCCTCCCCAGCACCTTCGGGGTTTCTTTTTCTTCTTTGCCTTAACTAGGCTGACCCTGGAGAAAGGTCCAGTGGCGGTGAGGAAAGACCCACTGACCACAGGGAAAGTCCTGTTGACAGTGGGAAAGACTACAACTTGGATTCTCTCTTGAGGCACATAAGACCGTATGGCGAAAGCTTGGCTGTGTCTGGAGTGGCACTGTCTTCATCTGTCCGTGGGCAGGGGTGGTTGGGTCTGTGGGGTGTGCTCGGCAGCTGGAGGGTGGTGTTTTTCGCCGTGGCTCTGCAGTCATGAAATACGGGCTGGTACACCCATGGGGATGCTACTTTAAGGCTGTTATGACTGCATCCTGTAGTCTAATTTACCTCTGTTCAGGAGCAGTTATGTCCCTTGATATCTTAATGGAGTGTCCTGTGCGTGCCTGTACCCATCGTCAACACAGCGCAGGCCTCCAAGGGTGGTACAGGACTGCTCTAAAGGCAGGGGAAGACAGTGCTTCTCTGGGTCCTCCCCAGCACCTTCGGTGTTTCTTTTTCTTCTTTGCCTTAACTAGGCTGACCCTGGAGAAAGGTCCAGTGGCGGTGAGGAAAGACCCACTGACCACAGGGAAAGTCCTGTTGACAGTGGGAAAGACTACAACTTTGGATTCTCTCTTGAGGCACATAAGACCGTATGGCGAAAGCTTGGCTGGTCTGGAGTGGCACTGTCTTCATCTGTCCGTGGGCAGGGTGGTTGGTCTGTGGGGTGCTCGCAGCTGAGGGTGGTTTTTTCGCCGGTGGGCTCTGCAGTCATGAAATACGGCTGGTACACCCATGGGGGGTGCTACTTTAAGGCTGTTATGAGCTGCATCCTGTATCTAATTTACCTCTGTTCAGAGCAGTTATGTCCCTTGATATCTTAATGGAGTGTCCTGTGCGTGCCTGTACCCATCGTCACACAGCGCAGGCCTCCAAGGGTGGTACAGGACTGCTCTAAAGGCAGGCGAAGACAGTGCTTCTCTGGGTCCTCCCCAGCACCTTCGGGTGTTTCTTTTTCTTTCTTTGCCTTAACTAGGCTGACCCTGGAGAAAGGTCCAGTGGCGGTGAGGAAAGACCCACTGACCACAGGGAAAGTCCTGTTGACAGTGGGAAAGACACACAACTTTGGATTCTCTCTTGAGGCACATAAGACCGTATGGCGAAAGCTTGGCTGTGTCTGGAGTGGCACTGTCTTCATCTGTCCGTGGGCAGGGTGGTTGGGTCTGTGGGGTGTGCTCGGCAGCTGGAGGGTGGTGTTTTTCGCCGGTGGGCTCTGCAGTCATGAAATACGGGCTGGTACACCCATGGGGGATGCTACTTTAAGGCTGTTATGAGCTGCATCCTGTAGTCTAATTTACCTCTGTTCAGGAGCAGTTATGTCCCTTGATATCTTAATGGAGTGTCCTGTGCGTGCCTGTACCCATCGTCAACACAGCGCAGGCCTCCAAGGGTGGTACAGGACTGCTCTAAAGGCAGGCGAAGACAGTGCTTCTCTGGGTCCTCCCCAGCACCTTCGGGTGTTTCTTTTTCTTTTCTTCTTCTATATATATATATATATATATATATATATATATATATATATATATATATATATATATATATATATATATATATATATATATATATATATATGCACTCCATTTTAATAATATTTTTAATAATATTTTTAACAAATGTTGCTCCCCAAGGGGTTGAGCTTTTTCAGATTTTTTAAGGACGTATATATATATAAATATATATATATATATATATATATATATATATATATATATATATATGTGTGTGTGTGTGTGTGTTGGAGTTTTTTATATAGTATTTTACTCGTTTTTTTTTTAATTTGAAAAATGACGTGTACAGTGCATTTGCTATAATTCATAATATAGTATTTGAAGCCAACAGCTTTGACATAGTGACTTTGTTGTACAGCCTCTACCTAGGAAACGAGAGGACTTGGATTTCAGATTTTGTAAGGATTACCCCAATGCCATCTCTTGCATCATTCTCCCGATATACATTTTAATGCAAGAGTCTCAGCTGAGACAAAAATTAGTTTCATGTATCGGTATAAGCAGATAAAACATCATCACCACCACCACCACCACCAACAACAACAACATCGTTCTTAAATCTCGAGATAAATTGAAACAAATGTGAATATACATCGACGAAAGAGGAAAAAAAAAGTCCAAAGTCTCTGGCATTATACTCTCTTCATTACATAGTGATCCTCATTTTTCTAAGTGAAATGCGTGATTGTAGGAAAGGGATACCAAACACGATAAGCAGAATAAACGATTCACACTGACTAGCACGTGACAATCGTGAGACACAACCTCTCCCTGGCTATACATTCAGAACATTTCAAGGACAGAGGCATCGCATGATAAAAAGCCACTTCCAGATAATAGGAACCCCTGCCCTTTGTCTGAACCACTCTCATGGCAAATCTTATTTGGCACTAAAGCGGTTCTAAGAGTCCTCCTCTGCACCTCCGCTGTCATGTATCTCTGCTCCCCCCTGTCCTTTTCCCATTGAATGATGTTTGGGATTCCTCTCCTTGGTGCTGAAGCTGACTGGGAAGATGTATAGCCTGTCGTACGGCCCATACTTCTTTCCTCTAAGAGTTATACTGTATGGGAAAATGCTGCGTTACCAAATATAAGGAGCAACAGCTCACCAGCTGCTGTGGCAACAAAGATTTGTCGTAGTAGCAGTCCGAAAGTGATCATGAAATTCTTTCTTTGTCAGAAACGAACCGTCGTTAGATTACCAAATCATGTCAGATTCTGCCCCCCCCCCCCCCCCCCCCCCCCTCCCCCATCCAAAAAAAAATACACATAGATAACTGAATGAACGAGATCATGGTAATAAGATAAAAATAACCTCATTAAATTGTACACAATGTTAATATCCGCTTAAACTAGTGCTTCCACGCCCCCGCCTAAGTGACGCCATCAACACTATCGATCCCCTTCCTGAAAGCTACAGCTTGAAAACCCAGAACGTCTCTTCTTATCAAAGTGGTGTGAGACGAGAAAACAGGAAACAGGCATAATCTTGATAGAGCACGGAATACAGAGTACAGAATACTTCATAAGCTCATAGGCAGAGAAATTTATGCGTGGTGCTGAAAATGAAACTTTAATACAACAAGTGTCATTCTGTCAATATATATTAAGAAATAGAGCATTTATCACTGCTTTGATAGAAGCATGTAAGCACAAATGTAATATCTTAGGCACGCAAAATCATAGACTTATGACGTAATGATCTATTGGTTTGATAAACATCTGTGTCCAGATGAATTTGAATATAAGCACAAAAACATGTGCATGAACTCGCGCGCGAGCGAGCGCGCGCACGCGAGCACGCACACACACACACACACACACACACACACACACACACACACACACACACACACACACACACACACACACACAATCAGACTATACCTTCTGCCCTAAGGGGTACCCTGGCAACTGGTCCCGATCTGGTGATGAATTCCTTGTTCTTCTGAATCCGACAGGAACGCTCAAACAGACGACTGGCACTGTTGTATGCAGTCAAGCATAAGATAACGCGTTCTTCCCTTTTCCCCAGGGATAATGGTCTGTAGTTATGGACCGTCCACTATTGAGTGTTTAGCACACAGCGACACCATTCCACCCTAGGCCTCTTCCGCCTGTCAGTTAGTTTATGTGGTACCCAACAGGCACATCGTGTGTGACCATATAGATAATTCAATCAAGATCACGTCATCTTCAGAGATGCCAAGATGCCACTGATGATACTGTCCTAAATCCGTTTGAGTGTAGTTCGAGAATCTTCTCTAATAACTGTTTTTTTAGAACTCATGCCTTCTGGAGTACTCGCGCTAACAGGCTGACTGGGATTGGTCACTATCTTCAACGCTTCTCTTGTGCCACCCTACATGTTTGTGGGCAGCTGTGGCCCTACATGAAGCTATCTTGCTGAGTCACCACGGAAGTCTTTTTCCTTTCAACCAATCATATGAAGCCACAGCACGTTGTTCATCTGCAATCACGACCAGAGAACAAACTTCAAGAGCTCAGCCACAGGGTTGCTAGTATCTTCTACAATCGAGTTTAGTGACATGACAGTTTTCCGGAGCTAGACCTATGGCGTCAAAAATAACAAGTGTTAAAGTGATTATCAACTTTCTAAAATAAGACAAACTTACTTTTCTGTCAAATCTTCAAGAGCGGGTTTGCATCTTTTACGGACATTAAGATCACTGACTCCGAGCCAAAAACTTTACCCTCAGACGTTTCGAAATCATGGAATAATAATATCTTGTACATAATTTTCAAGCAGCAATGATAATTTGAGCACACGGTTAGTATCATTTGTTTACCAGTATTGAAAGATGTTATTCCAGTGTTATAATAACAATAAATCATGCGTCGTTTTATAACATGTAAAACCAATTTCTCGTAAACCACTCCACTATTTAATAGGAGAAAAAACCCATATACATACAGGCAGTCTTTTACAGAATTCACCTAATTCGTTGGCCTCTCAGATAATTTTTTTTTCAAAAATCCTCTTTTGTCCGTTTTGCTTGCTTGATTTGGCAAGCTGGTATGTGGTAAATGTTCTACCTTAAACCAATAGCGCATTGTTTGCATTGTACAGTCAGTGTACATCGGATATCTTCCCTGTTCTCCATCTACTATTGTGTTGAGAGATATTTGGAGAAGCATCCAAGAAACACTTGGACGCAAACAAAGGTGGTAATGCAATGGGATGTAAACAAGACAGGCCCCATTTTTCTGCTGCACACAACAGCGCTGGTTTCATTTGCGTATTAAACTATCTAAAAAGGACAGACCTGTATAAATTTCCCGATCTCCTCTGCGTTCTTCGTAAGCTCTACAACATTACCTCTAGCTCGTACTAAAAACTCATCTGTAGCTGTAAATCCCATCTATTTGTAAGTATTCATTATTTCAATCTCTTCACCCTAACAGAACCTTTTTATGTTTAAGATGCCCACCCCTTCTAAAAATATGACTTTGGTGTTATCTAAGTTCACTTTAGGCCCAAGAGAAGCCTTTCAAGATTACTTATCGGATTTTGACAGCTTATAAAAGTTGAGATCACGCGAATGGTGTCAGCAAACATGAGCAAAAGTATGCTTGAAACCTGATGCAAGCTAGAGTCCATGTTTTCCAAGTTTAACTTGTTCGATAACTTCACTGATAAGCCAGAAGAAAATCACGCAAGACAACATGCAACCGTGTTTAACATTTTAAAAAAACCGCAGACATCATTTCCCTTGCCTACACACGACGGACCGATTTGTAAATAGAGCATCCATGACATTTTTTTAACCGGCCAAAAGACCATTTCCATTGACAGAGTTGAAAGCTCTAGTGTATCAATAAAAGCAACGTACATTTTACATTTCCTGTCTCATGGCAGACGCTTTATTTTTATCATGGCTACTAAGGTTAAAATGTGATCCATTGTTACAGTATTTCTCTACTGAATCTAGCTTCATTTCACAGATGTTGTGTACTTCCCTTATGTACAGACTTTGTACCCATCGTCAACACGGCGCAGGCCTCCAAGGGTGGTACAGGACTGCTCTAAAGGCAGGTGAAGACGGTGCTTCTCTGGGTCCTCCCCAGCACCTTCGGGTGTTTCTTTTTCTTCAGACTTTCTTCAAAATAGACGTAAAATCTTTGCTTTTAATACTTAAAAGTGACCAGCGGCTTCGCAGACTTTAAGCCTATGAATTGTAATTCGACTTCATCCCTCCCGGTCGTTATTTTCTTTCTCCATCAAGTTCTGGAACATGAATGAAACCATCTTCTTCTTCAACGTCTGCAAGATGTGTCATGTTCCGATGTTATAGCTGTGTGCTGCCCTAAAACCCCAGTGAAATGATCTTTCCAAGTTTAAATATCAAGGCACCTTTTGTGAGTCCTTGGGCTTGCTCGTTAAATTGCTGACCCTTTTGTATGACCATTATTTTTGTTTTGGACTTATGAGGCAAGAACTGGCTGATTTTTTTTTTCTCGTTTAGCTTAGACTGGTCTTTCGAGTAGGATAAGTTTTGTGTATCATGCACTTTACGAGTGCGCATGTAACTGTTCTAGGAACAGCCGACTTGACGTTAAGGGTAAAGAATTCTACACTCAATGTCGAACCACTTATATAATGCAAGACCTCCAAAGCAGAGAGTTCATCACATGCATTGCCCCGCGATTAGACACAAACTGGCTCAAAAAAGGAATCTGCATTAATCTTGATTTTGTTCGTTGCCTCTTCAACGGCTAGATTCGGTTATCCGAATTTGAAGTTTTTGTTTCAATCTGCTTTTCTCTGGTTCTGTTATTCCCTGTTATCATTCGAATTATAATCGCAGATGAAAATCGGAAGAATGCTGTGATCTGACAGTTTGTTACGTATTTCTTGCATACTGTGCAAAATGGACCGAAGACAAAAAGCCATTAATGCTCCTATTTCCTCATTCTGACAATAAAGTGAGATTTCCACCGCCATTACCTTTAACAAAACTATACAAAGGTGTTAATAGAAACATACATCGAAACTGAATAAAT
>CM031597.1:87918107-87945607 GCA_018398815.1 Conus ventricosus | reverse complement strand
GCGTCTTGCAACTTCAAGCCTCGACTGCCGGCCTGTCAGGAGGTCAGCTTTCATTTCAGCTAATCAATCTGTCAACCCTTAGCTTTTTCCCTGGAGGCTCCCAGTTTGGGTTTGAAGGGGTGCTCGCATCTGCAGCAAACGAGACGATGGTCGGTGTTACATTCTGCACTGGGCATCACTTTGGTGTGCAAGACGTCTTTCAGGTCATGCTCGCCGCACTAGTATGTAATCAATAAAGTGTTTAAAACGAGGATGCATCCAGGTTTGTGTTCGGACTGTCTTTCTGCTGGAAGATGATGTTCGTGTGTTCGTGATGACGAATTCTTGCTCCGTGCAGAACTTCAGCTGCAAGCGCCCATTGTCGTTGCAGTTTCCAACGCTGTGTTTCCCGGGTAGTCCTTTCCAGGCTTCGGAATCTCGTCCTACCCTGGCGTTGAAATCGCCAAGGATGATGACTTTGTCTGCAGGGGTGCTTTGTAGGAGACTGCGTGGATCAGAGAGCAATTTGTCCTTTTATGCAGGATCTGCTTTAAGAGCCGGGGAGCACATACTGAAGAGCGTGACATATTGCTGTGTGGCACATAGAGATAATGCGGTCAAAATGGCCTGTTGACAGGTTTTCAAGCTTGGAAGCAATGAAGTTTCTGACCATGAAGCCGACGCCTGAAAGGCGTCTCTCTGTTGCTGGTTTGCCTGACCAGTACAGGGTGTATCCGGCGCCGTGTTCTTGGCGACTGTCTTTTTGGGGAAGCAGATTTCGCTGAGAACAGCGATAGCAACATTTGGTCTTTACAGTTTATGTGCTACAAGAGCAGAGCGACATTCTGGACGACTGCTGTCGGCTACATCAAGCATGGTTCTGATGTTCTAGCATGCGAGTTTCGGTCCTTTAACACCCTTGGTAGGTTTGTCGCTTTCTTTCTTTGATGTTCGGGCCGCTTGAAAAGATGCCCGTTGACCGGGGCAAGGCAACTAGGAGCTTTGTTTAAGCCACCTTTTCTACGCCCCTGCCTGTGTAGAGCAAGCAGTGCTGTCCTTAGAAAAGGCTGCTTGGTCATTCAGGGTGTGCCGAAGGATATTATCTCCAAGTCAACATTAGAAGACCCATTTCCTGAAGCGCTTGCATGCTAGATTGAGACTGCAGCTTCCACTGTCATCTTCCAGCTGCCATTTTCGCCCCTTTTCCATCGCTTCAGGACTTGGAATGGATGGTGGTCGTGGACGCGAACGTATCCTTCGAGCCAGAACAGTGGAGTTTTTAGCTGGAGTGCAGTGTCCGCTGGCCCCACCCTCAACACCCGGGGTTCAACTGCCATGATCTGGCTAGCTAGGACGGTGACAGCGAGGTCCTCGAGTGTCCTTATCCGAGAGATGAATTGCCTGGCAAGGCTAACGAGCTCAACGTACCTGGGTTTGAGATCAGAGTTGTCCTCCTAAGCTGGTTGCTAGCCAAAGCCATCGAGCCCAGCCTGCCCGTTCAGGTTTTTTCCGCCGGACACTTGGTCGCGCTGTGGAAACGGGGTCACCGCAGGAAGGTACTGCAAGGGGCACTGTGATGTAGGAAAGGCCACACTGCAATGACCTCCTGCCTGGCGTGACACATGGCAATCTCTACAGCTGGAAATGAGAGGCGGTAAGATGCGAAGTCACTTTCCTTGAGTGAGCGGGACGCCTGGCCCAGACCTCACCCCCACCCACGCAGACACACTTGCAAGTGATGAAAAGGAGGAAGAGGGGGCAGAAGAAGAAGAAGAAGAAGAAGAAGAAGAAGAAGAAAAAGAAGAAGAAGAAGAAGAAGAAGAAGAAGAAGAAGAAGAAGAAGAAGAAGACATTCCATTATCATACTATGCTGCTAGAAAAAAAGTGTAAATAAACATGCTGTGTTCAACATTTCTGCAGGCAAAATCAGGCTGAGACCGACTTTGAAAACTCCTTGAATCGAACTCTCTAATTTGTGATTCCATGTGGCAAGAAAACAGCGCAAACAAAAAAAATATCAACTACAGCAAAAAGCATTTATAGTTCTCTTTACGTGCGTGGATATCTAATAACACACATTTTGCAAACCATCTAATTTGCTGCTCTGATTTAAAGGCTTCTACGAATGCTTTATTAGCACCAGTTTCATTGAAATAAATGCTGATATTAATCTAGAATTTGTCAAAAGTTGGTTTGCAGTGATGTTTTTTTTGTTTTTTATTAATGTAATTGTTTTAAGACCTGGGGTGAATTTTAATCAGTTTCGTCTTTAAGAATTGTGTTTTTGGGCTTGTTTATGGGTGGGTTTTTTTTCATTTTTTCTTAAATAAAACCCTGTGATGACATTTTCAATGCCTGAAATCTGTTGTTCTTGGTTTCTTTTTCTCTGTTTTTCTACTCTTCTTCCTTCTCTATAGCCCCTCTTTTTGCTTCTTATCTTCTTTTCTTTATTCCCCCCTCATTTGCTTTTCTCCTTTTTTCCTGATTTCTCCTTGTTTTCTCTTTTATTCGCGTTTTTTCCCTTGTCTTCTTTATTTTCTCATATTTCACCCATTTTTTCCCCGATTTGGTTTTGTTTTGTTTTGTTTGTTTGTTTGGTTTTGTACTTCTCCTTTGTGTTTCGTTTTCCTTTTCATTTCGTTTCCTTCTTGTCTCGGCGTTCAATCTGTCTTGTTGTATCTTCCCAGTTATTCCTTGTGCGTCTTTCTTCGGTGATTGTGTTTAATCTTAAGATCAGCATATTCTTGACTTCATGATGAAAAAGAAAGAAAATATACTAGACATACTAACAAAACACAAATGCAAAGTCATAAATCTAAAAAGAAAGATGTTGAGAATATTGCAGAAGGACGAAGTAACATAGAGCTAGAGCGGGGGGGGGGGAAATATGAAAACGTAGAAAAGGAGTTCAGTGATCCATTTCTTACTTGACTGACGGGTTGATTATTAAATCATTATTATTTTTCTAGTTTACTGGTAAATCTTATTGATTGATTTAACTTTGGAATGATTAAAAGACAAAGACTCAAAGAAATAGGAAAAAGTAAAAGGCAAAGAAATAAATCAAACAAGACAGAAAGAAAGAAAGACAAAAGAAAGGAAAGAAATTGGAACGACGTGAAAGAAAAAAGAAAAGAAAAAGAAAGAATAAAGAAACAGCTAAAAAGAAACTGAGAACAAAATCAAAGTAAGAAAGAAAGAAAAAAAAAAACAAGAAGAAATGCCAGAAATACAAGCAAATCTTTTTTTTAAAAAGGAAGAGAAAGAAAAGAGAAAACTCAACGAAAGTTAAAAAGCACACATATATCTCTTATCAGATCCAAGTAGAGCTTTTCTGCACAGTTCTTAGCCGCTGACAGTTCTTGGGTTACCAAAACAGCAGAGCTGACCACTCTTAAATGTTAGACATCTTTTGACCTCCCTTGCATCATTAATTGGATACTCAAGCATTTTATACTGATTATAATTATAATGATTTCAGTGTTTCAGCAGCTTATTTCTTTACCACAAATTTCTTTTCGCTTGACTCTTCTATTCTTCCTAGCTGCTTTGGGATGTTGTGGATTCTATTTCTTAACCTTTGGTGGTGAGAACACCACAGAATTATAGACTGTGGTATATCTCCATTTGATGCCAAGGGAGCAAAGGCTTAATCAGACGGGCCTTCACAATGAGTCTGATCCAACGAACGAAAGACCTCGGAGAAGATGGATCTGTCTTCAAGAAGAGTTACATCGCTGCCCATTAACTGTTGGTGAAGGTTTTAATAATGATGATACATTTCTATGTTGTTCTGATTTTCTTTCTTCCCCCATTCCTCACCCCCACCCCCCTCCCTTTTTATTTTCTTTAAATCTTTGCAAAAATATTAATGTAATAATGGAAGAATTGTTAGCCTGCTCTTGTTTTCCCATGCTACTAAATTGTTCTCTCTCCATGTATACACACACACACACACACACACACACACACACACACTTACACACGCACACACATACGTATGTTTTTTTAAAAATGAAGTGAGCAACAGAATAACAATACAAAGCATGAACAAAACCAAAAGAACACAGGAATGAATGCAGAAAAAGAAAAGAACGAGAAACTGGCATAAAAACAAGAAACGTTCTCAAATGGAAGAAATAAAAGACGCAAATTACACAGCTGTTTGGGCACTCCACCAGTAGACCAGTGAAGAGCATTGGGATACTACACATTTTTATCGTTAAGATAAGAAACGTAATGTTCAGTCTCTCTAGTTCATGGGGTTTTTTTTAAGAATAGACAAGTATATTTTAATATTAACGTTGTTTTCTTTCTTTTCCTTTTTAGTACAGTTATGATGCCGGCGTGTGTATGTATTGCTTAGTTTGCTCTGTTTCACCTATACAGTGTTTTTGCTCGTTGGAGACACATGGGTAGCTTCTTCGATGTGTCAATTGCATGTGACAGCATGCCATTTGGAATGAATGAAATTGTGAACTGACGTATTAAAAGGGGCAAAACATAATACACAGGCACGCAGGCAGGAACATAGACAGACGAGTGCGCGTGCGCACGCACACTCAATCACTCACTTAAGCACACACACACACACATCCACTCACTCACTTACAGACGCACATTACTCACGAGTCGCACTCGCAAGAAACGAATGTGTTCAAGAACAGCCTATCCAGCTGCAGAAATTCAAAGAGTCACATTGCAGCAATTTGAAATTATACATCCTCTTCGTTTCTGGAAGGTAAGGCAAGGGAGGCCAAGAGAAAGATTGGGGTAGGGTGGGGTGGGATGATTGGGGTAGGGCGGGGTGGAATGCTAAGCCTGGTGAAACATTTCCTTGCAGGTCCATCTTGGCTGAAGGCGATGTGTCTGTAATTATCCTCACTCACCCTAAAGTTGTCTCTCATTCCCGTTCCCTCTTCCGTCATACCATCCAAAAAATAATTATCTTCCCTGTCATTCAGAAAGGTTGCTACGTTTACTTCGGTTTTTGTTTCTTCTTTAGCTTACTAGATTTATCTGTTATATTTTATTCTGTTTCTTCTTTGACTAGTATTCGATTTTTTTTCCACGGACAATTTTTTTTTCCAGTTCGCTTTTTCGTTTTGATCTTCAAGTTCTGTTTCCAAATTAGAGTTTCGATAACTCATCGGGAAGACGGCTAATATCTAGGTTTAAACTTCTTTTTAATCATATCCGTTGGTTCGGCTTTTAGGAAAGGGGAGTAAGGAGAATGGGTGCTTGTTTCTTTCTATGATTTGTTTTTTTTTTACGAGGTGGGGGGTGGGGGGGATGTTGGAGACATATAACAAATCGAATGACGTTTTTACGCCCCTTCATTTCAATGTGGACGTATCCTTCATGTGAGATATTGCTCATGCCAATTAGGATGTTTCCATTCCAAATATCAGATTCAAATATTTGTTTTCATATGTCCTTCAGTTTCAGTTTCAGAATGTTCTGTAGGATGGCCACTTCATCACAACATAACAGCCATTTTGAATGGATAGAAGTAAGGTACAACAATAACCGAAGCCACCCTTTGATCTGCTCTAATTCTCTTGACCTAACTTTCGGTACAACGTAAGTAGAAACGTGTTATGTCTGATCAGTGTTCGTTGTGGAATGTTTCTACTCATTTGCTATCCCTGTATAGAGAAACTGAAATTCACTGCAGGGTTACTAGAAACAAGCCAAACTGCCATCAAATACACAAAACGGTTTGCAGTTCAACGCTGATCAAATCCAGGAAACGAGTCAGAGACAAACTGCACTTTTACCGACGTCATAAACAACAGGCATTACCATGCAGTTACCAATAGTCACTAGATGGCGGTCGGCAGAAGTCATGCTATAGCCATCTGGAGAACACTGTGTTGAGTGTTTGTATGTCTGCTATTGTCTATGTCTGGAAGAGATGTCTTTGTTCAAAACTCACCTGCCTGTTTGGTTTTGTGTATCTAGGCCGTTAAACAAGCGTTCCTTAAACCTTGTTTCGTATATTTATTTGGATTTTGCCACATAATGTGGATTGACTCTGTTTCATTATCGACAAAATTCCAGAATGATAAGAAACACACTTGTCATTGATAAAGATGTGGAGTAAGAGGGCGCAGAGAAGGAAGAAGAAGAAGAAGAAGGAGAAGAGGAAGAGGGCGCAGAGAAGGAAGAAGAAGAAGAAGGAGAAGGAGAAGAGGAAGAGGGCGCAGAAGAAGAAGAAGAAGAAGAAGAAGAAGAAGAAGAAGAGGAAGAGGGCGAAGAAGAAGAAGAAGAAGAAAAGAAGAAGAAGAAGGAGAAGAAAAAAAAAGGAGGAAGAAGAAAAAGGGAAGAAGAAGACGGAGAAGAAGGAGAAGAAGAAGAAGAAGAAGAAGAAGAAGAAGAAGAAGAAGCAGAAGAAGAAGAACAAGAAGAACAAGGAGAACAAGGAGAACAAGAAGAACAAGACGAACAAGAACAAGAAGAACAAGAACAAGAAGAACAAGAACAAGAACAAGAACAAGAAGGAGCAGGAGGAAGAGGAGGAGGAAAGATTCCATTAGCAAACTGTGCTTCAAAAAATGTAAATAAATATGTTGTGTTCGACATTTCTGCAGGCAAAATTGGGCTGGGATCGACTTTGAAAATGCTTGGAATCGAACTCTGTAATTTGAGATTCAATGGGACAGAAAACCACACACACAAAAAAAACCAAAATCAACAATGACAGCAAAAATCATTTATAGCTCTACGTGCTTGGATATCTGATTACATAAATTTTGCAAACCATCTAATTTGCTGTTCGTTTTTTTTTAAGGTTTCGAGCGAACGCAGTGTCCATACTAGCACCAGTTTCGTTTAAATGAATGCTGAAATAACCGAGGATTTGTCAAGTGTTGTTTTAAAGAGTCGTTGTTGTTTTTTTCTTATTTGTCATTGTTTCAAGACCTGAGGTGAATTTAAAGCAGCTACGTCTTTAAGCATGGATTTTTTAGATAGATGGTTGCTTTCAACGTTTATTTAAATGCAGCACTCGGATGACGTTTTCAGTGTCCGACTTCTGCTGTTCTTGGTTTTCCTTTGTCCTTCTCTTTTTCTTCTTCTTTGCCTCTTCTTTGTTCTTCTCATCTTCTTCTTTTTAGTCCCTCCTTTCCTTTTCTCCATTTTTTCTGCCCCCCTCTCTTATCCTACTTCCTTAATCTGTTTCTCATTTCTCTCCCATTTTTCGTCATTTTTTCTCTTTACTCTTCCTCTTTGTTACCTTTTCTTTTCTGTTTCGAAACTAAATACACTGATATGAGAATAAAAGAAGGAAAGAAAAAAGGAACAAGAATTAAGATAGCAGGAAGAAGCTAGAAGAAAAATGTTTCCGAGTGAAGGAAAAAAACAACAACAACAACAGAAGAAGCAAATCACAGAACTGCTCAAGCTCTCCATTAGCCTACTTGCAGAGATATTCAGGATTCTAGACATTTTCCCCATTAAGATCGACATGTAGAGTTAAACCTCTAATCATCAGTGTTTTGAAACATTTGGACATCTTAATTTTTCCATTGCCTTCTGTTTTCTGTATTTTGTATTATTGCACTTATGATGGCTGTTGTATCCGTTTCCTTTGCTTTGTTTTACCAGTGTAATGTTTGCTCGTTGAAGACACATGGATAGCTTGGATGTGTCAACTGGGTAAAACATTGCGCTATTTGCAATGAATGAATAAAGGACTTGACGCGTTAGTAAATGTGTAAATGAATCAGAGATCCATTCAATAACGAAAGAAAAGTGAAGAAAGCGGCCCCACACACACACACACACACACACACACACACACACACACACACACACACACACACACACGCGCGCGCGCGCGCAGCGCGCGCACGCACGCATGCACACACACACACACAACACACACACACACACACGCGCGCACACACACACACAACACACACACACACACACACACACACTCACACGGGCGCGCGCGCGCACGCACATAGAGAGAGAGAGAAGAGAAAGAGAGAGAGAGAGAAGAGAAGAGAGGAGAGAGGAGAGAGAGAGAGAGAGAGAGAGAGAGAGACTCAAGACTTAAAGAATATATTGTTATATGCTTCAAGCCCATTCACAATTCAAAAACGGAAGGTGGGGTGGACCGTGTGGGTAAGAAAAGGGGAGGGGGAGGGAAGAAGGAGGAAGGGAAGAAACGGAAATGAAAATCGATTGAATAGAATACACTGTCATAATATGAATACATAACATTCTTCCAGACATGGGATTCACATCGTGAAAGTTTGGCATACAATGTGATATCTGCCAGCCCTGTCCAGAGGAGGACTCCCTTCCTCCCCAGCACAACACACACACTGCCACTGTCTCTGACACACACACACACACACACACACACACACACACACACACACACACACACACACACACACACACACACCACACACACACACTGTCAACCTCGGGTGATGTCAGTGGAGGAAGGACTAGCGCACAGCCCAAACACACTCACAGCTTGCTTACGATCTCATTCATATATCATGCATTCGTCACATCAAACCACTAGTAAAGTCTATAACTTTACTACACATGATCATAGAACGAAACATCAATGCATATGGAATCAAACAAAATAAACATTCTCTCTTTCCTGAACTTCACAAAATCATTTGTCTAAATCATCATTAACTAACCCGGGTATAAATAGATTTCTACTTTACCTGGCCAGGTGATCTTAACTATTCACGAATCACTGTCTTTTTCTTTTCCTTTTTTTTTTCTTTTCACTGTCACTTTCACAACACGACACAACTGCTGGCACCGGTCAAGTTAGACTGCTGGCATCGGTCAGGCTGGACTGCTGGCACTGGTCAGGTCAGACCGCTGGCGTTGGTCAGGTTGGACTGCCGATGAAAGTGGCGCTGGCCAAGTATGAGGTCGAACCCCCGGTTTAGATAGAACAGTGACTATAAACATCGATCTGTTCTCCTTTCTTCCTTCCTGCATTAACGCATTGCACTCTCTCTCTCTCTCCTAGTCTGCTCTATTAAATGGACATGGTTTGCTTTTCTTTTCCTTTTCTTTTCTTTCTTTTTCTCTTCATTAGTTAGCAACTCTCTCTTTCCACATCTCTCTTTAGTCCTCCCTTTGCAGACTATATCTGGTGCTAATGCTCAAACTTCACTCCTCTCATCTCTCTGCCTTTCTCCTGCAGAGACTACACCCAGAACCTCTCTCTCTCTCTCTCTCTGTTCGTTCTCATCTCCCTGCCTTCCTGTAGGCGAGAGCCTACTCCCCGAACTTCTTCCTCTCTCTCTCTGTCTGTTCCTTTCCTTCGTTCCCCCCTCTCTCTCACTCACGCATTACTTTATGCCCTCATCCCCGTGTCCAAGGGCCAGTACCATTGGTCAGTATTTTACCGCCTGATACCCGAAGTTATCTCCCTCTAATTCCATTGGATATTCAAATCACGACAGTCACGCCTACACGCCTTACTCTCTGTGGTGGTCAATTGGTCATTTAATTGATTAGCTAGATTTCGCCCCCACCACACACTACCTTCTCCCTCTCCCTTTCCTGCTTTAACCTGCGACGTCCGACTAACAATGGCGCTGGTTCCACAAATTGGCTAGATGAGCCTGAGCCAGGCGCTACGACTCGTCTCGCTAGACATCGAGGCGTCGGTCAAAGCTGCTTAGTCCGTCTAGCCGGACAGACCGTCTCTGTGGAGCCTCTCCCCTATGCTTAATTGGCTGGATCCGAACCATGGGCCCGTCTACGTGGCGCCCAGAATATTTGAGTTAGAGCTTATGTCCAAACAACCTGGACCACGACTTGGTTGTTCTATTTTTGACCGTGACAATTTCCCCCTTGCAAAAGACTAGCACCGCATTGTCTCAAAACAACGGTACAAAAAAGACAACAACCGAATTTGCTGACACACAGCTACACGTGCAAAGTTTGAAAAATACTTTACAACCAACGGTTTAAAATTATAAAATATATCATTAGTGAATACCACTCCAATGAGTTATCATTGACGTGCGCTCTTGCGTTATTTCAACTCATTTTATAACGACCTCTGTGCGCACCTATGCAATTCCCCTACCTGCGGATTTGCCATATCTTCTCTTCACAATTCTTATGAAAAGCACAATATAATATGATCACGATCCATGACACTTCACTGAGGAATCTCCATCCTCACTCACTGCAAATAATGCATCACTACACAAGCGACTGTATGCTCCAAGCATAACTACATCCACATGAACAAGTCTCACAAGAAAATATGAACAAGTCTCACACAAAAATATGAACCATAGCCAACTGGGAATGAACCCATATCCAATCAACATAACTGTAATCAACACATATTATCAACAAAGCACCCCGGATATGACTGACTTGCTCTGAGTTGCAGCTTGCTAGACTACATGGCTTAAATAGTCAGCTCCGACATTCTGTCGACCTGGGATGTACTGCACTCGATACCTGTAGGGCTGCAATGCCATTGCCCAACGCAGCACTCTGCTGTTTTTCAACTGCGCCTCCTGCAGGAATTTGAGTGGTTGGTGATCAGTCTCTATCACGAACTCCTTCCCATACAAGTATTTGTGGAACTTCTGCACGGCCCACACGACAGCTAAACACTCCTTCTCCACCGTTGCGTACCCTTCTTCACACTTTGTCAACTTCCTGCTAGCATACCTCACAGGGAACTCGACCTCTTCATGCTCCTGCAACAATACTGCACCTATCCCACCGCCTGATGCATCTGTCCGCAACAAAAAATGGTTTGGACATATCTGGTAGCTTCAAGATGGGACGGGAACCTAGTCTTTCTAATACCGTCTGCAGTGCTTGCTCTGCAGCGTCTGACCACTCGACCACTGCCGGTTTCCCTGCCTTGACCAAATCACTGAGAGGACTCGTGATTGCTGCGAAATTTGGAACAAACTCCCTATAGAAGCCAATAAAACCTAGCAGACTCCTGACTTCTGTTTTGGTCTTTGGTCTCTCTGAATTCATCATCTTCTCCACCTTTCCTCTTTCCGGCTGCTTTGTGTCGCCTCCGACAACAAAACCTAGGAACTCCTACTGTCTAGCCCTTCATACAGTGACACATCCCTGTATGACTCTTCTGGAAACTTAGGCAACAAAATCTCCCCTTCTTCTGCTGGGTCTCTTTCACCTCATCAATGATTGCTGCTGCGCCTATGTGCTGAGTCTCACGCTGAATATATTTGCGGAGGAAATTTGCATGGAAAAGTTTTGGTTTCCCATTCACATCAATTCGGTAATCCCGACCGACCCTTTCAGTGATGGTGAATGGTCTTTCCAATGCATCAGCAGCTTGTTGTGACCCGTGGGAAGCAGTACCAGGACTTGATCTCCCGCCTTGAGGGATTGCTTCGTCACCTTCCTGTCATATTGCTTCTTCTGACCGACCCTAGCCTCCTGCAAACCTTCCCTTGCAACCTTACATGTCTCATACCTGTGCCCACCTTTGGAACAGGCGAGATTGGGCCAATCAGATCGATAGCCACCCTCCTGAACGGTGTGTCAATTAAAGGGGATGTTTAAGAGGCGCCTTCCTCTTCACCCCTCTTGTGGCTGACCTTTGACACACGTCACATGACATGCAGAAACGCTTGATGTCTGCCATTGCTCCTGGCCAATGAAAGTCATCAAAGATTCGGTCAGCTGTTTTGCTGGTGCCGAGATGACCCGCCATGAGCGACTCGTGACCCACTGACATGACAGTGTCACGATAACCTGCTGGTACCTCTAACTGAGTGGTCACCTTACCTGTCTTCCCCTTGGTGAACACTCGGTACAACAGCCCGCCTTTCACAAGAAATTCTGTCTCACCTCCTCTAACCTCCTGTTTCTCTCCACCTCTTGCCAACTCCCAAGACTTCACGAGCGAAGGGTCTTGTTCCTGCGCTGCCCTAAACTCATCAGGCGACACATCTATGCCTGACTTCCTTGCTGGAACGACTAACGGTTTATCAACCTTTTCCTCTTTCTTGCTCCGTGTCTGAACGCTGCCCCTGTAGCAGTCAACAACTCAGGATCCCCTGGATCCCTTGCCCCTGGAATATTTCCAATGATCAAATCATGAAGGGGTTTCTCCATCACCAACGCAGACAACTCGCCTGAGAAGTAAGGGGTACGTACTTCTATCTTAGCAACTGGAAACTCCCTCACAGTGCCATCGATTAGAGTACAGGTCTGGATTTGCCCTGTCAAATCCCCTTTCTCGACCAGCGTTGTTCGTACTACCCCGCATGAACAACCAGTGTCTCGTAACACTTTCACCCTCTGCTGGCCAATCCACCCTTCTTCCACTGGTAACGAACCACTCAGCCTAGTGCCCTCCATTCCTGACACTGACTGCTGTCCAGTGCTAGCCATAGGCCGCACTCCACCCTCTTCAGATCGGATCCCTTTTGGTTCCACTGCAGGTCGTTTCCCTTGACGACCCTTATCCACCTCCTGCAAGGCTGCTGCCTTCTGGAACCTCATGCGACAATCCCTCGCCACATGTCCCTTCTTGTGACAAATGAAACACCTAATGTCCCTTTGCCCTTCCTTCTGCCCCACCACTAGGTTTGCAGACTTTGCAGAAAACTCTCCTAGTCTCCTTGCACTCTTCTCACCTGTGCCTGGCACCTGTTTTCTCCTGCACCTTAGTGCCCAAACGTGCCTCTCTATACACCTCTGCGAACTTCAGCAACTCTCCTGCTGTCTCTGGCTGTCTCTCTTTCAAATGTATGGTTAACTCAGGGCCGCAACCTGACAAAATCTGTTCTTTCATAACTAGCTCTTTCAATTCAGCGAACTCCTTCTTCGTACCACTCAACTCTAACCATTTCTCAAAATAGTGATCTAGACGTGCACCAAACTGAGTGTACGTTTCCCCTGCTTGCAATCCAGCTGAACGAAATTTCTTTCTGAATCCTTCCTCTGTGAGGTCAAATCCTTTCATCAGCGATTCCTTCACAGCGCCGAAATCAGACTGTTGTTCTGCTGGTAACGCAGAGAAAATTTGTAATGCCTTCCCCGTCAGTAACGCCGACAAAATGACTGCCCACTCTTCTGGAGGCCAACCCTGACTGGTCGCAAACGTTTCGAAACGACTGATGTATGCGTCAATCGAATCGGTCCCTTCCGAGAATTTTGGCAACTTGGGTCGGGGGCATAGCTGCGCACAGAGTCACTGGAAAGTGAACTACCATCATCGGTGGTCTCCCTTTGTATTCTCACTTTCTCTAACTCTAATTGAACCTTTAATCTTTCCGTTTCCTGCTTCATTCTTTCTGTCTCCTGCGCTTCCCTTATTCTTTCTGTTTCCTGCTTCATTCTTTCTGTTTCCTGCGCTTCCCTTATTCTTTCTGTTTCCTGCGTTTTCCTAGCCTGATTATCATTAGCCTGAATCCTTAAATTTTTTCTGTTTCCTGCTCTGCTATTTCTCCCGCGACACGTCGTCTTTCCGCGCGTTCATCCCTTTCCATCTTTTGCTGGTTTTCAACAAATGCTCGCAACTCTTCTCCGAATAACCTAAATCACGAGCGACGCTCACAAGTTGTTCAATAGGGGTGTTCTTTTCTTCCGCCATTATATCTCTCTTTTTTTTTTTTTTTTTTTTTGAACAAGATTTTATTACTACGACAGCCAAACTGGTGGTTACCGACACGAGTGACGTAATAGCACAATCCTATGAATGATAATATTAGCTTGGGACAACGTAGTTAGTTTTTATAAGACGCCCAGCGCCTGACCCAACTATGAGAGTGAATTATAGGTAATCTGTGCGAAATAAGTACTCTGGGGCTGAAATGCCAAGCCTAGTATTAACTATCTTGGAAGCAATGCCAAGCTAGTATTTAACTATCTTGGGAACATACAGTAAGACAACCCCTTGTCTTAGGATTACAATACTTGAATCCCACCCAGCTTCCTCTCTGAGAAGTTGAACAATTATAATAAATGGGCCAGAATATCCTGGCAGGCTCGCCAATAAATTGTCAACCTCGGGTGATGTCAGTGGAGGAAGGACTAGCGCACAGCCCAAACACACTCACAGCTTGCTTACGATCTCATTCATATATCATGCATTCGTCACATCAAACCACTAGTAAAGTCTATAACTTTACTACACATGATCATAGAACGAAACATCAATGCATATGGAATCAAACAAAATAAAACATTCTCTCTTTCCTGAACTTCACAAAATCATTTGTCTAAATCATCATTAACTAACCCGGGTATAATAGATTTCTACTTTACCTGGCCAGGTGATCTTAACTATTCACGAATCACTGTCTTTTTCTTTTCCTTTTTTTTTTTTTTTCACTGTCACTTTCACAACACGACACAACTGCTGGCACCGGTCAAGTTAGACTGCTGGCATCGGTCAGGCTGGACTGCTGGCACTGGTCAGGTCAGACCGCTGGCGTTGGTCAGGTTGGACTGCCGATGAAAGTGGCGCTGGCCAAGTATGAGGTCGAACCCCCGGTTTAGATAGAACAGTGACTATCAACATCGATCTGTTCTCCTTTCTTCCTTCCTGCATTAACGCATTGCACTCTCTCTCTCTCTCCTAGTCTGCTCTATTAAATGGACATGGTTGCTTTTCTTTTCCTTTTCTTTTCTTTCTTTTTCTCTTCATTAGTTAGCAACTCTCTCTTTCCACATCTCTCTTTAGTCCTCCCTTTGCAGACTATATCTGGTGCTAATGCTCAAACTTCACTCCTCTCATCTCTCTGCCTTTCTCCTGCAGAGACTACACCCCAGAACCTCTCTCTCTCTCTCTCTCTGTTCGTTCTCATCTCCCTGCCTTCCTGTAGGTGAGAGCCTACTCCCCCGAACCCTTTTCCTCTCTCTCTCTGTCTGTTCCTTTCCTTCGTTCCCCCCTCTCTCTCACTCACGCATTACTTTATGCCCTCACTCCGTGTCCAAGGGCCAGTACCATTGGTCAGTATTTTTACCGCCTGATACCCGAAGTTATCTCCCTCTAATTCCATTGGATATTCAAATCACGACAGTCACGCCTACACGCCTTACTCTCTGTGGTGGTCAATTGGTCATTTAATTGATTAGCTAGATTTCGCCCCCACCACACACTACCTTCTCCCTCTCCCTTTCCTGCTTTAACCTGCGACGTCCGACTAACAATGGCGCTGGTTCCACAAATTGGCTAGATGAGCCTGAGCCAGGCGCTACGACTCGTCTCGCTAGACATCGAGGCGTCGGTCAAAGCTGCTTAGTCCGTCTAGCCGGACAGACCGTCTCTGTGGAGCCTCTCCCCTATGCTTAATTGGCTGGATCCGAACCATGGGCCCGTCTACGTGGCGCCCAGAATATTTGAGTTAGAGCTTATGTCCAAACAACCTGGACCACGACTTGGTTGTTCTATTTTTGACCGTGACACACACACACACTGCCACTGTCTCTGACACACACACTGCCACTGTCTCTGACACACACACACACACACACTGCCACTGTCTCTGACACACACACTGCCACTGTCTCTGACACACACACTGCCACTGTCTCTGACAACACACACACACACACACACACACACACACACACACACACACACACACACACACACACACACACACACACACACACACACACACTGCCACTGTCTCTGACACACACACTGCCACTGTCTCTGACACACACACTGCCACTGTCTCTGACACACACACACACACACACACACACACACACACACACACACACACACACACACACACACACACTGCCACTGTCTCTGACACACACACACACTGTCACTGTCTCTGACACACACACACACACACACACACACACACACACACACACACACACACACACACACACACACACACACACTGCCACTGTCTCTGACACACACACTGCCACTGTCTCTGACACACACACACACACACACACATACTGCCACTGTCTCTGACACACACACTGCCACTGTCTCTGACACACACACTGCCACTGTCTCTGACACACACACACTGCCACTGTCTCTGACACACACACACTGCCACCGTCTCTGACACACACACACTGCCACTGCCTCTGACACACACACTGCCACTGTCTCTGACACACACACTGCCACTGTCTCTGACACACACACACACACACACACACACACACACACACACACACACACACACACACACACACTGTTTTTTCTGCAATCGTGGAAACTGGCAAGAAGACCGTCCATCGTTTTTGCGTTGCCTTTAAAACACGTCATTACTTGCTCGAATGCGGTGTTCTCGCTTTGTTGTTTCACTGATGAATCGTCGGTTACACTGTCACTGTCAACGCTGACCCCGTTGTCAGCATGAACTGTGTTGTCTTTCGTCTTCAGTGTCAGTGTGTCGTCTGTGTGTGTTGACTGTGTTCACGTTGTCTGGCACACCACAACTCGCCAAATCCAAATCTTCGCTGTTTTGTAGCACTGTCGCTGCCTGTTGGGTTACGTCACATGATGTACTCGCACACTGACTTGGCGTGCGTGTACCATCACACACAATCGCGTTATCGTCTCCAAACGTCTCAAACGCAGTTGTATTCTCTTTGTTACAAAACAAATTCGGAGGGGTTGGAAGACAAAGGGCGGAGGGGGGGGGGGGGGGGAGTTGAGAATGGACTTGCACCTTGCTGTGAGTCACTGAGTTCCTGCGTGCCTCCACTCTCTTCTTGTCCCTGGAGACTTGCTACAAACATTTGCGACAATACACCACGGTGTCATTACACGCGGGCTGTCAAGGTTGGTTCACTGATGTCAGTCGAAGGACGACTACCTTTGCTTCTCCCTGCCTTCAATTTGGAAGGGAGACAGTGATGCTTCCTGCATTAAAGTGTTGAGGACACTTTCTGGATGAGAAGGGAAACCGTGCACAGGCATAATGGACAGCTTCTTCACGACAAACTGGACAATTTGCAAGCTTTTTCTCTGCTGTTTGAAAAACAGTCTTGCTAGCAGCCGAGCAAAGGAAGCTATTCCGAAAGAGAGAGAGAGAGAGAGAGAGAGAGAGAGAGAGAGAGAGAGAGAGAGAGAGAGAGACAGAGACAGAGAGACAGAGAGACAGAGATAGCACTTCTCTTTCTATCACACACACACACCACACACACACACACACACACAACACACAACACACACACACAACACGAGTCACACCCGCACATAAAATGTGTTACTGAACATCCCATCCAACGGGAAATTCAAAGAGTTAAATTGCACCAATCTAAAAAACAAAACAAAAATGCGACACTTTAAAGAATACATCCTTTTCTATTTTGGAATGGCAGACAAGGAATGCCGGGAAGAGGGTTGGGGGTGGAGGTGAGGTGGAGGGGCGGTATATCTACTATGTCGTCATCCTCGTGGCTGGTAAGCCACAGCAAACATTTCCTTTTAGGTCCCTCTTGGCTGAGGGCGATGTCTGTGTCATTATTCCACGTGCCCCTACGTTGTCTCTTGCGACCTACCCCTTCTGTACCATCCCCTCCAGAAAAAAAAACAACGATCTCTATCTTTCAGACTGGTTATTTTGTTTGGTTTGGGGATTTTTTTTCTAATTTAGCTAACACTAATATGATGATTTCTGTTTCATTTTATTCTATCATTGAATACATTCGTTTGTTGTTTTATTAAATTTATTATTTCTTTTTTGTTACTTGTTTGTTTGCTTGTTTGTTCTATTAATGCTGTCTTTTTATCATTATTTTATTTCATTTCACTTTGTGGTCTTGGTTTCTGTCTTCTGCGTCTAAAGTAGAGTTTTGATAGTTCGTCAGTTCGTATTTCAGGGACAATCTACAGAGATGTTGCTGTATTTTTTTTATGAATGAAATGCATTAGCAAGAAACAATGAAAGTTTGAACGGTGCTGAATATCTACATTATTAACAAGTAAACATAAATCTGTATGTAACCTATACACACACACACACACACACACACACAACACACACACACACACACACACACACACACACACACACACACACACACACACACACACCCGTGTGTGTGTGTGTGTGTGTGTGTGTGTGTGTTTTGTGAGTGTGTGTGTGGGGTGTGTGTGTGTGTGTGTGTGTGTGTGTGGTGTGTGTGTGTGTGTGTGTGTATGTGTGTGTGTCACGAGTTTGTCACGAGGCCTACGACGTTCGACCCACCTAGGGGGGCGGAATTACTTATTTGTTTATTGTCGTTGCTGTTGTCGTTAGCCGTCCCTTAGGGTGGCTTGTGGTGCAGTTGCACCTTGGTGTGGTTCAGGCTCAACTTCGGTTTGCTTTCTCTCTCTCTCTCTCTAATTCCCCGCCCGTGCTATTCATCCTGCAATTCAGGGGTGGCCGGTACCTTTTCTCTCGAACTTTCAGTCTGTCGGCCTCTCGCCTGTCTTTTTACCTGTCGCACGTGCTTCGTTTCTTTTAGTTTGAAGTATGCTCACTCGTGTGACGCAGCATGGCATTTTGGGGCCGCCATTGCTGAGGGAGGTTAGCTCTTCACTCGAGCGGAAGATGTCTCTGGGGCGCCTGCTCCAGTCCTGTTCTTTACCTTATCATCGAGATACAGTCATACTTTCAATTCCTGCAGTCGGCCTGTAGGAGAGGGACATCATTTTCTTCTTGTTTCCGCTCTTCGCCTCTGTCCTCTCGACTGGAAAAGGAGGGTAGAGAGAGTCCTTTGACCCGCCTCTTCGGGTCACCCACGGGTAGCTGGTAAGCATCAGTTTCGTGTCTGTTTGTTTTGGTTTGTTGTTGTTAGCCGGCTTAGTCTTCGCTTTTGCGCAATTTTCTTTTGTTTTCGAAATTGTAAGAGAAATATTGTGTGAGACCTTTTCTCTGGTTAATTCCATCTTTAACCTGGCCATTCTAAATTATTTCCAAAATTCTTTCTCCTGTTTATGTATCTGGTGATGCGGTATGGGTGGGGAAGGGAGAGAACCTGGTGATTCAGGGTTGGAACTTGCTTGGTCTCGCTCGTTCCGCCCCTGTCACATTCGCCGGACTTTTATCCTTCGGCCACCGTCTGTTTGTGTGTGCAAGGAGAACGAGTTTTATGTTCACGAGCGTGCGTACGCATGATTTGTCGTTCGGATGCGTGGTTGGAGATTTGTGTTATTTTGAAATGTGTTTATAAAATGTGACAGTTATGCCATTGAATTATTATTTGCAAATGTGGTGGCAGTTATTAAGCGATGGTCGCTGTGTTGATTTATTTCCTAAGGAAGGAAAACGTTAAGCGTGAGTGAGAGAAGGGTGAAGATAATTCATATTTGTTTATAACCTGTTGATTTAATGCAGTCTTTTACCTGCATCGTGTGAGAAGACTTGATTCAATGGGTTTTACTGTGTGCGTTGAATACACTTCCCCTCGCCCATCATGTGAGTGGCTAAGACTTGACAGCAATGGTCAGACGGTACTGACGGCAGGGTTCCAGTACCCTTCTTCCTTCCTCCTTCCTTCTTCTTTTCCTCCTCTCCGACTCTCCTCCCAGCTACGTCCTCCCCCCCTCCCGGGGGCTTCACCTGGACACGAACTGGATGGTGCCACGTGCTGGTCGAGGCCACGTTTCTGGCTGAGACCACGGACGAGATGGTGCCACGCGCTGGTCGAGGCCACGCCTTGGTCGGACCGTGGACTGCTAGGGGAGCCCGCCGTCTCGACTGGCCGGCCTGGACCCCCGTCCAGGACCTCCAGTAACAGCAAACGTCCCCCCCCCCCCCCCCCCCCCCCCCCCCCCCCCCCCCCCGGGACACGCTCTTCACTGCCCGCTTGGGAGTCGAGGGTGTCGGCTTTGGGCGACTCCCTGCGAGAACCAACCCGGCTCGGAGCACCTAGTGCGACGGGGTGCTCCCTGCGGACTTGACAGGGGCAGGGATGTGGACGCACTCCGTGGTGTGAGAAAGGGTCAATACTGGAAATATTTTCTTTATAATTGTGTACATGTCATATGTGCGGGAATGCTGTAATTGTGATTGTTTTACGTCGTAGGGTGAAATATTTATTTATAATCGTGCATGTTGTGGGTGTGGGAGTGCTTGATTGCGATTGTGCATGTTTGTGTGCGTTGGAGTGCTTGATCGTGATTGTGCATGTTGTGTGCGTTGGAGTGCTTGATCGTGATTGTGCATGTTGTGTGCGTTGGAGTGCTTTATTGTGATCGTGCATGGTGCGTGTGTTGGAATGTTTATTTTGCTGGTGTGAATAAATGGGGTGTTGTATCGTAATCTTTATTGTGTGGTCTCTTGCGGAGCGTGTGAGGTCAGTCACTCCCTTCACTCCCACCTAGACCGATCCTGTCAGGGCAGACCTCCAGGGGTCGGTCGTGACAATTGTGGGGGCTCGTCCGGGATGTGAAGGCTCTGGCTGTCTCTCTCTCGTTTCGCAGAGTACCTTTTTTAGTTTTGTCTGTTTTGTATATGTTTAGTCAGTTTGTCGTGTTTGTTCGTGGGTGGTTGGCTGGGTGACTCTAGAGTGAAGGGAGTCTTTTTGTGGCCTGGGGGAACATCCGGCGTGACTCGGGGTCGAGGTGAGACCAGGAGGAGTCGACCGCTTCCAGACCTCCTTCCGCCGGGTACCTCACGCAGGTACGGCCGTAAGTCTTGCCCTTCTGTTGCCGCTCAGTTTTCCCATTCCGTGTTGTATTTAGCCAGTTCTTGTTTTTTTTTTCTCTCTACCGGGTTGTTGAGTACAGGGGGGTGCATCGGACGCTAGTGTTTTTTTTTTTTTTTTTTTTTTTTTTTTTTCCTCTCTCCGGATTCCGTCTGCTAGGTTTTTGTTTTTGGGTTTTTTTTTTTCCGGCCAGCCCCACCGCACTGTTGCTCGTGCTGTAGAGCGCGGTGTTGCCAAGTGGGGGCAGCCGGACATAGTTTTTGTTTTGTTTTTTTTTTTCGGTGAGCCCCACCGCACTGTTGCTCGTGCTGTAGAGCGCGGTGTTGCCAGAGTGGGAGCAGCCGGAACTTGTCCGCACACACGCACACACACACATACACACATATACACACGCCCCTAAAATATTTTTTTTTTTTTTCTAGTGGAATTGTTTTTCCCCTGTATTTGGAAAACTGTAGGATATTGTTGTCATGGCCGACGTCCGGCGCTGGTGGTAGGGGCAAACGCGGGCGTCGAAGAAGAAGGTATTCAAAATGTTACTGTAGTCCCTACTATTAGTACCAGTACTTCGACTACGGTAACCTCTACCTATTCCAGTGCTGTAGCAGGTAGTCCAGTGAGTACTTTTACTACCTCTTCGCTGGGGGGTCTCCCTGTTGAGACCCCGACTGGCACTTCCGCTCGGAAGCGTCAGAGTATAGCGAAGCAACGTGGGCTTTTTGTTGAGTCGCAGAGACCGAAACCTTCTCCTCTCCAGGCTTCCCCTCGTAAGGGGCATGCCCCAGAAGACTTTCCTTATGGGAAAGTCGAGACCCAAGGGACGGGTCAGACGGATCATCCTCCCGTGTCGGGAGTGGTGAACCCCGCTCAGGATATCACCTCTGTCCTTATTTTCTGGAGCGACAGCGACGGGAGGATGAGGCCCTCCGTAGGGAAGAGCGTAAGGAAGAGGCTGCTAGGCAGGAAACTCAGCGTAGGGAAGAGTTGGATAGGATGGAGGCCTGCGCAGAGAGGAGACTGACAGACAGGAGATACTGCATAGGGAAGAGGCTAAAGCTGCGCAGAGAAGAGGGTGCCCGACAGGAGGCCCTTCGTAAGGAAGAGGCTGCTCAGCGTAAGAGAGGAGGCTGCTAGACAGGAGGCTCAGCGTAGGGAGGAGGCTGCCCTCCGTCGGGAAGAGTTGGATCAACGTAGAGAGGAGGCTGCCAGACAGGAGGCTCTACGCAGGAAAGATGGAACAACTCTTTCGCAGGCTCCCGCTTCTGTAAACCAGGGGGTTAATCCCCCAGGCAGTGAGAAATTAGAGGCCCAAAGTTAAAGCTTCCAGAGTTCAGAACCTAGTGAGGACATTGATATTTTCTTAGAGCATTTCGACAAGGTTGCTTGTTCATACCAATTGTCTGAGGAACAAAAGGCTATGCACCTTTTTTCTGGATTATCTGGTGCTGCAAGGGAGTGTGTGCTCACTCTAAATGAAGGTGCGTCTTATGCAGACATGCAGTTGGCTCTGCGTAAGCGTTTCCACCTTACCCCAGAGACGTACAGGAGGAAGTTCAGGTCCATGAAGAAGAATAATGACGAGACCTTCGTGCAGTTTGGTGATAGGCTGCGCAAAACGCTAGGGTACTGGCGTCAGTTAGCTAAGTTGGAGCTGGAGGATCTGATCCTCATTGAACAGCTCACCAACACTGTGTCCCCAGAGTTGAGGATCCGGATAGGCGAGACAGCACCTCAGGATTTCGCGGCTGCGATTCACACCGCTGAGGTGTTTGCTGAAGCTCGCAGAGCTTATGGGCATCGCCCAGATACGGAGAGGAAGCCCTCCACAGGATTTAGTGGCAATAAGGTGCCGACAACTGCTAGCGGGGTGAACAAGGCAGGCAGTTCATCGGGATTTCAGCACCCCGGTTTTGTTTTCTTTGTGGTCGTCCTGGCCACATCAGGAAAGATTGCCCTAGAGCCGCTGGTAGTCATGGGGCTAGTCTCTCCAGCATCCTCGCGCCTCGGCTAACGTGGGTTCCATCCCAGCTTCTGGTGATTCAGAGTTTCCCAGTGTTTCTCTCTGTTGTTGGTTCCTCCTTGGTCGACACCATCAGGGATTCGGGAGCATCAACGCTCTTTGTTGATAAGAATTTGGTTTCTCCTAAGGCCCGGCGGGCGCTAGTTATGATGTGTGCGGGTTGGAGGCTGGTTTTACCTCCACCCGTCCTTCTGTACTTATTCCTATCTCCACCCCCTACTTCTGTGGCGAAGTGTGGGCCATCGCGGTGGAGCGACCTCTGTATTCCCTTATCATAGGGAATACTATCACCTTCGCAGACGGACGCAGTCAGTCCGTGTCTACGGATCTGCCCGTACAGGCGTGTGTGGGAGTCACCACACGCGCCAAAGCTAAGAAGCAGGCACAGGAATTGCGTCCCGTTCTCCAGCCGATCTCTGACGAGGTTCTGGCAAAGGCCGATCCTGATAGCATTATCCGTCTTCAGGCCAGGGACTTGGATGTCCAACGCCTACGACAACTTGTGGATCGTCCCGCTCAGTCGGCCCGACACGCCAAGGTGAGCTTCAAGCTCCACAAGGGGATCCTCTTTAGGGTTTTCACTCAGGCAGATCGTGTGGCCAAGCAGCTTGTCGTTCCCCAAAGCTTGAGAGAATCTGTTCTCTCCGGCAGGCCCATGATTCACCTATGGCAGGTCATATGGGCTCAAAGCGGACTCTCGAGCGGGTAAGACAAGACTTCTTTTGGCCAGGGATGAACTCACAGGTTAGGCAGTACTGCCGCAGTTGCGATGTCTGCCAACGGACAACGCCTAAGGGTCGCTTGAAGCGTGTTCCCCTAGGGTCAGTGCCACGGGTTGGGGAGCCATTCAGCAAGGTTGGGGTCGACCTGGTGGGACCCATTAGTCCTCCATCCGGTCCGGTCACCGCTACACTTCGGTAGTGGTAGAATCTGCGAGTCGATACCCAGAGGCTGTCCCGCTTAGGACTATCGATGCCCCTACGTTGCTGAATCTCTCAGGCAGATTTGGACGCGCACTGGCGTGCCCAGGAAGAAGCACGGCCGGAAGTTTGTACTGGAGAGCGATCATCATCCTCTCCAGTACCTGGACCGGGTCCGGCCAGTCAGTCGTCGACTCATGGGTTGGGCAGTGGAGCTGCAGAGTCATGCGTTCACTTTCCGTCATATCAAGGGTTCCTGTAATACGGATGCTGACTATCTTAGCCGAGCTCCGTAGTTAGCATATTGGAAAATCAGTCAGAGGGACACCTCCCCTCAACCAGGGTTATATCCCCTTTTTGGTCTCTGTATCAGGTGTAGTGACAGTTGTCACTTCAGTGAGGTTAACGGTAGTGAATCACCAATAGTTCGTATTGTTACTTCATGGTTGGAAGGTTTGCTTAGTTGTTTGATAAATGTAGTATTATGTATTCCTCGGTGTGATTCTATCGTGGAATGTTTGTATTGGATTTTTCGTACTCTGTCGATCACAGAGAGTTGGGTTCGGTCCCATTGTTGTGAAGTTGCACATGCGACAAGGTTCAAAGGAGCACTGTATCTCAGAGAAACAGATGCTTTTAGAAGGGGGTTTGTCACGAGTTTGTCACAGGCCTACGACGTTCGACCCACCTAGGGTGGCGGAATTACTTATTTGTTTATTGTCGTTGCTGTTGTCGTGTAGCCGTCCCTTAGGGTGGCTTGTGGTGCAGTTGCACCTTGGTGTGGTTCAGCTCAACTTCGGTTTGCTTTCTCTCTCTCTCTCTCTAATTCCACCGCCCGTGCTATTCATCCTGCAAGTTCACGGGTGGCCGGTACCTTTCTCTCGAACTTCTGTCTGTCGGGCCTCTCGCCTGTCTTTTTACCTGTCGCACGTGCTTCGTTTCTTTTAGTTTGAAGTATGCTCACTCTGTGACGCAGCATGGCATGTTGGCCGCCATTGCTGAGGGAGGTTAGCTCTTCACTCGAGCGGAAGATGTCTCTGGGGCGCCCGCTCCAGTCCTGTTCTTTACCTTATCATCGAGAGTACAGTCAGTACTTTCAATTCCTGCAGTCGGCCTGTAGGAGAGGGACAAACATTTCTTCTGTTTCCGCATCTCGCCTCTGTCCTCTCGACTGGACAGAGGGTAGAGAGAGTCCTTTGACCCGCCTCTTCGGGGTCACCCACGGGTAGCTGGTAAGCATCAGTTTCGTGGTCTGTTTGTTTTGGTTTGTTGTTGTTAGCCGGCTTAGTCTTCGCTTTGCGCAATTTTCTTTTGTTTTCGAAATTGTAAGAGAAATATTGTGTGAGACCTTTTCTCTGTTATTCCATCTTTAACCTGGCCATTCTAAATTATTTCCAAAATTCTTTCTCCTGTTTATGTATCTGGTGATGCGGTAGTCGGTGGGGAAGGAGAGAACCTGGTGATTCAGGGTTGGAACTTGCTTGGTCTCGCTCGTCCGCCCCCGTCACATTCGCCGGACTTTTATCCTTCGGCCACCGTCTGTTTGTGTGTGCAAGGAGAACGAGTTTTAAGTTCACGAGCGTGCGTACGCATGATTTGTCGTTCGGATGCGTGGTTGGAGATTTGTGTTTTTTGAAATGTGTTTTATAAAATGTGACAGTTATGCCATTGAATTATTATTTGCAAATGTGGTGGCAGTTATTAAGCGATGGTCGCTGTGTTGATTTATTTCCTAAGGAAGGAAAACGTTAAGCGTGAGTGAGAGAAGGGTGAAGAAAATTCATATTTGTTTTATAACCTGTTGATTTAATGCAGTCTTTTACCTGCATCGTGTGAGAAGACTTGATTCAATGGGTTTTCTGTGTGCGTTGAATACACTTCCCCTCGCCCATCATGCGAGTGGCTAAGACTTGACAGCAATGGTCAGACGGTACTGACGGCAGGGTTCCAGTACCCTTCTTCCTTCCTCCTCCTTCTTCTTTTCCTCCTCTCCGACTCTCCTCCCAGCTACGTCCTCCCCCCCCTCCCGGGGCTTCACCTGGAGCACGAACTGGATGGTGCCACGTGCTGGTCGAGGCCACGTTCTGGCTGAGACCACGGACGAGATGGTGCCACGCGCTGGTCGAGGCCACGCCTTGGTCGGGACCGTGACTGCTAGGGAGCCCGCCGTCTCGACTGGCCGGCCTGGACCCCCGTCCAGGACCTCCAGTAACAGCTACGGGCCCCCCCCCCCCCCCCCGGGACACGCTCTTCACTGCCCGCTTGGGAGTCGAGGGTGTCGGCTTTGGGCGACTCCCTGCGAGAACCAACCCGGCTCGGAGCACCTAGTGCGACAGGGTGCTCCCTGCGGACTTGACAGGGGCAGGGATGTGGACGCACTCCGTGGTGTGAGAAAGGGTCAATACTGGAAATATTTCTTTATAATTGTGTACATGTCATATGTGCTGGAATGCTGTAATTGTGATTGTGTACGTCGTATGGTGAAATATTTATTTATAAATCGTGCATGTTGTGGGTGTGGGAGTGCTTGATTGCGATTGTGCATGTTGTGTGCGTTGGAGTGCTTGATCGTGATTGTGCATGTTGTGTGCGTTGGAGTGCTTGATCGTGATTGTGCATGTTGTGTGCGTTGGAGTGCTTTATTGTGATCGTGCATGGTGCGTGTGTTGGAATGTTTATTTTGCTGGTGTGAATAAATGGGGTGTTGTATCGTAATCTTTATTGTGTGGTCTCTTGCGGAGCGTGTGAGGTCAGTCACTCCCTTCACTCCCACCTAGACCGATCCTGTCAGGGCAGACCTCCAGGGTCGGTCGTGACAGTGTGTGTGTGTGTGTGTGTTTGCCTCTCTGTCTCTCTGTCTCTCTCATTCTCTCTCTCATTCACTCTCTTTCTCTTAATCTATCTATTATCTATCTATCTATATCTCACATTTCTTCTTATCCTTTTTGTTCTTTCTTGAATTGTGAGAGTATATCTGCGTACTTCCGGGCGGGAGAGAGAGAGAGAGAGAGAGAGAGAGAGAGAGAGAGAGAGAGAGAGAGAGAGAGAGAGAGAGAGGGAGAGAGAGAGAGAATGGAAGTGTAGGTGCGCGTGCATGCATCTCTGCATATACATGAGTATAGTACACGAGTATGCCTAAATCAATCTCTCTTCTCTCTCTCTCTCTCTCTCTCACTCTTCTCTCTCTCTCTCTCTCTCTCTCTCTCTCTCTCTCTCTCTCTCTTCTTCTTCCTTCTTTCTTCTTCTTCTTCTTCTTCTTCTTCTCTTCTACTCCTTCTTCTTCTTCTTCTTCTTCTTCTTCTTCTCCTTCTACTCCTTCTTCTTCTTCTTCTACTCCTTCTTCTTCTTCTTCTACTTCTTCTTCTTCTTCTTCTTCTTCTTCTACTTCTTCTCTTCTTCTTCTTCTTCTTCTTCTTCTTCTCTTCTTCTTTCCCTTTCTCATACTTATTCATTCATCAACTCATCGGTTTACAAATACTCACGTTATTGATTGTTTAGGCATGCATTTATTTTCTTTTTTGCTTTGCTTAGTCATGTGTATCACAGTCTTTTCCTCGTACTGATCAGTTTTCTCTTTGGATTTTTTTCTGATAAGTTTCAACGCCACTAAAACAATGAGGCCTCTAAACCCGCAAAATGTCAGTACATAGCTTATGTACTGACCACAAAGAGTCCACAATCAGTGGGAATGTTCTTTAACACAAAGGCCCCCAATCTTTAACCACAGCTTCTGTGTGTGTTTGGGTTAGAACCTTGTTCTTTGTTTCTTTGAATAACATTTTATTGATACAACAACATTACACAGGTCGCACAAAGAACCAAAGGAAACAGTTGTAAAGAGCTAAGTATTGTTTGTCTTATCAGACACTTCACCCCAGTGCCACTCTAGCAATCTCTTTGCTTCCCTCTTGAGACTACTTTGGGCCGTGCCTCCTAGCAGGTTCATC
>CM031597.1:87903107-87910607 GCA_018398815.1 Conus ventricosus | reverse complement strand
CGACATGTCGCTTGACGTCACGCTGATGACAAAATGCAACTGTCAACGTCATGCTAAGGACGCAAAGTAGTTTTTTTTTAAATCGGTCAATAGACTGTATGTGAGTCACAAAATCTATCATTATTGAGTAAACAGTACTGTTCGAGAATTTCTAATGAAATTGGGTGCATTCTATTGTAGAAAAATGCCACGGTGGTCTTTCTCGTCCTAAAGTTTCAGTGAGCAGATCACTGTTTTGTTTTGGAAGTTGGGTGTCTTTCTTGCTTTTGTTTTCCCATAAAATCAAGTTATGTTTACATAATATCTACGATTGAAAATACATATTGGTTGTGAAACCTGGGAACAGTCCGTACCCTCAATATACCCTCGTTTCCTTCTGATTTCCGTCTCTCTTTCCTTCTTCTTGTCGCTCGTTTCCTCTCTTCCTCATTGTTTGCTTCCGCCATTTTGCCAAGCGGGAAGGATTAAGAAAAACGTATGCCATGCATAATTCTTTGATTTAAACAAAGAAAAACAGATACAAATTTGATGGTTTTGTCTCCAAACCACAATTTATCTATCCATCTACTTCCGTCAAGATACGTTCGGTGGTTATTTTTGACTGATAGGAGATAGGTTTGATGGTTTCAATTTTTTTTCTGATATTGAGACAAACGAACAAATAAACAGATGAGGATGAAGACATGACCACCTTTGTGGAGATAACAACGACAACAACAGCGACAACAACAACAACAACGACGACAACAACAACAACGACAACAACAAATGAACAAACAAAAACAAACTGAGGAGCAAGCACACAGAGAAAACAGGGGAAGGAACCCGATGCATCCCTTTGTATCCACACACCACGCTTGGCAGTCCTGAAATTCACTACACAATGGCTAACTGATTTTGTGGGATATGCCGGTCATTACACACCGGAATCATATCAAGCGCTGGCGGTTATCATGCTCATTGGATGCTTTTAGGCTGAAATGTTGCGTGAGAGAATCGAATTATTATTTTCTGTCATTTTTAGGTTTTGGATCATGGCTTTCCTCCCTTTCCTTTCACAATAGTTTTTGTTTGCTGCCGTTCCGGGGGAAATTGCATTTTCTCGGCAAGTTTTCTCGGTGACGGATGATTGTGTGAGGTTTTTTGTATGAGAGAGAGAGAGAGAGAGAGAGAGAGAGAGAGAGAGAGAGAGGAGAGAGAGAGAGAGAGAGAGAGAGAGAGAGAGAGAGAGAAGGGAGAGAGGGAAAGAGAGAGAGACAGAGACAGAGAGGAGGGAGGGAAAGAGCGAGAGAGAGAGAGAGAGAGAGAGAGAGAGAGAGAGAGAGAGAGAGAGAGAGAGAGCATGTGAACGAGTATGTACATCTGTATGTATGTGTGCGCGTGTAATGTGTGTGTGTGTGTGTGTGTGTGTGTGTGTGTGTGTGTGTGTGTGTGTGTGTGTGTGTTAGTGTGTGTGTGTGTGTGTGTGTGTGTGTGTGTGTGTGTGTGTGTGTGTGTGTGTGTGTGTGTGTGAGAGTGTGTGTGAGTGTGTGTGTGTGTGTGTGTGTGTGTGTGTGTGTGTGTGTGTGTACACGAGTGCATGCCAGCACATATATGTGTTTGTGTTCTCGTGAGCACTTGGGTCTCTGTCCTGAGCCAAACTGCAAAATGGTACAGATGCTTGCCTTGAGTTCATTCAAAAATGTACATAAGCGTGCATGTTTGCGTGAGGGTGTGTGCGCAAGCGAGCGCGTAATTGCACGAGTATGTGGATTCACATGTCTTTTAAAAATCAAGAAAAGCGTTACTGACCCACCAGGCGAACGAATCGCAAAATCAAAAAAAAAAAAATCGCATAACGCGTTTAAACTTCAAGGTCTTCAGCAGGCCAAGACAAAACAGAAGAGATAAAACAAAAATCTGGCGGGACAAACAGAATTTAAAGCAGACTCACTTTGGTTTGGCTGTTTTCTGTGATGTGAACATCAAGAAGAAGTGTAACTCGAGAATCTGCAGTTCTCGGATCTAGTTGATGTCGGGATATTCTAAGAAAAGAAGCATGTAGTATAGTCCTGTCATGTATGTAGCGTCAGTCTAGTATAAATATCCGTAGCATCATCTTTAGTATGTGTATAAATCACTACAAAAACAAAAAGATATCACATTATTATTGTGTCCTTCAATTCCTGCTCTCGTGATGACCGGAGTATGTGTTTCACCCCATCCCATGCTCGTGGTACAGCCCTGATGTGGCCCTTTGCGGTCGGCTGGTCTGTAAGCAACATTACCTTACTTTACCATGCTCGTGGTAAATTATGGTTAGTCTTCATTGTTGTAAATCCATTGGGATTAAGGTTGCATGGATGTATATCGTTCTCTGGAGGCGGACTCACACTGTTGCTGGTCTTCGACGAATCAGTTACTGTGGAGATTTTGCACGTTGTGTTCTGCGTATGCGTGATCAGAACAGGCACCACTCAACAAGAACGTACTAACCCAGGAGCGGTGCAGTGTCTCCTTTGATATGTTGCCGCTTAGCGGTCTAATACTGATTGCTCCTGGGGAATTTGCAATGGAGTGACCCCGTGTAGGGCAGTGCATGGTAGAACATTGCCGCACAGCTTGTATCAAAAGTGATCCGAATAAAAACACATAGCAAACAAACAAGATATAAATAAAACCGAAAATATCAAATTTGAGAAATGTTGTTGGGAAATGTCAGAAACTTTATCAAAGCAGTTTGGAGAGTGCAGACCTCAAGCAAGCTCGATCAGTCCTTTGCTCACAGGAAGCAAGTTCGACCGGTCCTTTGCTCACAGGAAGCAAGATCGATCAGTCCTTTGCTCACAGGAAGCAAGTTCGACCAGTCCTTTGCCCACAGGAAGCAAGTTCGATCAGTCCTTTGCTCACAGGAAGCAAGTTCGATCAGTCCTTTGCTCACAGGAAGCAAGTTCGATCAGTCCTTTGCTTACAGGAAGCAAGTTTGAACAGTCCTTTGCTTACAGGAAGCAAGTTCGACCGGTCCTTTGCTCACAGGAAGCAAGATCGATCAGTCCTTTGCTCACAGGAAGCAAGATCGATCAGTCCTTTGCTCACAGGAAGCAGGCTTTGATTTGGTAAATCACTGTCCACATCAAATCTTACCCATCAACCTGATCATTTCATTGACATCTACGCACTGAATTTCAAAACTTTACGAAAAAAAACCCAGAATTTTCTAAGACCGTCGATCTCACAATGATTTAAGAAAAGAAGAAAAAAGGAAAGGGTGGGGAAAGAAATTTCAGGATCTGCAGTCTGAGGTTGATCCACGTCAAAATAGGTAAGGATTCGTCATTACGTCATATTCCATCTTTCCAATAGGTCTCGCCGGTAGAAGTTTCGCTTTATTCGTGAAGATATATGCTTTACATTTAGCCTTGACCTGTAAACTGTTCGCAGAAACAGAAGAAGAAAAAGAAACACCCGAAGGTGCTGGGAGGACCCAGAGAAGCACTGTCTTCACCCGCCTTTTGAGCAGTCCTGTACCACCCTTGGAGGCCTGCGCTGTGTTGACGATGGGTACAGGCACATTAGCCTTGACCTGTAAACTGTTCGCAGAAACAGAATTACTGTATTGCAAAACGAAAGAACAAACACAACGCTTTCCAACCTTCGTCAGGCAAGTCAAGTAACATTTACGACAATAAATGAAGGACGAACCGACAGTCACTTTTCCCTCCGAGAGGCTTGTGACAGATTGTCAAAGAAACCTAGCGTATTCCATAAATGCCCAAAGGGCAAACGTGCGAGATATTGCACGTTCCTTTACTTTCGAGCTTCGTCTGTCTGAACCAGTGTGCTTTACAATCCGCGTCATTCCATTTCGCTTAAATCTTTTAAAGGTGGTCTTAAAGCGTGTCTTTGGAAATTGCCTATTTATGTTATATATTGTCATGCGACTTTTTAGCTATCGAGCAAATGATCTCAGAGAGAGAAAGCGAGGGGGGCACAGAGAGAGGGGGGGGGGGGGGGAGACAGAGAGAGAGAGGAGGGAGACTGGGTGGGAGGGAGGGAGGAAAGGAGAGAAACTCAGAACTCAGAAAACTTATATTCGATCAAGAGTTGACATTTTAGGCAGAGCCTATCCTTCCAATCTGTTTTGTTCTGAACTGTCCTGAGAGAGAGAGAGAGAGAGAGAGAGAGAGAGAGAGAGCACCGGCGATTGTGCGCGTGAATAGGTGTTGTAAAATATATGGATATCCTTTTTCTGGGGTCATCCCGATAGATCCCCGCACCGATAGATCCCTGCACCGAACCGATAGATCCCCGCACCGATAGATCCCCGCATCGGTAGATCCCCGCAAAGGGATAGGGTTAGGGTTAGGGTTAGGGATCTATCGGTGCGGGGATCTATCGGGGTGCACCCCTTTTTCTTTCTATACTTATTTGCCTTTCGGCAGATGAGTAAAGTATATGAATATGTCTAGATGTAAAGTGAGACGACTGCAGGCGGAAATCTAAACAAATCTTAAATAAATGTTAGCGAACCGCCCAGAGAACGTGGACAAACGAGTCACAAGACAAAACACGACACGTTTCGACCTCTTGAGTCTTCTTCAGGCAAGACACAAACAAATAGGACAATGAAAATGAACGAGTTCGTCACTTAGCTTGATCTCCTCAGCGCAAGGTAGGCCCATGGGACAAACCTGTGACATATTGTCCAAAAAAAAAAGTTTCGACGTTCAGTAAATGCATCAAAGGGAAACCTGCCCCGATTCATTCCATAAAATCGACATGTTCAATGCATGTGCTAAACGCAGCCCTGCATTTAATTCCCAACAAGGTACAATACTTCTGACCTCCGAGTGGATATCGGCGAGTGGGATCTACTGATCCTTGTATTGTTCAAACATCACAGCTTGCGCACACAATTGCCATGTGAGAAATATAATCAGGTGCTATGTATTGATGACACGATAATGAAGAGGAAAAAAAGAAAGGTTCTGAAAGGTGAGCCCTAGTGTTGAAGCATCTCACATAGCAAGGCGATGAAATTTTGATATCTGATGAAAGAGTGAGAAGAAGAAGAAGAAGAAGAAGAAGAGGAAGAAGAAGAAGAAGAAGAAGAAGAAGAAGAAGACCCAAGACGAAGAGTTAAGAATTAGAAAGCGAAAGCACCGAGAAGAAATCTATCAAAAATAATTAATCTCAACTAATAAACATGATCCTGCAAGACACTTTTTCTCTGAGGGGCAGGGGGGGGGGGGGGAGCAGAGGGAGAGGCGCAATAAAGGAGACGTCATCATTTAATACTGATGGTCTGTCTTTTGACAAAAGTGTTTCGCTCTCCACTTCACTAACTTGTTTAAATCTCTCTCTCTCTCTCTCTCTCTCTCTCTCTCTCTCTCTCTCTCTCTCTCACACACACACACACACACACACACACACACACATACACACACACAACACACCCTTCTGTTATATTTCCTCAACGAATTAAACGTTCTCATACCGCTGCAAGATTGGATAACCTTTCTCTCTCTCTCTCTCTCTCTCTCTCTCACCCATACATTTTCATCCCATTTCATCTTCACATACCCTTCAAGATGGGCTGAGGCGTACTTTTGGAAGCCCTGTCCCACGCATCTCTCTCTCTCTCTCTCTCTCTCTCTCTCTCTCTCCTCTCTCTCTCTCTCTCCTCACGCACGTGCGTGTCTGGAGGGTCGACACCTGTGTGCACAATCGGTAGTTAAGTGCGAGCCCAGACAGCTTTACTGCAACGATGGGCAGCGATTACGTTCAGCCGACACTACTGTGCACTACTCAGTACTACGATTCTCGATTTACCAGCGACACATATCCAGCATCCTTCTGACGTAATAGTTAATATAGGATGCTGCATCTTTCAGAGACGTGTAAAATACAGTGTCCTTTATGTCAAATTGTCCAGCAGTTAAACATTGAAAAGAAGATAAACTGCCTTTTTTTTTCAAATTCTAAAAGGTATTTGATGAAATAACTCCACCAAATAACCTGAGCAAACGAATTACAAGACAAAACGCGACGCGTTTCGACCTCTTGGGTCTTCTTCGGGCAAGATAAACAACCTTTTTTTTCAGTTCCGGTGACAGAAACTTGAGACTTATGCACATTTATAGAGCGGAAGCAATTTACCGGTAAGGGCCTTCACTCAGCAGAACTCAATTCTCATCGAGGAAGTGTAAATTAACTAAGAATACTATATAGCAGATAGAAGCAGGAAAATACAGGGGACATAATGGGAAAGTACAGGAAAGATTATGGGGAAAGTGTCAAAGGTAGGGAGCTAAGCCGAAAATGAATGAAAGAGCAGGAAAATGAGTGTCAAAGATAAATGTGATCATAAAATAAGAAAAAGTACGAAAAAAAAGGATAAGAAAAGTGGAAGATTGCTGGGGAAAAAAGAGAAAATAATCAAGAAACGTGAGAAAAGCAGTGAAACGTGTCAAAATCATATAAAAAAGGAAAACATTAAGGTAGTTAGGAGCTGGCAGGAAAAAGTAAAAAAGAACAAAAAAAGTAGGAAAAAAAGTAGGTAAAGGGGGGTAAGGTAGGACACATGTAGGAAATTTTTCGGCGAAAATAGGAAGAGGTTGAAAATGCTAGGAAATAGTTTTTGTTCGTTTGTTTGTGAGCGTGTGTGTTACTTTTTCAATCACGAGAGATTTGAGGAAAATTTGGAGGATAGGCTATAGAAACATGGGAACGAGAGCAGAAGGTTATCTGAACAGAGCTCTGTTCACGGGGTTTTAACGAAGGGGTGTAAAAGCTGACAGCTTTGCGTTGGTGGTGCACCCTCTCTGCTAATGAGATCGTTAACTTGTAGCAGTTTCCCTCCTCCTTCCCTCCTCCTCCTCCCCGTTTTTAATTGGAAAGCTGGACAGATTCAGCTGAACATTTAGTTCTCTCTCTCTCTCTCTCTCTCTCTCTCTCTCTCTCTCTTACCGATTATGAATGCGTACGTACATACTTGCGTGTGTGTGTGTGTGTTGTGTGTGTGTGTGTGTGTAACACAAAAAGGAAATATATGATATCCATGAACTGTCTTCAGTTTCCCTTATTTAAACAAAACATTACCAACTGTCATGGTGCAGTTGTTAGCGTCGCGGATTCCCGGATGGGAGGTCGTAGGTTCGATTCCCATAACAGCCGTTTCTTTCTGGAATTCTTCGCCACCGATCGGCTCCTATCCAGTGTTGAGTTTACTGTGGGGTCATTTGAGGAGATTGGAACCACCCAGTTGAGTTTCATCTACTTAACTGAAGTATATCTGGGACAGCTGCTCAAATGTCCTGACCAACACGTCTATATCTCTAGGGCCTGGTTGATGTCGGAATATATAGTATGAAAGTAAGCGTAGAGTTCGATCCGATCACGCAATTTTGGTCCGAAATGGACTTCTATGGGATTATTTTCAACATCTCATCCTCACTGATCAGTATTGAAACAAAGTCTTAAAGTCTGTGGCCCTTCAGGCCCTGCTCTCATGGTGACCTC
>CM031597.1:87895607-87898107 GCA_018398815.1 Conus ventricosus | reverse complement strand
GGCGATGGGCAGAATTCCCAAAGCACAACAGACAATTTTACAAACTTAAAACTACTATTCTGTCGAAAAAAAATCCACAAACAAATTACAGGAGTTTCGTTCGGCGGTATGGTAACTATCGGCGGTATGGTAACTATCGGCGGTATGGTAACTATCGGCGGTATGGTAACTATTTTTTTCTTTTAAATTAAGTTCGTTGCAATTTTCGCCTGCAGTCACCTCTCTTTGAAACTATACGATTTTACCTTTTGCTTTTGGATCTTAGGACTATTCCGAAAGACGACCGGGGACTCGATAGTTGGTGTGCATACAGAAATGGACAAATATGATAGAAGAGAGTCATCAAAAGAACGGAAAGCATGAAAAGCCAGTTTGTACAGCACCCCCCCCCCCCCTCCCCCCTTACACTCCCTCCACAAAGAACGAAAGAAAAGAAGAAAGAAAGAGAGAAGTGAGTAGATAAACAGATATAAGCAATTCACAAGGAATATGATCTCGCTTTCTTTTACCTAAGACGAGACACGTTACACTGTGTTGAATTCACTGGAGCCCTGAAACTAATGCTGTGGTACAGCCTTACGGCTAAGACATGGAATTATAGTAATCAAGCCGAGAAGGAATTAACGAATTGCCCGGCATCAGTTGAAAAAATATTGACGAACCGACACAACTCGGCGCAGATTCCAGACGATGGAGGTACGCACTCTGTCCATCTGATCCTGCACTGGAACTGAACTCCTGAGGATCTGACGGACTGTTGATGATTGATGCCATTGCTGTCAATGTTTTCCGGCTCCCTGCCTGCCGTTCCAGGCGCACATTTTCCGTTCATTACCTTTTCTCCCAGCCCCCCCCCCCCCCCCCCCCCCCCCCCCACACACACACACACCTCCCACCCACCCCCAGGTCCGCCCCCCTCTCGCCTTTCGCTTCTCACTCACCCCCCCCCCCCCCCCCCTTCCCCCTTTTTCCCGAAGGTCTCCCTTTCAAGAAATACTCATCTAACAAGGGCAGTTTCACAGCATCTCTCTCCATCCCACACGTCGTTTTGTTTGTTTGCAACTGTTATTTCGTTCTATAGCAGGTTGACGTCTGGAATCTAAAGCAAGATAAAAAAAATTTTAAAAAGGAAGGGGGGGGGGGGGGGCAGTTCGCAGACCTCCCGGACTTTCCCTACTAATACTTTGATGGTTCGGGGAGCATGATGTGGCCTGAAGGGTAAGCAATGAAACCAGACCTGAAGGCAACACGGGAAAACGCAGCCCACCGCCAATATCCAAGGGATCTGGTTCATCCCTTGAGTCAGTCCATACACATTTAAAAAAGAACTTTTTTTCCAGGTGAGGTAATAGCTGATGCACACTAAATGTTACTCTCCACGTCATTTTTGTTTGAACAAGACATGCAAAACACGAACTGTCAAAGTGTATACCAGTAGAAAGATTCCATATTCGATGAATGTATATGACAGTGTAGCTAATCATCAATTTGTGACAGTAATTTCTTACAGTACTCACGGTCGGTATAAAATTCGAAATAATGTCACTAAATGAATATTGAACCCACCGTCTGATTAGGATCCGTGTCGTTAATACATCAAAAAAAGAAGGGCTCGTCCTTGGGTCACGTTCTATCTTGAAATAATTATAGTTTGGTGAAAACGGAAGTATTTGCTTCTTTCTTCTGGCCTTCTATGCCGCTTTAGTGGCCTTGCATCCATGCTGATCCTTCCGACTCCCCGTCCACAGCCACAGCCTGGCCCATCCCGTCACACCATCGGCATCGGCAATCCACAGGGAGCAGTAAATGTCGAGTCGTTATCAGGCAATCCACGAGAGGAGACATGACACTACTGCCGGGTCATTTTGGAGTGTTCGGTGCTGCTTGTTCTGATCCAGCTTACGCAAAATATCGCCTGCTAAGCCCTCTATCCTACCGATGGCCTTGGTGACGATCTCTCACTTCCCCATAGAGGAGAATGACCATTCAGATTGGCCCCCAGTAACAAAAATAAGGTCTAGGAAGCTGCTCCAAAAGTGAAGTGAGGTCCTGTTTGGCGATACAGATATTTGGAGATAGACACAAACTACAGACAATGACTGTTTAAAAGAGAGCAGATAACACGAGCAGCTACTGCCTGAAGCGGACTCTGCAGAGTTAATGGCTACAGAGAACAGAGTTGTGACTGAGCAAGGCTACCCCGCCAGTACCTCCATGTTCAGCAGGTTATGCAGGTTGATCCAAGAAGCTGTAACCAGAAAACGATAAAGTTTGATTAGGCCTCTGAAGAGTTTCTTGCAGTGAAACTAGCACAGGCCTAGCTTCACGGTGCAAAAGCTGCAGTTCCTCGTAATTGGAATACATTCCCCTGATGTTCCATTGTAATATGTTTTTCATTTTGTAAAAAGGACTGAATTTGTCCATATCAATGTTCTCTTCATCACAGAGAGCTTCAAACGCATTCTGCAGTTTTAGTTCTGCTTTTTAAAAAAAAATTTCT
>CM031597.1:87860607-87883107 GCA_018398815.1 Conus ventricosus | reverse complement strand
GTTGCCGTATCGTTCTGTCGTCGGCCCACTATGTCGACCCCACCCTTCCACACACACACACAGGCGCGCGCAGATATGTGGTTTCTCTCGCTCACCCTCGTGTCTTCCCATACCGAGTCAGATTGGTATTCCCGCACGTCAGTTATCACAAAATCAAATCTACACTTGGGATTCTTTTTACTGTTCAATATCTGGACATGAGCCGTTTATAGAATAGCTTCGACGGGTGGTGCTATGTCATAGAGTGCCATCTGTGAAACACTAGAGATGACCCGGTATCTGTTTAAAGTGTAGGCACAATTTGACCTCGCTTGCTTTCTGCTCGGAGCTGTCAAACGTTGACTTCACCTCTTCTCGCACAAACAGCGGCTTTCTGTTAGAGGTCAAGGTCATTTTGTTGCAGGCAAAACATTTAGAATCTAAAATGCAAGCGAAGGGTGCAGCGCCCTAAGATTCAAGTAGGTCAGCTTTCAACGAAAAGTTCTCTGTGAAATTGTAGACACGAAAGAAAAATTTCCAATATTGCATTTTCTGCCTGCCTACTTACCTATCTACCAGTTATTATTACTATCATAATTATTTTTATTATATTCATTATTTTCCCTTACATTTAAGTAGGTCAGCTTTTAACGAAAAGAAAACTTCTCTGTGAAATTGTGGACACGAAAAGAAAACTTTCCATTATTGTATTTTCTGTCTACCTACCAACTTACCTATCTACCAATTATTATTACTATCATAATTATAATGTTCATTATTTTCCCTTCGATTTAAGTTGGTCAACTTTTAACGAAAAGAAAACTTCTCTGTGAAATTGCAGACACGAAAAGAAAAAACTAAGTCATTGTATTTTCTGTCTACCTACCTACTACCCTACCTATTTACCAATTATTACTATCATAATTATTTGTTATCATATTCATTATTTTCATTATTCTCTATCGATCGATCTACACATCTCTATCATTATTATCATAAGTAGTAGTAACATTATCAGTTGGTGTGCAGTTTGATCAAATGATTCAAGAAAGACGGGAAACGTCTGTCATCGTTTAGGCATATAATGCGTTCAGTCTTGAAACGATAGGTTGGAAGAAAATCGGTACTGCGCCACAACTTGACGTAATGAAATCGGAAGGTTAAGGAAGCTTAACAATGCGTATTGCGAAGAACTTTACAGGTGCATATACAGCAGTCACAAAGTAAACAAACGGCAGTGCAGGGCCCGCTGTGGCCCATTTTCTGTAGTAGTTCCTGGAGTCTTGAAGATTGTAGGACTCTCGAAGATTTTAGACTCCCGGAGTTAGTGAGCCAAATAGGAAGGCGAGATAGGACAATGTACATCGTTTAAGAGAATTTTTTATTTGCTTTTATGAAGTAAAGATACTTCCAGAAATTGCTATTAAGGTAATTACAGAAGTGTTGACATTCGCTGCCCAAAGTAGGTCTGAAATTTACAGTTTTCCTTATTGTGTATGACACATTTTTCCAAAATGCCATCAGTCCCACTCCATGGGCAGTTGTGTGCATTTGTATTCATGTTTTAATTTCTCTGGTGTGTTTTACGGGTTTCAAACAAGTAGTGGAGGTATGTGCACAAACTAAACAGATGAAGGGGTTTTGTCGAATGTCGTAGACACCTTTTGATGGCAAAAGACTTGTGTCGTTAAAGGTCTACTTTAGAGATTTTCGATAATTTGTTAAAAACAGGTCTACATGTCATGTAACTACAGTATGGTATTCATTTTTCAAAAAAATTCGCCGGAAGAATTTAATAGATAAAAAACGACTTTTGCACACCTGTTCAAACCCCGCGCGGTAGACCGAAAACCGTGACGTCAATTGATGGACTGGCCGTCAGCCGCGACCTACACAACAAGCCAACGCCAAGTGAAATCAACACGAGTTGCGATCCCCCACAGCCTAAAAAGTCACTAAGGGGGGTGGCAGATATTGTGCTGTAGGCGAGTGCAGCAGCTCAGCAGGAGACTGATATTCTTTGCACACATTTCCATCTGATCCAGATACTCGAAAGAAGTGGATTCGGTTCGTGCAACCATGCCGGGCAGCTACAGTTCTTTTTACCACGTCAGTTCCAGCTGGACCGCGGAAACGAGCTATTCCGACAATTGCCGAGCCCGTTCGAATGGCTCAAAAACTTCGTCTGCATTGTGCGCGTATACTTTGAAGGCGGAGTGGTAAGCTCGTACAGATGAGTACGATAGTCGCACGTTTATTCTGTTCTTATCTATGGACAGATCACACTTGTTAAACTGAATGAACACGTTAAGGCTTGAGGAAGGAGAATCTCCGCTCGCCGTCCACGCGTGATCGCATCAAGAAGTCAGTCGGTAGCCTCCCTCGAGACTTCGTTAAAGCCCGTACGCCTTCGGAATGCTGTGTTCGGGCGTCCAGCTGGAACTGAACTGACGTGGTAAAAAGAACTTAGCGTTCAAACTGATAAGGTACAGGCCTTGCAGAAACATCCCCAGAGTCACATTGGCTGTCGCAATCATAGTCACTGCTTTTACATGATAAATTAAATACCGAGCGAGATGTGCAAGAACCATCAGAATCGCTTTCTGTCGCCGTCGCTGTCCATCATGTGACGTCACATCCAAGAGCAGTTAAGCCATGCCAAGATTTGGTTGATTACCTCCCGTTTTCTTGATTACAGGTGAAAATGCCCACTTTCGCGGATCGATTTCGTGTGATCGGGAGCGAATCGGATGTTTATTTTACCAATTTAGCAAACATTTCATATTTCTGCATAAGCTGACCAATTATCGAAAACCTCTAAAGTAGACCTTTAAAATTCAAATCGTGCAGTGCACTACAAAGAAAAGTTAACTGTGTTTGTTGAAGGCAGGTTGTTAAAAAAAAAAATTTGAATTTTTTAATCATTCTTTATTTGTGATTTGGGCTATATATCTTTATTTACGGACATATTTTTTTACAATCTGTATTCGTTTTTCATCTCTGTCTCTCCGTCTCTCTCCCTCCCTCCCTCCATTCCTCTCTCTCTCTCTCTCTCTCTCTCTCTCTCTCTCTCTCTCTCTCTATTTCCTCACGCTCCAGATTCCCGTTGTATAGATGTCTAGATTGAACAAGGGTGTATCTAACCTTCGAGCAAAATCGTTCAAAAGTACTGTGAAAAATGACGTTTCAAGTGCAATGTGGCCCACAAGCAATATTCTCCCTCGGACGATTTACATGTACGGTCCCAAGTGACTGGCAGTGCGGTCACACTCTGTACCTGAGAAGCAAAGAAATTTATGAGTATGCATCGATCGTTCTCACCAGTACAACCTTCTAAATCAGAAACCGTTTTAGTCTCCCTCGGACTAAAACCAGGCCATGTACCCAGAGAATTGCTGTTCATTTTGTTTCCGCATTCCGTTTTGACTCTTTACGTTTTCGAGCCCTATTCATGATTTAAATTATATTTCCAATTTCAAACCATGATTTGCCGCCATTTGTATATGATGCACTAACGTAATTCGTCATCTGTTTCGATGTTTTCCTGTTTCCTCTTTCTCTGTCTTTATGTTTTTCTATTTCCGCTTTTTTATATATTATACTCTCTCGGTGGAATTCCCACGCTGCTCATTCCAGCAATCTCATACACTGATAACATTGTCTCATCCTGTTGCAGTGCAGGCAGTGGCAGTCTCAACTCCCTTTCTGTGGCGTTCAGCAAGGATGGACGATGACGCGCATCCATTTTCAAGGACCTGAACGAAGAGGTGCACTCACATACTGCTCCATTTGGACAGGTAAAGACTTCTATTATTCTGAAACAGACTTTAGGTCTAAGCCCGGCAAAACGGAGTGAATTTTTGACAAATGCATACCTCGGCAGATGATACAGAAAAATGCATAAAACCGCATTGCCCGGAATAGGAATTGTTATGTGCTTTGTTGTCTGATGTTTGTAACGTGTGAAGGAAACGGTCAAATATTCAAGGGTCCGTTTGCTATTGTCTATCAAAAAATGTACGTTACTAAACGTTTTAAGCGCGTTTAATTTTGCTTCACCTTGCCTTAAACTAAAACATCGCTTAATTGTGAAGATCAGATGTTAAAATTTGGTTTACATCAACAGGACCAAAGATTTCCTGCATCAACGGCCGTGGAAAACGGAGACCAGGACGAGCGAACTCGGGGAATGCAGCTAAGTGGTCTTCTGTCTTCTTACTCCTCTCATTCTCTCTCATTCTTCCTTCGTTTTTTTTCCTCAAGTGTAGTGTGCCTGTTCTTTCACGGTCGAGTGGGCTGAGGTGAGCCTATATTGTTCTTGAATAAAGTTCAGTACCCGGTATCGTTATCTTCTTTCAGATTATTGTTAAATAGCGCCTATCCTTGATTAGAAAGCAGGCTCTAAGCGCTTTACAGTCCACACTCGCATTTACACAAGGGGCTTTCTAACTGGGTGGAGCCGAATGAAGAGCCACCTGCTGGAGCGGATCATTCGTTTCCCGTCATTTAGGTGAACATCGGTCACTAAGACTTTTTCTTTCAAGGCTGAGTGTCTTTTTATCCCACAGAGTTTCATGTCCACTGTCTACAAGCATTGGTGTCTGCCCTCCCCACCCCTCCACAGGGCTTCGTGTCGTCTGTCTATGAGGCTGAGTGTCTGCCCTCCCTCACCCCTCCACAGGGCTTTGTGTCGTCTATGAGGCTGAGTGTCTGCCCTCCCTCACCCCTCCACAGGGCTTCGTGTCGTCTGTCTATGAGGCTTAGTGTCTGCCCTCCACGGGGCTTCGTGTCGTCTGTCTATGGGGCTTAGTGTCTGCCCTCCCCCACCCCTCCACAGGGCTTCGTGTCGTCTGTCTGTGGGGCTTGCTGACTCTTTTCCCACCTGGATTTCGTGCCCTTTTTTTAAGTGTGTCTACTCTCTACCCCCACCCCTGGGTTTTGTGTCCTCTTTAACTGAGATTTAGTGAGCCTGTGTCCCCCACACCCTCTCCCTCCCCTGCGGATTTTGTGCCCTCGCTCTATAGGGTTCGGCGTCTCTTGAGCCCAGTTTCGTGTGCTCTTTCTATCCCTCCCACCAGGTTTCATCCTATGTCCTCAGGGTTCAGTTTCTCTTTATCTCTCCACAAGATCTCTTGTCCTCTTTCTATAATATTCTATCTCTCTTCACCCCTACAGGGTTTCGTGTCCTCTTTCTATAAGGTTCAGTGTCTGTTCCTCCACTCCTCCCCCACCCTCCTTCGGTTTCATGTCGTCTTTCTGTAAGAATCAATGTTTCTTTTTCCCCGGCGGTTGCGACTCCCATTATGAGGTTCGGTGTCTCTTTTTCCCCCGCCACATGGTTTTGTGTCCTCCATTAGCGTTCGTTTTGTTTTTTCACCCAATCAGGATTACGTGTTCTTTCTTCAGGGTTCGGTGTCTCTCATTCCCTGCGGCATTGTTTCGTTTCTTCTGTCTATAAAGCATGGTGTCTCTTCTTCGCCGCCTTTCCAGGATTTCTAGTCTTTTAATACGGTTTGGTGTCGATCCTCTCTCTCGCCCCCACTCAGGGTTTCATCTTTTTTTTTCTTAAGGATCAGTGTGTCCATCCCCTCTCCAGGATTTCCTATCCTTCTTTAACGTTTGCCGTTTCTTTTCCCAACCCCCAGCGTCTTATGTCCTCTTTACATAACGTTTGGTTCTTCGTACCCCCTCCCCCGCCCCCTGGGTTTCTTGTCCTCTTTCTTTATGAATCATCGCCTCTTTTAGCGCCCAGAGTTTTGTGTCTCTTGCTATGAAGTTCGCGTTCTCAAAACACACCCCCAGTCCCTCCTCCACCGCCTCCCCCCTCCCAGCCCTCTGGGTTCTGTCTCCTTTCCACATTGTCCTGTATCTCTTTTCTCCCCACAAAATTTCCTGTCTTTCAACAAGGTTCAATATCTCCTTCCCCCTTTCCCAAGAGTTTCGTGCCCCCCCCCCCCCTTCCCTCCCCACTCCCGTAACAAAAACGGTGTTCTCTATCAGATTACTTTTTCTATGCCATTTGGTGCCTCTTCCCCTATTACATGGTTTTGTGTCCTCTTTCAATTAGGCTCGGTGTGTCGTTTTCAAGGTTTCGTGTTTTTGTTATATAAGGCTCTTTCAAAACACCCCCAGCCCCCACTTTCCAGTGTTTCCTGTCCTCTTTCTAGAATTGGTCACTTTTCTCAAGCAGTTTCATGCCCTCTTACTACAATGTTCAGTGGCTATATTGCCCCGTCACAGGTTTTCGTGTCCAGTTTCTGTGAAGTTAGGTGTCTGTCTCCCCCTCCCCCTTCAAATGCATGTGCGCGCACACACCCACATGCGCCGCGCGCACACACGCACACACAAAAGCATGCGCACGCACACACACACACACACGCACACGCACACGCACACACACACACACACACACACACACACACGTTTCTCCCAAGCAGCAAGGTTGGGGTTTTTTTTTAATATTTTGGTTATGATGCGCAAAGTATCTGACGTACTAATGCAAATCAACTAAATTAAAAGAGTAACAAAACTTTTTTTCATTGTTACATAGTGGTAGCTGCCTGCCCCCTCCATTCCCCTTTCCGCCCTCCATGGCCGCCCAACCCCTTCCCTCCCCCTCTTCACCACGTCCTACCCTAGCCGACCCTCCCCCTCCCATTCCTCCAGTTGTCCCTCTCCTCTATCCCACTCTGCTCTCCCTGCCCTGTCATTCCTGCCCAGCCCCTCCCCCAGTTCTCCCCTTCCCCATCTCTCTCTCTTTGTTCTTGTCTCCCTCTCCTCACTTCTACCCTTTCCACCGCATGTATGGCACGAAGTGATTCGATTTTGATGCGTCCGGTGTGGCAACGAGCTTCCCAAATTTGGAATCGAATGCCTCCCCTTGCCCTGTCCTTTCCCGTATCTATCCCCCCCCCCCCCCCCCTCGGCATTCTCGTCTCCACTAACCCGTCATTCTCTCTCCCCCCCCCCCCCCTCCCATTTCCCTTGGGTCTGCCCCACCTCTGGAATCGAATGCCTCTCCTTGCCCTGTCCTTTCCCCGTATCTATCCCCCCCTCCCCCCCGCCATTCTCGTCTCCACTAACCCGTCATTCTCTCCCCCCCCCCCCCCCCCCCCTCCCATTTCCCTTGGTCTGCCTCACCTCTGGAATCGAATGCCTCTCCTTGCCCTGTCCTTTCCCGTATCTACCCCCCCCCCCCCCCCCTGACATTCTCGTCTCCACTAACCCGTCATTCTCCCGCCCCCCCCCCCCTCCCATTTCCCTTGGGTCTCTCTGCCCCACCTCTGTTCCTACCCTTCTACCTTTCATAACCACCTGTACCCCCTGCTCCCCTTTCCGCCTCCCCTCTTCCCCTTCACCGCGTGTCTTCCCTTCCCTCTGGCTTTGGGCCTCTCCTCCCCTACCCCCTTTATTCCTCCTCTTTAATCATCCCTCTCCTCCCTTTCCTTCCTGCCACCCTCTCTTTCTCTCTCTCTCTGTCTCAGTCTCTCTCTCTCTGTCTCTGTCTCTCTCTCTCTCTCTCTCTCTCTCTCTCTCTCTCTCTCTGCAGAGCGTGACAAGAAAGAGAAGCTCACTAGCACAGGATATTTAAGTGAGGGAGCTATTTGTATTGAAAGAGTCCCTTGTATCCGCATAGGGATTGAAGTATAAAAAGATATCATAAATAATGTTTGCCATATATATATATATATATATATATATATATATAGAGAGAGAGAGAGAGAGAGAGAGAGAGAGAGAGAGCTGTCTCATTTGTACAATTCTCTCGTCATAACTATGCCGATTGTTAACGAAACGCTTTCTGTTTGAAATTATGAAACAAAATGTTAGGTTTTGACTCGCACATTTGTCCTTGGTGTGACTAGAGTGAGTGCAAATTCACACAATCTGATTATTAAAAGATGCACATGCCTATGTGATTTTAGTTTAAAATTGCAAATATACACGGTCTTCTGTATGACAGTAAACATACATGTGCACATGTGCATCAGCACGTTCATTGTGATGTGTTGAATTAATGATTATCAAATCCTACCAGGAGTCAGGAGCAGGGGCTGATTGACGATCCGGTTTTTTTTTTTAATGTTCTAAACTAATTATGAAAAGAGCAGTCAAAAGTAGGGTGTATGATGCTAGTCATCGGTACAGTCAATTTACAGATCTCTCTCTCTCTCTCTCTCTCTCTCTCTCTCTCTCTCTCTCTCTCTCTCTTTCCAAATGTCAAGATGTGTCTCGCTGTCTGTCTCTCTGCTTTCTGAATTTTCTTCGTTCTTAAAACACGATGGACACAAGAACTAAACGAAATCAGAGAAAAAAGTCTGAGACAGACTCAGGAAGGAATGAGAAGGGAGAAGGGGGGTGGGGTGGGGAGCAGGGAAAGATCCGTGTGGAACCGACAGTGCCTTCAACTAACAGTTTATTGGTCTCGATCAATAATTTGATTTTGTTTTCCTTTCACTGGTAAATCTTAGCTGGTTTTCTTAGTGTCAAGCAATGACGGAAACATTCAGTTCACACACTCTTTGACTCTCCTCATTTATCCCTCACACGCGTGCACGTCCTTTTCTCCCCCCCCCCCCCCCCCCCCCCCTCCTCGTGCATTCCCTGTCTCGCCCCTATCACCTTTGTCCCCTCCAACAGCCTATCCCCGTCAGATTTCTACTGACAACCATATCAGAAATATAGAAACTTGACTGAATGTCGTGAAAATGGATCCACAAGTCAACAGCCTATCCCCGTCAGATTTCTACTGACAACCATATCAGAAATATAGAAACTTGACTGAATGTCGTGAAAATGGATCCACAAGTCATCACAAAAGTGAAACAGATTGAGGTCAGTTGGTGAAAAGTAGGGCTACATGCCCCGATGACCACATGCCGATGTGACCACAACACCAACACACACACACACACACACACACACACACACACACACACACACACACACACATACGCGCGCGCGCACACGCCACACACACACGCGCGCGCGCACACGCACGCACACACACGCACACGCACACACACCTCATATCCTCGTCATCACCGCCATCATTATCACCACAACCACCATCACCATCACCACACACCTCGCCACAACACACGCGTCCGCGCGCGCGCGCGATAACAAACAGGGTGCACACGCTTGCGCGTGCACACACGAATAGAGTCGGGCATACAGGGACAGGAAATAAGTGAAATCCCTCGACATGACGGAGAGGTTTCCCTTTTCTGAAAGGGAAGACTAAGTGTGCATTGATCCACTGTCAGGAAGAAACATACGACATTCACGTGCAATGCTGCACTGTTGGCAAGAGCCTGCTGTTGACAGCTTTTACAAGTTTACTAGCATTACACACACCCCCTCCCCTCCCTCACACAAAAAGAGAAAAAAAAAACCATAAGATTGTTCTTACTTTCTGTCACAGAAGGTCGCATTTTGTGAACAGCCTCGACAGGTTCCTTACCAGATTCCGTGTTTGTGTGTGTTCAACTGTTGTGTTCCTGCCGTCTTTCTTACTTTCTGTTTCCGTTCGATTTCTTAACTTGTCACACACACACACACACACACACACACACACACCTCCTCTACCTCTGTCTCTCTCTCGCACACACACACACACACACACACACACACACACACACACGCGCACGCGCGCACGCGCGCGCGCGCACGCGCACACACACACACATTTAGACCCATCCGTTCGAAAGGGACAGACTCGACCACCAAGAAAATAGAGTTGGTATGTCTCGCAATGCTCTACCAGAACGGACATCGCTGAACTCCCACCGAAATAACTCGACCGCAGTGCAGAATCTCATCTCGTGAGTTGCCCCAGGACGAGCTGTTGATCGTTATGCACAGCCATTGCTGGAGCAGCGGCAAGACTGACTAGGGCGTGCGTCTATGTGTGAGCACACGTGCGCGCGTGTGTGTGTATGTGTCTGTCTGTCTCTGTGGTTGCGTCTGTGTGTGATCGGGAGGTAATGGGCCTTAAAAGCAGAAATTGCGTAGGTGGCGGGGGAGAAGAGGGGAGAAGGTAGGAAGGGAAGAATTTAAAATGCGGTGTTCTATTAAACCGTTTCGGGATGTTCCCATTCCTTTCAAGCAGTGCCTTTTCTTTGTTCAGTATCTTTTTGGATGGAAGAAAATTCAGTGGTGTGTCCTCCTGTCTTGTCTGCTTCATCTTCTGCCCGGGTAGTCTTCCTTAGTGCCTGAGCACAAAGAGGAAGAACAACAACAACAAGGAAGAGGAGGAACTGACGGTGGTTGTGGATGTAGAGGAGGAAGAAGAGGAGAATGAGGAGGAGAAAAAAAGAATGAAAAGGAGGGGTTGGAGGAGGAGAAAACGAGCAAATCATACGGGACGCTCTGCTGTCTGTGTATTCACCACGCCATAGGAAACAAGCCAGTCTTTGCTGAATCTCGATCCGTTCATTTCGCTTCCAAGCAGCAGGACCTCCAGCTAATGTGGGCAATTTTGGCAGGTACGGATATTTCTTTTTGTGTGGTTTGAATCGCGTATAACAATCCTCCATCTTAACACGTTCTAACCCTCACCCTTCGGTCCCTCCCTCTTTCCACCTCCCACTGACTCTCGTGGCTTCCTACGCCAATAATAATGTTATTTTCTAAACTGCAAATTTCTCAGAAAAGATCATGATGTCCTGATGACAGAAAATGTTGAATTTACATTCGTGATAGACACTTTGTTTTTCATTTTATGACATTTCATCCCGTTTGTGTATTACTCTTGTATAAACAAATGAGTCATTCTGCTGTCAGCTCTGTGAGATGGCCTATCGTTGGTAAGCCATTGAAAAGATAACGGCAGCTCATAACATTATTCAGGGTGCATCAAAAATGGATTTCATTTCTCATTTACGGTGCTTGACATGGATATGTGAGTATGTTGGAATGCATGCATGTATATATGCATATGTGGTGTGTGTGTGTGTGTGTGTGTGTGTGTGTGTGTGTGTGTGTGTGTGTGTGTGTGTGCGCGCGCGCGAGTATGTATGTGTGTGTGTGCGTGTTCAGTCTATACAAACACTTTAAAATCAAACAACGCGGTCCTGATCTGTCATCTTTGGAACTGCTCTGCATCATGATCAGTACATAAAACAGTTTGCAATTTAATGCTGATTTATTCGAAATCACAATGAATACTTTGAACCACCAAAGTCTCATTTTTTTGTACTCCCAGTTCTTATAGAACAGGGAGTACTTTAGAATGGGTACGAAGAAATGCTGTCTGTCTGTCTGTCTGTCTGTCTGTGTGTGTGTCTGTGTGTCCGTGGTCAAAATGTGTTCCACTCGCTCCAGACAAAACTACTGGGTCGATCTTTCTGAAAATTTGTAGGTATGTTCATTATGGGTCAAGGATGATGCCCGACGTTCTAGTTTACCGTTACAGCCGTTACTAACGGCTGTAACTGCCTGTAACGCTTTTTCTTCTTTATGGAATATCTCCGAAAGTACTTGGCCGATCTTTGTGAAAATTAGCAGATATGTTCATTTTGGGTCGCGGATGATGCCCGATGTTTTAGTTTACCCCCGTTATAGCCGTTACTAACGGCTGTAGCAGCCTGTAACGGTTTTTCGTCTTTTTAGAATATATTAAAAACTAAATGTTCATTATGGGTCACAGATGATGCCCGATGTTTTAGTTTACCGTTACAGCTGTTACTAACGGCTGTAACGGCCTGTAACGCTCTTTCTTCTTTATGGAATATCTTCGAAAGTACTTGGCCGATCTTTGTGAAAATTAGCAGGTATGTTCATTATGGGTCACGAATGATGCCCGATGTTTTAGTCTACCCGTTATAGCCGTTACTAACGGCTGTAACAGCCTGTAACGGTTTTTCTTCTTTAAAGAATATCCCAGAAAGCACTTGGCCGATCTTTCTGAAAATTTGTACGTATGTTCATTATGGGTCACAAATAATGTCCGATGTTTTAGTTTACCGTTATACTGTTACTAACGGCTGTAACGGCCTGTAACGCCTTTTCTTCTTCATGGAATATCTCAGAAAGTACGTGGCCGATATTTCTGAAAATTTGTAGATATGTTCATTATGGGTCACGGATGATGCCCGATGTTTACGTTTACCATTAGAGCCGTTACTAACGGCCCATAATGGTTTTCTTCTTTATGGAAAATCTCAGAAAGTTCTTGGCCGATCTTTCTGAAAATTTGGAAGTATGTTCATTTCAGGTCACAGACGATAGCCGATGTTTACCTGAATAGCCATTACTAACGGTTACACCAGCCCAAGACGGTTTTTCCTCTTTATGGAATATCTTACGCGTATTCAGGATAAACTGGGAGCACGTTTATATGCTTTGCATCTTGTTCTTATTTTAAATTGCTTTTTCCTATCAATGAGTTAATACACAGCATTTGAAGCCTTTAGAAAAGAGATGACATGGATGGACGGGTTTGCTTTCCGTGTGCTTTGAGGGTGTCACTGTTTTTTCTGTGAAAACTTATCCTGTCATATATACTGACTTCCATAAAAAACGCGAAAATTTGAAAGGCTATTTTTCGGGTGAAAAGGGGTGAATATACAATACTGAACCATTGTGGCAAGTTGTTTGGGTCCAAGACTCACGTGCAGTGAAAAAACATGTGTGAGCAACACGTCATTCCCGGCATTGGAGGGTCAACAAAAATGGCAAACTGGTTGCTGCATGTGAGGCACGTGCACACCATGCAGAGCAAAGTTAACCAGCGACAAGTACGCAGGCATGCAGCCTTTATAAAGCCGCGCTACAAGGTTCAGGTGACGACTTGCCGTCTGAGCGCTACAGAGATGCCAAGACTACGAGAAGAGGAACGCAATCGTGTCAGAATATGGCGTCGACCTGGTGAACGCTATGCTGACTCCTGTGTGGTAGAGCAGAACCCCTAGGGAGGCCCGAACGTTATGATATGGGGTACAATTGGCATTAACCACGCCATAGGACCAGTCATCTTTCAGAACATTGGTCCTGGTCGCGGACAGGGTGTCAATGCACAGCGCTACATCAACCAGGTGCTCAGACCCCATGTCGATCCTTTTTTTGCGCAACACCCAAACTGGACATTCCAACATGACAATGCAAGAGCACACACCGCCAGGGCCACCCAGCAATTTCTTCAGCATACCAACGTCAATGTGCTGCCCTGGCCAGCCCTCAGTTCCGATTTAAACCCAATAGAACATTTTTGGGATGAACTTGGCAGACGGTTGGACCTCCTGCGTCCACGACCAGCAACAGCGGCTCAACTTCACCAGGCCATCGTCCATGTGTGGGCTGGTGTGCCAAGGGGACGCATCAACCACCTGGTCCACTCAATGAACCGCAGGTGTCAAGCAGTTGTCCATGCAAATGGTTGCCACACACGGTATTAGGACTTCAAGCTGGTTTGTCACGTGACCTTGGATTTTCCACACAAAGACATATTGCTGATGACATTTTCACACATTACCGTGTAATGAATCAAATCACGTTGAATTCTTGCTTCCACTCTGTACAATTGTGACCAATAAAATTCACCCCCAACCTTCAGCTTGTTTTGTTTTCGCGTTTTTTTTGTGGAAGTCAGTATATATTGTTGCAGTGTTAGTAAGGGGGTGGGGTGGGATCATTTTAAATCCTAGACCTTGTGGCCTTTTTGAAGTCTCCTTCATTGTTTTCGTTGATAGTAAATGTGAAATAGAACCACACAGACTGAATATTGCACACTGCCTTGATATCTTATTCCTAGGAACCTTCGAGACCTGTCCTGTAAACAGACCCATCTGTTGCGTCTGTGTCCAAGAACTGTCGTTTCCCAGATGACACGATGGATAGAACCCAGCCATGGCATTCAATATTGTCATGCCACTCATATTGGGGGACGGAGGGGTGGGGGTTGGGGGGGGGGGGAGTTGGCGCCGCTTAAGGAGAAACATCACAATCCAACTACCTCGTCAACCAGGCAGTGAGCGCCAGGATAGTAAAAAAAAAAAGTGCATACCATTCAATATAGATGAAAAGCCTGGCTGATATATTCGCGGATCTGAAAAGGATGTAAGAGAATTGACAAAGTGCCAAAGCCTCGCTGGTGAGCTCCACAAAGCGTTGTTTCTTGCATGTGAGTGACAGCTAGGAATTATGTAATGCATCCTTTGATCCTCCTCGGCGTGCGTGGTGTGTGTGTGTGTGTGTGTGTGTGTGTGTGTGTGTGTGTGTGTGTTGCGCAGTGGCGGATTTTCCTGTTGATCTGTTAGTATAAAAATAATCTTGTATCGCAATGGAATATGCACAACAAAGATGAGTTCTGAGACTAGGATTTACCACAAGATCTTTAACCATGAATAATCAATCGGTCAACATCCGCTGCACTCACAAACTTCAACTGGACAATCAAACCGATACTGCTCCATTCTTTGTGAAGAGCGGCTTGACAGTAACGACCATAGAAAGTGGTACTGCAGCGGCCTAGATGAGCTCACATCTATCTTTACGTCGCCACCTGGACCATCACCATGTGACATACAGGTTTTGAAGTGTCTGGTCATGGTCATTGACCACTTTCTTTCTGACTTTCATGAAGAGAGAAAGTGATTCACTGTCATCACCGGAGGTTGCAGTCTGCACAGACTTTTATCAGTGTGGGCGTGTTGGGTATGGGGTGAGGGTTGGGTGTAGGAGTGTATGTGTGTGTGTGCGTGTGTGTGTGTGTGTGTCTGTGTGTGTGTGCGTGCGTGCGTGCGTGCGTGCGTGCGTGCGTGTGTGTGTGTGTGTGTGTGTGTGTGTGTGTGTAGGGGGGAGCGACAGAGAGATATTTCTTGTGTGAGTGTGTGTGGCTTGGTGTGTCCCCATTCCAAAGCATTCACAACCAAGTAGAAACATTTAAAACATCGATTGGAGTCCTACCGGCAACACTGGGTATGCAAAATGCATGTACTCTCTCTCTCTCTCTCTCTCTCTCTCTCTCTCTCTCTCTCTCTCTCTCTCTCTCTCACACACACACACACACACACACACACACACACACACCACAGGGGTAAAACAAAATTAACAAACGAAAACAGACGGACGCCCTCGTTAACATGCACGTGCACACTGAGAGTCGGAGAGAGAAAGATGGAGATGCGAAAAAGATGAAGACAAACCATTGCCTGCAGGCGACATGACCCACACGGCCAGGAAGGAAGCGAGCGGTTCACATCCATCACCTCTCCACTAAGAGATACGTGTCTCGCACGTAGAGTGGTACGTGCCATCGGGCAATTTATGTTGACACGAATCCTTTGTCTCTGATGGGTGTTTTGTTCGTTCGTTTGTTTGTTTCTATGTTTCTTTCTTTGTTCTTATTTTTGTTTTAAGAATTTCTACCCAAGAGCTAGCGTTACCCAGCCTGGCATTTCTTCTTTGTATGGTAGCTAATGGCTTTCCTTGAAACTCTCTGTTTTTCATTCAATACTCTTTTCCTTTCCCATATCTTTTTTTCCCCACCTTTTTGCTCTAATTTTCTGTCTTCCGTCCATTCTTTACTCGTATTTTGTTCTCTGGTCCTCGCTCTCTCTCCTTGTCCGTGATAGATATTAAGCACTCTCTCTCTCTCTCTCTCTCTCTCTCTCTCTCTCTCTCTCTCTCTCTCTCTCTCTCCACATGCCTGTACTAAGAATAATGACTTTAGATGGAGTATGTAATGTCGACCTTTAAGGTAGTGTCACTCGCATTTCAGACTTAGTGAACGGTGTAAATGACTACTTTTTAACATCTATAAACTTTCTTTCCATGAGTTAATAACAAAAATATCATTCTGATTGTGATCGGAAAGATTTGAGAGTGGTCACTTGCCATTTGTGTTGGGGACTGAATTGCAGGCTGTTCAGTCACATGCCAGTTTTGCTCCTAAATTAGAGAATAGTCAGTTCGTTGTTAGATATTGCTGGGACTAAGATCACGGTCAATATTTTACTTTTGTCATGAATTACTAAACGAACTTTAAAAAAAAGTGACAAATATCATTCACAAAGACGATAACAAAGCATTGTCTTTTTGTGATGCAACCGTAAAAAAAAATGACACGAAAATCATACCAGTGTAAAAGACATTTGAACAGAGTTGTATCAAAATGTAAATTACAGACACAATTCAGAACTCTCGAACAAAAACGATACTGGATAAAAGTGTTGGGATACTATTCAGTATTTTAGTTACGCAAGAAAAAAAAGAAGTAATATGATATTTTTGTAATAATCTTACGTATTTAGTTAAGCATCGGTCAAAAAAATTCCCCCCCAAAATTATACAAAAGATCTCCCAAAAGAAATTACAGCCTGCAAAAACCGTTCGATTCCTTGACTGGTTCTTACATTTCAAAAGTTTGTGGAAAAGGGTGATGAAGAGCCCACTGAAACTTATAATGCGATAAACAGTGGGGGAAAATGCTATATACAAATATCCAGAATAGAAATATCGCCACCTGTATTTCTTTAACTGGAAAATGGTAAAAATGCAGAGCAGATGGAATTATTGGGGAGTCTTTTAAAAATTCTGTTGAGACTTTTAGAAGTCTTTTATGAAAATTCTTGAAGTTTCTGTTTGATGTTGGAATTTATTCCGAGGATTGAAAAGAGTCTACATTATTGCCTTTGTTTAAGAATGTGAGGTTAATGATATGCATAGTTACAATTTTTTGTGGAAATATGTATTAAACTCTTCAGTATATCCCAGATTAACATGACAGTAGAACACAAGGCAAGATTGGAAAAATGGATTTAGTTTGACAGATACTGCTATGTCGTACTTCCTTAAAGAAGGGATTTAAAGCTAAATTATATCGTTGTGTAAAGACTATATATTATAGCGAAGTAAACACAAGAATTAAATCTGATAAAATGATTATCAGATTTTGTTGTGTGTACTAGAGGATTAAACAAAGGGATGTAAGTAGTCCAGTTTTGTTTTGTTTCTTCATAATTGGACTGTCCTTAGAAATCATGCCAAACGGTTGACATGATATAACTTAACTTTTATTGTTTCGAAAGTATCATCTTACTTTTTGTTGACGACTCTATATCATATATTACCATCAGGTCTTCAAAGACAACCGAATATGTTGATTTCTGCTGAAACTGGATCAGCGTAAAAGTAAATATTATAAGACCAAGATCATCGTGTTTCGAACATATGGATATACTGGCACGAAATGGGAAAGGGGCCGTGTGGGGCGTAATATCATTACATTGCTGCAGTCAACGCATAGAAAAATTTTGGCATAGAATATCACAACCAGATTAAGTTTCACTCTTAGGCCAAGATGTAAAAAACAGAGCAAAGACATTAGTCATACTGAAGCTTCACATTTATATATATACAATGAATTATAATGCTGACGAAAGCTGCTGGGTGGTAGCCGAAAGCTCCGCTTTCGCCCGTCTATCTTGAGAGACCAGGTACGAATGTTTAATCATGCATTATGATGCCTTTCACTTTTTCAGCATTATTTGACTTTCGGGTGCAGGGAGTCTTACACCATGGAGCAGACATTTGGGCTCTTGAATAGGTGTATATGCATACAGTGAAAAGATCTTTAAATGTAGATAATCATATACTGAATGATTTTGTTTATGGTGCATTCGTAAATACAGGGTCGAACTTTAATAATTAAAGGACCACTTATACACAGTTTCACAAAACATAGAAAGAAAAACCGACAAACGACAGAAACTTTATAAATGTTTAATTTCATTATCAGTGAACAACATTGTGTCACTTTCATCGAAAAAATCATTCTTTCTGATTAGACAGGGAGCCTGAATGAGACTACCCCTCAAAATGACATTCACAAAAAGAGTTTCTTTACAGTCTGATCAAAACCGAGTGTGTCCCCCTCGTGCTGCCACACAATCCACACAGCGCTGCCTCATGGTGTTGACTGTTCTTGTAATGAGTGCCTGGGGAGGTTTGACCACTCCTGCTGCAGGTAGTGCAGCAGCTCCTGTCGATTTGCCGGAACAGGGTGATTTTCTTGAACTCTCCTCCCAAGCTCGCCCCAGATGTTCTCAATAGGGTTCATGTCCGGGCTGTTTGCCGGCCATGGCATCCTGGTGATGCCAGCTTGCACCACAAAAGTGTTCACGGCTCGACAACGATGTGGGGTGGCATTATCGTCCATGAACACAGCCTGAGCCCCAATCTGCTGGAGTGCTGGGACAACCAAAGGCCGTAAAATCTCCTGCAGGTAGCGTTGGCCGTTCAGGTTGCCATCCACATGGTACAGGGGAGTCTTGTGGTGACTGCTGATGCCCCCCCATACCATGACGGAGCCACCACCAAAAGCGACGACCTCCTGGATGACGTCATCTGCCAGCTGCTCCCTGGACGCCGCCACACCCGAATGCGTCCATCTTGTGGCTTCAGCTGGAACTTGGACTCATCGGTGAAAAATACCATCCGCCACTGAGCCGGAGTCCATGTTCGATGAGCTGTGCACCAGGCCAGGCGACGTGCCCGGTGGGCCGCAGTCAGTTTTGGTTTCCGGACTGGGCGCCTTGCTCGAAGGTTGGCAGCATTGAGGCGCCGCCGTATGGTCATCTCACACACTGCTGTGTCAGTGGCAGCTTGGAGCCGACGCCTGATGGTGTTGGAGGTGGTGGTCCTGGTCCGAAGAGCATGTCTGCGGATGAACCTGTCATCTCTTGCAGTGGTCTTCTTTGGCTGGCCTGGATGGGATCTCTCTTTGACAGTTCCAGTGGCTTGAAAACGTTTTCTCAGCCGAATGATGACGGAGTGGGACACTTGTAGTCTTCTGGCCACTTCTCGAACGCCAACTCGATCCTGCAGCCATGCAATCGCCCGGGTCCGGTCAAAATCAGACAGCTTGCGTCTTGGAGGCATTTTTGTGTTATGAAGAATTATGCACGTTGGGCTGCTTTTAGGGGCATTCCAGTCAGTAAAATGCTCTGCAGTGCATTGGTTTTTGCACGTGCATTTGGAATTTCACTGCAAAACCGTTTGAAGCAGTGTTCACTCTTGCTTAAAAAACAAGCAATTTTGACAACAATCTGCAACTTTCAACCCCCCCCCCCCCCCCCCCCCCCCCCCTTTGCATGCCGCACGTGACAATAAGACAGCTTTCGCAAGCTTTGCGGAATACTCTGTTAACCCCTTCAACCTTTCCCAGTCGAATTCTTCGAAAAATTTCGAAATCTTTTTAAAGCTTAAAAGATATTTCGATTTTTTTTTCAGCAACAACTGTTTGTTAATCCTTAATTTCGTATGCTTTTGTTTAACCTTGGTACAAACAAGGGGTTGAAATTTTTTTTGAATGTTTTAAAAAAGTGTCTTTGGCTTCAGATGGCACAGGTGGCATGATCATATCTACAACAGTGCCATACTTGCACAACATAGACTCTTTGAAACAACACGTATGAAAGAACCATGCATTGAACTGGATATGATTAATTAGCATGCAAGAGCGCACTCAGTAAATTTCAGTTTAAGTTTCATCAAGATGTCACTGCATGCGGACTGATCCGTATACACTACACCACATTTGCTAAGCTGCGACATCACAATGCGCAAGATTTTCAGCTGATGCATACAAGAATTAATAACAAAGATGAAAGGATTTACGACGAAGGTCTCATAGATACGACTTAGCAAATGTCTGACCTGTGCTGGTCTGACCTTGAGCATTCAGTAGTCTGCATTTGGTGTTTGTGATATTGCTTGTCAGCGTTCAGGTACAGTGCTTTGGGTAAAACTGAACTGACGGGCCGCTGATGTAATATGGGTAATTAAGATGAATGCATTTTTCATTTTCCTGTCCTTTTCTGTCCATAACCTTAAAGTACACTTTATACATCCAAAACAATCTGCTGATCCTTGATATTTGAAATTAAATTACTCCCTAACAACAAAGACTGAAAATTATCGCTGATCTGTGCGGGGCACTTGGCTGGATTTACGGATGTCTTTTTGGTATTCCTTTTGCTTTGACAAGCTTGTTTTGTTTAGATGTATTTGTGATACTTTACATGTTTTTTGCACGTTCTGGTTTCAAATTCATACTCTATGTCCCTTTATTTATTTCGTTATGAGGTCAAGCTGGTTCTGTAGATATTATGTAATATTGTGGTTCTGTAGATATTATGCAATATTATGTTATTTTCATCTAAGCATCTGGTTGGTGGCTTTTTCATAGTTTTACAAATTGTACGCATCGAACAACATGGATAGTACAGTCTCAGTTGTCTCAGTGAATTTTCAGGGGCTGAATGATAAACAGAAAAGAAGAGATGTATTTCATTACTTAAAATGCAAAAAATATTCAATTTACTTTCTGCAGGATACATACTTCGAAGAAAAAATAGAACGCTATATACAATCTGAATGGGGATACCTAGGATATTTCTTTAGTCATGCTTCTAATGCAAGAGGTGTGGCAATACTTTTCAATAACAACTTTGAAACTAAAATTTAAAATGTTCACAAGGGCGATGATGGCAATAGCCTCATGGTCTTAGCAGAAATTAAACAACACGATTTTTTGTTTGTAAATGTATATGGACCAAACAGAGATGACCCAGAATTTTATATTACCTTAAATCAACAAATTAGTAATTTAGGTATAAGTAATGTCGTAATTGGAGGAGACTTCAACTTAGTTTTGGACCCCGCGAGAGATTACTGTAATTATAAAAGGATTAATAATCCCAAAGCGAGAGAAGCCGTAGGCAACATGATAAACGATTTAGAATTAAATGATATTTGGAGGGACTTAAATCAGGATTGTCACAGATATACCTGGAGAAGGAATAATCCTTTTCAGCAAGCACGGCTGGATTTCTTTCTCATATCAGATCACGTTGTTTCCTTTGTCGATGATGTAGACATTGAATGTGGGTATAGAACAGACCACTCCATGATTGTGTTAAGGTTGCGGTTTGGTAAAAAAATTAAGAGTAATACTTTTTGGAAATTTAACTCGTCATTATTAAAGGACAAGGACTATCTCGACGAAATTAATAAAGAAATTGAGAATGTTAAACAAGAATATGCTGCAAGCCCATATGCAAAAGAAGCAGTACACACGATTCCTCTGACCGAATTACAGTTTACAATTTCTGATGATTTATTTCTAGATTTTTTTTACTGATGAAGCTTAGATCCAAAACTATTTCATACGCAACTATGAAGAAGAAAACCACGAATGAAGAGGAACGTAAAATACAGCAAGACATACAACGGCTCGAAAGAAAAGAGACAAAAGACGAAGAAGAGATCAAAGCTTTATAGTTAAAGAAGGAAAGGCTAAAGGTTATTCGAGAGAAAAGAATAGAAGGGGTACTTTTAAGATCGAGGGCTAGGTGGATAGCTGAAGGGGAAAAAGTGACGAACTATTTCTGTAACCTAGAAAAAAGGCATTTTATAAGTAAGAGTGTGACTAAATTAATTGATAACCATGGCAATATTCTAAATGACCAAACAGAGTTTCTTCATGAGGTTCAAGGATTTTATGAATCACTGTACAAAAAATGTGAAGTTGACGACTGTGATTTGGATGAACTCATTGTAAATATTCCACATTTAGACTGTGACGAAGCAAATAAATTAGATGGCGAAATCACACTGGAGGAAACTTGTATAGCATTAAAGAACATGAAAAACAGCAAAAGTCCTGGCACTGATGGTTTCACAACAGAATTTTTAAAGTGTTTTTGGAGCAGAATAGGGGTTTTTGTTGTCAGAGCTTTAAATGCCGGATTTAGAAGGGGGAGCTTTCTTGTGTTCAAAGACAGGGAGTAATTGTATGTATACCAAAGGGAGATAAACCAAGACACTTTGTGAAGAACTGGAGACCAATCTCGTTGTTTAAATGTTGTATATAAAATAGGGTCATCGTGTATAGCCAACCGTTTAAAAAATGTGTTAGCTGGTCTCATCAATGAGGATCAAACAGGTTTTGTTAACAACAGATACACAGGGGATAACATTAGGCTCATTTACGACACAATTGCTTATTTAGAAGAACACAACTTACCAGGGCTCTTATTAAACATTGACTTTGAGAAAGCATTTGATTCAGTGAGCTGGGATTTTATGTTTAAAGTATTGAAAGCGTTTGGATTTCAACAGGGCTTCTGCAAATGGATTGAAACATTCTATAAAAATATCAACTCATGTGTCCTTGTTAATGGTCAAGTTTCTAGTTGGTTTGAGATAGACCGCGGATGCAGGCAAGGTGATCCACTATGACCATATTTATTCCTATTATGTGTTGAAATTCTAGCATTAATGATTCGGGAAAATGTAAACATACGTGGAATAGTTATAGATACAGTCGAACATAAGCTTTATCAGTATGCAGATGACACGGAATTTCTTTTAGCATGCGACATAAAATCATTTGAAACATGTATAAACGTACTGGAAATGTTTGGTCGAACATCGGGGTTATATATGAATCCTGGAAAAACTAGCGCTGTCTGGTTGGGGAGCTGTAAAAATTCTGCTGTTCGTTACATGGAC
>CM031597.1:87850607-87853107 GCA_018398815.1 Conus ventricosus | reverse complement strand
GTGAAGGTCTTTTTGTTTTTCCTGTCGCAAAGCCTCTGTTGTCTGCCCGTCCGGATCCGCACAAGCATTTACTAGGTTCCTTCTTGAACCGTGTTCTATCCTTCCAACTGTCTACTAAATTCGTCTAGTTGTTTTTTTATATAACCTTGCTGACGGACGAGGAAACCAACAGACACGCGTGAGAACATACCCTCCGCCTCCTTCGTGGAGATACAAAAAAAAATCGATCGAACAAAGAAAGGGCAGGAGATAGACAGATGGGCAGATATACAAAAGCTTTCCACTTTCGAACAACAAAGAGTGAAACTGACATTCATCACCTGTCTAATAAGACGCGCGAAAACAGGCACGCACGTCGCCCTTGTTGGCTGTTTATGTTGACATGACTCTGCTTGTTAGAGTGCCAAGCGGTGAAATATGGACAACTGGTGCGTCACTTAGAATACATTTCCCACGTTCTCCTGCAGATCCCTGTTTTCTGGGAGGTAGTTTGTCTGTTTATACTTTCCATTGTCCCCCCCTCTCCCTCTCTCTCCCCCCCCCCTCTCTCTCTCTCTCTCTCTCTCTCTCTCTCTCTCTCTCTCTCTCTCTCTCTCTCTCTCTGGCACACGGATATGGCAAACGAATCCAGCAAATCATACTTTTTATGGTGAATGACAGGAAATCCCGAGATAGTTAATAAAACAGTGAAAAACTTGAAGCGATCAAATGGAAGTTAAATAGTTTTTTTTTTTTAAAGCATTGTACAACAAATCATTTTTCATTTCATTCTTGTTGGCATTAATTCAGAAGCTTCAAAGACACAGAGAGCTGTATGTGTATCTTTTTATGTCACTTGATACAGTCTGTAGACGTACACTGTCAAAACTTTTGAGCAAAAAAAAAAAAGAAAAGAAAAGAAAAATTGCCAGTGCATTGAAAAGTATGTATGCTCTTTTCAAAGCTCAAGTTCCAGCGGGGGAAGGGGGGGGCGATTTAATTAAAACCGTCAAATATTCACATGGTCTCAAGCAGGATGAAGTATACTCACCAGTTTTGTTTGCATTGTTTCTCAGCAGCTTGATCAAATATATTGTAGATAATAATGAACTTGGAATGCAGGTTTCTCCTGAGATTATTTGAGAGGATTATATTACTGCTCTTTGATGATGATGTTATGCTGTAAGGTGTAAGTGTCAGCAATTTGCAAAGCCAGTTAATCATACTGTGCAAGACATCTAAGCAATGAGATGTAATAGTCAGCTTGGAAAGAAATGTTACATTACTACATACAAAAACTGTGTTTACCTTTCTTTTGGTAAGTAAAGTAGTATTGATAAAAATCACAAAGGTGGACATTGTTAGTGTTTATGAATATTTTGGACTATAACGAACGACCAGGCTATGTTTTCAACCAGCTTGGCAAGATCTTACCACTAGGCACAGAAAGGGGGTATCTGTTACTGAAAACTTTTATGGTCCTTAAGAACGTATTTACCAAACGTACTGTTTCGTACGTTTGAAGCTCAAATGCAGCTCACTTTCAAATAGGATTCAGAAATTTGGGGCGTCACACAAACCAGAATGCAAGAAAATAATACATCAAACTGCAATCAAGAAACTCATAAACGTCAATTGTAAAACTCTTAAGGTCGGGAAACAGTCTTTGTAAATTCATACAATGTATATTAAATGTTAGCTACGGGTAGAACCCATTGAATACTGAAGAGTCCCCAAAGAGATTGAATGAAATGGTTTTTTTCTTTATATGCAGCTTGGACAAGTAAAATTCATTAAAATCTGTACAGATTTTATTTTGATGTGATTTGGAAGTTAAGCATGATGGTTATCAGTGGTTTTCGCTCTCGCCAGAATAGGCATGACACCTTGTAGTCCCATGAATTCTATTATAATTATTCGTAGGTCGAGCACTTCTTAACGGTCACCTCTTACCTGTGTCTCACCAACATCAATTCGAAGAGCATATGCCACATTTAGGGGTGGAATGTGTCCCCTGAACTCTTATTATTTGTAATATACAGCGAATGATGTCTCATGTAATTCATGCCCTTTTTGTATGTAAACCTCGGAAACTCTCTCTCTCTCTCTCTCTCTCCTCTCTCTCTCTCTCTCTCTCTCTCTCTCTCTCTCTCTCTCTCTCTCTCTCTCTCTCTCTCCTCTCTCTCTCTCTCTCTCCTCTCTCTCTCTCTCTCTCTCTCTGCGCGTGTGTGTGCATGTGTGTCTTTGTGTGCGAGTATGTGTTGTGTGTGTGTGTGTGTGTGCGTATGTGTGTGTGTGTGTGTGTGTGTGCGTATGTGTGTGTGTGTGGTGCGTGCGTGCGTGCGTGCGTGCGTGCGTGCGTGCGTGCGTGCGTGTGTGTGTGTGTGTGTGTGTGTGTGTGTGCGTGTGTGTGTGTGTGTGTGTGCGCGCGCGTGCGCGCGTGCGCAGTGTGTGCGTGCGTGTGTAACATGGTCAATGCACTTTAAAATTAGAAACAAAATTATTCCAGCCAACTATGGTC
>CM031597.1:87840607-87843107 GCA_018398815.1 Conus ventricosus | reverse complement strand
ATATAGGTAGTATAATATTACCATTACTATTACTATTACTATTTCATGGTATTCTGATACTGAAAACGTACGCCTTAGCTTCTAGCAGTGGTTTTACGGCAGCTGCTGCTGATAAAGTCGTTCCTCCAGTTGGACACATGCCCAAGGTATTTTGATTCCATTTGTGTTTGGGCAAAAGGGAAATAACAGCTTAACGTCCACATCTACTTCAGAGAGAGAGAGAGAGAGAGAGAGAGAGAGAGAGAGAGAGAGAGAGAGATTCCTGCTAGTGACAAAGTTGGCTAGAATTTTATTACATCATTTTAATCCTCTTAATTTTGAGTTGATTTTAACGTGGTGACAGTTCTGATATGGCCCTTTGCGGTCGGCTGGGCTATAAACAACATTACCTTACCTCACCCTCTTAATTTGTCTTGTGAATACACATTATTTTAACCATTACAGGAACGCTCGAACAGTAAGCCTGGAATGTGTGAAACTATGCGCACGCACAGCACAGTTCAAAGATAATGGTGAGATGAGACAGAAGCTAAAGCGGAGAGGCTGCCTTTTGCATTAGTAGGGTATATAACATCTCCGTTTAAGCAAAGAAGAGAAAAAAGACAGAAGATAGATTTGTGTCATGTATATAACATCTCCGATTAAGCAAAGAAGAGCAAAAAGTCAAAAGATAAAATTTGACCTTTTGGTTGAAAATGTCGAATTTCATAGCCCTTTTTTATACGCATGCTGTCGATATTTGTCGCCTGTATTTGCTAACCCTCATGTCGGGTTTCGTCGCTTAAAGGGGTATAAGGTTTAAACTACTACTAACAACAAACGGTCAGTAATGCAGCTTGATTGCCATACTATCTTACCAAAATCTCCTACACTCCTTTACTGATTTCTGTCACGTGTTCGATCTTCATCTTCCCCTTCCACAGAGCATCTCCACACTATTCTTCATGATGTGCTGGATCGGCATACTGCTGCAAAGGGGCCCAAGGTCACCAGTCGTCCTTCCTCACCCTGGTGTACGCTTTGTCCCTAGCTTTGTGACACAATGTGTGAAAGAAAAAGAGCAGAAAGACTGAATCGTGCACAAGAACATTCTTTAAACTAAAGAAGAGAAAGACAAACAGTGTTTGTCAATAATGGTCGTTTTGCGCGCTTCATTTACATTTTCAAAGCAAAAAAAAGATCAAGCATGCGCAACAAACAAACAAACAAACAAACAAACAAACAGCTATTCAAACTTCAAACCTGTCATGACCAAAACAAAATCACCTCCACTTACGCTGGTCTGTTCCTTTGCCCAAACTTCCCCCAAAAGTGTTGTGATTTCTTTGTTGGCCCAAACTGTCAATCTCTGTATCAGTCTTGATTCATAGAGTGTGTCTTTGCCAAACACACAGCACAGATCCTTCTCAAGCCTTCCTTGTCACATTATGAACCAGAATCTTGGTCAATGATTTAGGAAGTGATTCAAAAATCCGTCGTGAAAACTTGTGAAGTAGATCCACTATCTCCTTCACTGCTATTTGAATTTCTGGACGATCTAATACCACATTATACTGTAGTAGTGAACCATTTCTTTATTTCCTTTTATTTTCCATCTGAGCTTGAACCTGCAAACATTAAACCCATCTGGGGTGGGGGGGGGGGGGGGGGAGAAACGCTTTTGGATGCTGAAAACGTCCAAAACCAAAGATCTGTCTTTAAGTTACCTTTTCTTGTCAAAGATGGTTCACAGAGTTGTATTTCTTGAGTTTCCAGATCATCTTCACCGCATAGATTTGTTCTACTCTTTGCAGTCTGTCCGTCGCTCCGGTCAAATGATCACGTTCCTCTTCTTTCTCGTCTCCAATGTATTTTTCGAATTTCTAGAACTGCATTCTTCATGTTTCATTCTTACCTCTCAGATTGTCCGGTTATTTCCATAAACGGCTATCCATACCTCTTCTCCAACAGACTTAAAAATTTGGACTTTCAAAGGGATCTGGTCTGGGTCCCATTCTCCTTGACGTTTGTGGCCAACCTATTTCTGACATTGTCTTTCAACGCACTCTGTATCACCAGGATTTGTCTGATGGCAACCAACTCTGTAAGTCATGTGAATTGTCCAAGCCACCATATATAATTCAGAGCACAAAATCATATATTTGTAATAGTTAAATTTGTCTTAACTGACTTCAAGCTCCAGTTTAATAATGACCAGACCGAAGCGATTTCTGCCCATGAAAACGTTATTTACTCTGATTTTAAATCCGAGTTTGTTCCAACATCTGTGCAGCCAATCAGTTAAATTCATCAAACTACCTGTACATGATCTTCGTAATCCAGCAATGGATCTCCTCCACTGCGTTTATTCCCTTCGGCATCTTTTACGAAATGCTGTCAAAACCCTTGCTGCACTGTTGTTCTTTCACCGCTACATTCCTGTCATTCTCTTCTTGCTTGCTGTTCGGAACATCTTCTTCATCTTAAAAAATGAATTGATTATAAACTATTAATGCTTAAT
>CM031597.1:87815607-87830607 GCA_018398815.1 Conus ventricosus | reverse complement strand
ATAAGTTTGATGTTGTTTGTTTAACGGAAACCTTTGTTAGTGATAATTTTGACTTTAGTTATATCTTCCCTCAGTTCCTAAAATATAGTGCTCCAGCCAAAAAACTGTCAAATCAAGGTCGAAATTCAGGTGGAGTGTTATTACTTATAAATAATAAATATGAAAAACATGTAGAAAGGATAAGAGTGGATTGTTCTAATGTTGTCATGATAAAAATGAGTAAAGAATTGTTAGGCATTGATAAAGATTTGATTTTAGCAGCATGTTATGTTCCACCCGAGGGTTCCCCTGCATACATGAACTCAAACTTAAAGGATGGGATTGCGATGTTAGAAGAAGAATTACTTGGACATTCTGAGATGGAGAAAGAAAATGTGTATATGATGATTTGTGGTGATTTGAATGCTAGAACTGGGCGTGAGCAGTCAAGAATGGAGAGAATGGAAAATTATTTGTTTGGTTTTCATGATCATGATGATGATGATGATGATGGTGATTGTGATGATGTGTCTGAACGTCGGTCAAAAGATTGTGTTGTTAACAATTTTGGAAAGTCTTTGTTGGACTTATGTTTTCTTTTTTCTTTAGAAATTATGAATGGATCATGTAAGAATGATTTTGACGGAAAATTCACTTTTGTGGCACCACAAGGTGATAGTGTCATCGATTATTTTATTGTTTCGGAAGGCTTATCATCATTTTGTGATTTGTTTGTTAATAATTGTTTGTTTTTGTCACGACCGACCCCTGGAGGTCTGCCCTGACAGGATCGGTCTAGGTGGGAGTGAAGGGAGTGACTGACCTCACACGCTCCGCAAGAGACCACACAATAAAGATTACGATACAACACCCCATTTATTCACACCAGCAAAATAAACATTCCAACACACGCACCATGCACGATCACAATAAAGCACTCCCACGCACACAACATGCACAATCACGATCAAGCACTCCACCGCACACAACATGCACAATCACGATCAAGCACTCCAACGCACACAACATGCACAATCACGATCAAGCACTCCCACACCCACAACATGCACGATTACAAATAAATATTTCGCCATACGACGTACACGATCACAATTACAGCATTCCAGCACATATGACATATACACAATTATAAAGGAATATTCCCAGTATCAATCCTTTCTCACACCATGGAGCGCGTCCACATCCCTGCCCCTGTCAAGTCCGCAGGGAGCACCCTGTCGCACTAGGTGCTCCGAGCCGGGCTGGTTCTCGCAGGGAGTCGCCCAAAGCCGACACCCTCGACTCCCAAGCGGGCAGTGAAGAGAGTGTCCCGGGGGGGGGGGGGGGGGGGACGTAGCTGTTACTGGAGGTCCTGGACGGGGGTCCAGGCCGGCCAGTCAAGACGGCGGGCTCTTCTAGCAGTCCACGGTCCCGACCAAGGCGTGGCCTCGACCAGCGCGTGGCACCATCCCGTCCGTGGTCTCAGCCAGAACGTGGCCTCGACCAGCACGTGGCGCCATCCAGTTCGTGCTCCAGGTGAAGCCCCCGGGAGGGGGGAGGACGTAGCTGGGAGGAGAGTCGGAGAGGAGGAAAAAAGAAGGAAGGAGGAAGGAAGAAGGGTACTGGAACCCTGCCGTCAGTACCGTCTGACCATTGCTGTCAAGTCTTAACAGCCACTCGCATGATGGGCGAGGGGAAGTGTATTAAACGCACACAGTACACCCATTGAATCAAGTCTTCCCACACGATGCAGGTAAAAGACTGCATTAAATCAACAGGTTATAAAACAAATATGAATTATCTTCACCCTTCTCTCACTCACGCTTAACGTTTTCCTTCCTTAGGAAATAAATCAACACAGCGACTATCGCTTAATAACTGCCACCACATTTGCAAATAATAATTCAATGGCATAACTGTCACATTTTATAAACACATTTCAAAATAACACAAATCTTCAACCACGCATCCGAACGACAAATCATGCGTACGCACGCTCGTGAACATAAAACTCGTTCTCCTTGCACACACAAACAGACGGTGGCCGAAGGATAAAAGTCCGGCGAATGTGACAGGGGCGGACGAGCGAGACCAAGCAAGTTCCAACCCTGAATCACCAGGTTCTCTCCCTTCCCCACCGACTACCGCATCACCAGATACATAAACAGGAGAAAGAATTTTGGAAATAATTTAGAATGGCCAGGTTAAAGATGGAATTAACCAGAGAAAAGGTCTCACACAATATTTCTCTTACAATTTCGAAAACAAAAGAAAATTGCGCAAAAGTGAAGACTAAGCCGGCTAACAACAACAAATCAAAACAAACAGACCACGAAACTGATGCTTACCAGCTACCCGTGGGTGACCCCGAAGAGGCGGGTCAAAGGACTCTCTCTACCCTCTGTCCAGTCGAGAGGACAGAGGCGAAGATGCGGAAACAGAAGAAATGATGTCCCTCTCCTACAGGCCGACTGCAGGAATTGAAAGTACTGACTGTACTCTCGACGATAAGGTAAAGAACCAGGACTGGAGCAGGCGCCCCCAGAGACATCTTCCGCTCGAGTGAAGAGCTAACCTCCCTCAGCAATGGCGGCCAACATGCCATGCTGCGTCACAGAGTGAGCATACTTCAAACTAAAAGAAACGAAGCACGTGCGACAGGTAAAAAGACAGGCGAGAGGCCGACAGACAGAAAGTTCGAGAGAAAGGTACCGGCCACCCGTGAACTTGCAGGATGAATAGCACGGGCGGTGGAATTAGAGAGAGAGAGAGAGAAAGCAAACCGAAGTTGAGCTGAACCACACCAAGGTGCAACTGCACCACAAGCCACCCTAAGGGACGGATACACGACAACAGCAACGACAATAAACAAATAAGTAATTCCGCCACCCTAGGTGGGTCGAACGTCGTAGGCCTCGTGACAAACTCGTGACAGTTTTCATGGCATTTGCCTGTTGAGCTTACATGGCTACCCAATCAAAAATGTGTGATGGAACAACCAGAGAAACCGATTATTACAATAGAAGAAAAGATCATATGGTCAGATAATTTTGTAGATTCATTCAAAAATGAAATAAATTCTGAAAACTTTAAAGCATGTATTAATAAGGCCTATGCAGAAGTAAGTAAAGATGTAGATAGCTCTTTAGAAATATTCACAAATGCATTGTACGCCGCTGGTGGCTGTTTCATCAGAACATTGGGTCGTAGGAGAACAAAAGATAATGCGTGGTTTGATAAAGAATGTAAAGCACAAAGAACAATAGTGGAACGGTTACTGAAGAGTTTTCAAAGAGCAAGATCTGAAGAATATAGAAAGCATCAGAAGGAATTATATGTGGACGAAAGGAAAAAATACACAGATCTTAAAAGAGATAAAAAGAGGGTGCATGATGAAATCAGACTCGAAAAACTGAAACAATCTAGCAAAGACCCAAAGCTATTCTGGAAAACGGTAAGAGAAACCAATAGAAAATCAGTGATATATAATGATATTAACATCAAACAATGGAGAGATCACTTTTTTAAAGTCTTTAACGACCTGGACAATATTGATAGAAATGACGGTACTTATTTTGAAGATGAGGATCAAGAAGAAGCACAAGAATTTTTTTGATGAACACATAACCAAAGAGGAAATAAAAAAGAGTTTAAAAAACTTAAAGAATGGTAAAAGTGCTGGACCAGATAGGATAATTAGTGAAATGATGAAATGTGCTGGTGACAGTATTATAGACTATCTTCAGATGTTGTTTAATAGGCTTTATGATACTGGTGTTTTCCCAAAAGAATGGTGTAAATCTATAATAGTCCCAATATTTAAAAAAGGAGATGCACATAACCCTGATAACTACAGAGGTGTAGCCCTAACTAGCGTAGTGAGTAAAGTTTACACCCACATTTTAAACAAGAGACTGACCGCATGGGCTGAACGGGAGGAAAAAATCATAGAAGAACAGGCAGGATTCAGAAAAGGTTATAGCACAATCGACCACATGTTTACGCTGTATGCTATGGTACAATCTTATTTATTGACAAATAAGAAACTGTATGTAGCCTTCATCGATTTCCGGAAAGCATTCGACTCTGTGAATAGAAATATATTATGGGATGTGCTGAGAAAAGCAGGTGTTCAAGGTAAATTATATAGGTCACTGAAGGGGGTTTATAATTCAGTACTAGCCTGTGTTAGGGACAAGGGTTTATATTCAGATTATTTTAGATGCCCTCAAGGTGTAAAGCAAGGATGTTTATTGAGCCCACAAATGTTTTCTTTCTTTATAAATGAATTGGCTCTAGAAATTATTAGAAAGGGAAGGCACGGGATCCAGTTAATACCAGGTATGACAGAAGTTTTTCTGTTGCTATTTGCAGATGATGTGATTCTTGTTTCAGATACGCCAGTTGGACTGCAGAATCAATTAAATGCACTAAACGGAGAGGCGGCTAGACTAAAATTAACGGTTAATATGGATAAGACAAAGATAATGGTTTTCAGAAAGGGAGGGTATTTGGCTAGGCATGAAAAATGGCGGTATGGCGATTTAGAAGTTAAAGTTGCAAACAACTACAAATACTTAGGTCTAATTTTCACAACTAAACTAAGTATGAGTAAGGCATGGATGGAAATGTATAAAAAAGGAAGGAAAGGAGTTATTGAGATTTTAAGATCTCTAAGGAAGTTGAAATGTATCGAACCTACTATATTTTGGAAACTTTTTGATTCACAAGTGGAACCTATGATAACATATGGAGGAGAAATATGGGGTTTATTGGAAAATGACCTTATGGAAAAGGTGCACACACTGGCGATTAAACGTTTTCTAAACATCCCTTTACACAGTTCTAATAAAATGGCATATGGAGAAACGGGTAGATACCCCTTGCAAATACGTTCCAAAACTAAGTGTGTCAAGTATTGGCTACGTCTTGTAAAACTTCCACAAAGCAGAATTAATAAACAAGCATATCATATGTTATTAAGACAACATGAAAATGGAAGACAAAACTGGGCTTCTAGAGTAAAAAATCTCCTTTTTGAAACTGGATTTGGTTTTATATGGAATAACCAGGGTGTTGAGAACGACAAACTTTTTATTCTAGAATTTAAAGAGCGTTTGATATCCTCCTACCAACAGATCTGGCACTCTGAATTAGAAAATAGTGAGAGATACTCTTGGTTCTTGCGCTTTAATAGTGACTTACAGCCAGAAAAGTATTTATCGGTAGTAACACGAAAATGGCATAGGGATTCATTAGCACGCTTTCGAACAAGGACCCTTGGTCTATATGTTAAAGAAAGATGGTATAGTATATTTAATAATGAACGTAACTGTACCTGTCCAATTTGTAAAAAAAATAATATAGAAGATGAATTTCACTTTTTCTTTCAATGTGAGGTGTATGAAAAGGTACGGGGAAAATGCGATGTCTTTAAATCAGTGTTAGCAGAAGAACGTGACTTAGTCACTCTGCTACAGAGTGATAGTGAAAACAACTTAAAATCTATTGCTAAATTTATCGCAGAAGCAAATATTCTTCGAAAAAGGAAGCTTCTCAATACTTAAGTGAATTAATGTTCTTTCTTGTTAAGCCCTATTGTCCTGCCGACTGATTGACTAGGCCTGCTGGTCGCTTGCTATTTATGGTGTATACACATTTCTCTTTGCTTTCTGACTCTCCTTAATTTTGATTTTTCTTAATTTTGTTTAAGCAGTGTTCCCCATGTCAAATAGCAGGTTTTGCTGATGACATTAAACTGTATTCATTGTCATTGTCATTGTCATTGTCTCTCTCTCTCTCTCTCTCTCTCTCTCTCTCTCTCTCTCTCTCTCTCTCTGTGGCACGTACGTACAAACTCGCGCGCGATAGTGTGTGTGTGTGTGTGTGTGCGTGTGCGTGCGTGCATGTGTGTATGTGTATGTGTGTGTGTGCGCGCGCGCGTGCGTGTGCGTGTGCGTGTGTGTTTATGTGTCCGTGTGTATGTGTGTGCGTGCGCGCGCGGTGTGTGTGTGTGCGTGTGTGTGTGTGTGTGTGTGTGTGTGTAAGGGTAAAGTAGGCGCGGAGGGGTGGTGAAGGAGATTGGATTGAGCGGGACTGGGGTTAACAGGAGTAGAGAGGGCGAGGACTGATGGTAAAGGGCAGACGGAAGGCTTGTGTGCATGCGCGCGCGTGTGTTCTCGACGTCTGAACTCGAGGTTACGAGGGCAGAAAGGGAGAGAAGCCGGCAGTGATGCGCGAGCAGATTGTTTACCCCCTGGCTTGATGTATTGTCGCCCTTTAGGACCCCTCCACATCTCATGTTGTCATTCATTATCCCCTGGCTCCCGTGCTGTTAACCCCTGAGCGTCTATGTTATTAACCCCCACCATACTATCTCATTCACCTTTAACGTTCTGCACCATTAACCCCTGATTTTTTCCTTGCATTATTAACATCTAGCGGCCGTCGCGTGAAGCGCTAAAATACTGTGTTGTGAACCTCCTGGTAGTCTGGCTTATTAACCTCTAACATTCTCTTTTATTTACCCTCTCAGCGTTGTGAGTGCTTATATCCCCGTTTTTGTACATTTGCCAAGGGGAATGCTTCAAGTAGACACTGACGTAAGCGATAGATAGCTGTATAAAGAGTGTATCTTTAGAACATTGTTAACTGGACACGTACATGGAGTATGGATTATTGGATGAAATGTGTACTTTTAAAGATAACTAATGTGGACAGTGATGAGGCAGTTCAGGTCAGTTCAGTGGTTTGTTTAATGTCTTTTCATCGCCAGATGATATTAGACACTTATTAAAAAACAATCCACACTCAACTTTATCACCCATGTTAATACTTTCAAACCCACATGTGATATATGCATATTTACATAAGTGAAATACCCTAGTGGTACACAAAATGTTGATCTTTATACAAATTTTGAAACCTGTGACTGCAAAATAACCATGGCAGTTTCGTCAAATATGAACCATATAAGACAGTATTGACATTATCAAAGTTATTCATCTCAAGGCCTTTCTCCTGATAGAGCGAGGTCAACACTGAGCATTCAAACAAAAGATGATGTACAGAAATGTTTTATCTGCAAACACAAGTAATACCATGAGAATATTTAGTGTTCCAAGTATTTAGCCTTAATTTATTAATTAATTTAACAATGTGCCTTGGGCACGATAGTAAAGTAGCCGTTTTTTACTAGAATTCTGCTTGTCCAAAATTTGGATTAATTCACATGAGGACAAATCTAAGGGATTGTTTGATAAGTTGTCAGCGTTTCTATTTGCTCCTTCTTTTGCAAGACTGTCTGCTATAGCTGTCTGATGTGGCAGATATCAACGAAGTTGAAATGAGTGCTTAGCTGACAAGAGTGATGTCCACACTGATATGCAAGACAGTCAGCTGGAGGGGAAATAAGCCCGAAAAACATGCTCATGAGGACAAGAAATAATATGAGGGGCAGGGGAGGGGATATGCCTTCAGAAGATGGTGAACGAAGAGTCTGATTTGGGAGACAGAGAGATGTTTGAAGGGTAGTGCATCTGCCAATGATGACTTATGGAGATTTGGGAGACAGAAAAATAGTTGAAGGATAGTGTACCCACCAACCAATAATGACTGATGGAGATTTGGGATACAGAGAGAAAGTTGAAGGGTAGTGTACCCACCAACCAATAATGACTGATGGAGATTTGGGATACAGAGAGATAGTTGAAGGGTAGTGTACCCACCAAAGATGATTTGTGGAGACGCTAACGTTGAGACAGACAGTGGAAGGAGAAACGGGAGAGAGAGGGGGTTCGCCGTGTCCTATGCAGGTGATTAGAAAGACACTGACTTGAAAAATTGATAGTTGGAGAAAAAAAAGTACCCACTGAAGATGCTTCTTGCGGACTCTGGTGTGGGAAGAAATTTCTCTACAGACAGAATGTACAGACTGAGTATACTAGCGAAGACACTGATGTCGGACACTCAGATGGGGAAAAAGACTCCTAACAGATGCTCAGCGAGGACACTGATGTCGGACACTCAGATGGGGAAAGAGACTCCTAACTGGTGCTCAGCGAGGACACTGATGTCGGACACTCGGATGGGGAAAGAGACTCCTAACAGGTGCTCAGCGAGGACACTGATGTCGGACACTCAGATGGGGAAAGAGACTCCTAACAGGTGCTCAGCGAGGACACTGATGTCGGACACTCAGATGGGAAAGAGGCTCCTAACAGATGCTCAGCGAGGACACTGATTTCGGACACTCAGATGGGGAAAGAGACTCCTAACAGGTGCTCAGCGAGGACACTGATGTCGGACACTCAGACGGGGAAAGAGACTCCTAACAGGTGCTCAGCGAGGACACTGATGTCGGACACTCAGATGGGGAAAGAGACTCCTAACAGATGCCAGCGAGGACACTGATGTCGGACACTCAGATGGGGAAAGAGACTCCTAACAGGTGCTCAGCGAGGACACTGATGTCGGACACTCAGATGGGGAAAGAGACTCCTAACAGGTGCTCAGCGAGGACACTGATGTCGGACACTCAGATGGGGAAAGAGACTCCTAACAGATGCTCAGCGAGGACACTGATGTCGGACACTCAGATGGGGAAAGAGACTCCTAACAGGTGCTCAGCGAGGACACTGATGTCGGAAACTCAGATGGGGAAAGAGACACCTAACAGATGCCCAGCGAGGACACTGATGTCGGACACTCAGATGGGGAAAGAGACTCCTAACAGGTGCTCAGCGAGGACACTGATGTCGGACACTCAGATGGGGAAAGAGACTCCTAACAGATGCCCAGCGAGGACACTGATGTCGGACACACAGATGGGGAAAGAGACTCCTATCAGGTGCTCAGCGAGGACACTGATGTCGGACACTCAGATGGGGAAAGAGACTCCTAACAGGTGCTCAGCGAGGACACTGATGTCGGACACTCAGATGGGGAAAGAGACTCATAACAGGTGCTCAGCGAGGACACTGATGTCGGACACTCAGATGGGGAAAGAGACTCCTAACAGATGCTCAGCGAGGACACTGATGTCGGACACTCAGATGGGGAAAGAGGCTCCTAACAGATGCTCAGCGAGGACACTGATTTCGGACACTCAGATGGGGAAAGAGACTCCTAACAGGTGCTCAGCGAGGACACTGATGTCGGACACTCAGATGGGGAAAGAGACTCCTAACAGATGCCCAGCGAGGATACTGATGTCGGACACTCAGATGGGGAAAGAGACTCCTAACAGGTGCTCAGCGAGGACACTGATGTCGGACACTCAGATGGGGAAAGATACTCCTAACAGGTGCTCAGCGAGGACACTGATGTCGGACACTCAGATGGGGAAAGAGACTCCTAACAGATGCTCAGCGAGGACACTGATGTCGGACACTCAGATGGGGAAAGAGACTCCTAACAGGTGCTCAGCGAGGACACCGATGTCGGACACTCAGATGGGAAAGAGACTCCTAACAGGTGCTCAGCGAGGACACTGATGTCGGACACTCAGATGAGGGAAGAGGCTCCTAACAGGTGCTCAGCGAGGACACTGACGTAGAAGATAAGTAGAGAACGAGAGTTCCGACTGAAGATGAGGACATTGGTGTTTGAGATAGACAACTGGAGAATGAGAGCGCCCTTTGAAGATGTTGGGGAAAGGCGCTGATGTGGGAGATGGACAGCTGGACAGAGTGTCCTGTGAGAGATTCTTAACGGGACATTGATGTGTGAGTCTGTCAGCTGAAGGAAAAGGGCACCCATTGAAGATGGTCAATGGGGACGTTGGTGTACGAGACATGTGGTGGAAGGAGTGTGATTCCACTGAATATAATGAACAAAGACACTGATGTGGAAGATGCAGTAGGGGACATATATTTTTGTCCGGGTTCAGTGCCTGTGATGAGAGATAGGATGCGAGTTTGTGTGCATACACATGAGAATGGCTCACATCTTTTCTTTTGATCCCAGTGACATTGGCGTGCTTTATTACTACTTTACACACAGACAATATTCGCTGAATACTTGCGACAAAGGGACAAACGAAAGGCTTTTAGGAGCTGCACGAACGGCACGAGGAATCGAAATGAACTTCCTTCATGTTTCAGCCTATTTGACATCTGTTGGTGGATTGCTAACAGGTTTTGGGGTGAGAGTGTTGTCGAGAACAGCCAGCCAGCAGCAGAGCAATGAAAAAGCACTCAGCTTTTGCTTAGGCAATATTCCCCCGTATTAACAACCAGCAGCAGCTGTTCGTTCCCCCACCAATGTTTCCTAATGTAGTTCCTTTAATTGTGTAGTTACTGACTTTGGAAACAGAAGAACCTTTTAACGAAACATGAGTCATGCAAGTTGTAAATGAACACATGTGTTATAGGTGTGCATAAATATGTATGCATGTATATACGTATTCATGTCATTACGCCCCTACATGGAAAGACTATTGTGCATACTGGATTTTTGAAATAGACAAGTGTTTAAAACTCAATTTATATGGTGAAACTGCGCCCGCATGTGCTATTCAGTAGCAGTAGTAGTGGTAGTAGCAGCCGCAGCAGCCGCAGCAGCGGCAGTAGTAGTAACAGTGATAGTAGTTCCAGCAGCAGCAGTGGTAGCAAGATAAGGAGGTTGATGAACAGTAGTAGAAGTGGTAGTGATATAATCATACAACAATTTGTGGTGGTGGTGGTAGTGGTGATGGTGGTGGCGGCGGTAGGGGTGGTGGTGGTGGTGATGGTAGTTGCAAAGCAATAGTGATAGTAGTCATCGTCATGATTGAAGTGTTGTAGTCATAGTAGTTGTAGTAGCAGAAGCAGCAGCAGCAGCAGAAGCAGCAGCAGCAGCAGTAGTAGTAGTAGCAGCAGCAGCGGCTGCAGCAGCAGTATTGCTAGTTGTTGCTGTTGTGATGGTTGTTTGTGTTGTTGTTGCTGTTCGTAATGTTGCTGTTGTTGCTGCCTGTTGCTGCTACTGTTGTTGCTGCCTGTTGCTGCTACTGTTGTTGCTGTTGTTCATAATATTGCTGTTGTTACTGATGTTGTTGTTGTTGCCGCTGCTGCTGCTGTTGTTGATATTGTTATTGATGTTGGTGTTGTTATTGTTCATGTCGTTGCACAACCACCCAGGAAGTTATGTCTCCACGAGTATCTGTTCGTTTGTTTGTGTGTTAGCAAGATGACGGAAAAAATTAACAACTACTGAACCGATGTTCACCCAACTTGATATCCAAACGGAATGGTGCCCAAGACCAGAATCATCATTGGAACAGATCTGGATCCAAAGGCATCCTCATGAATACTTTCCTCTCACTTTCTTAACTTTGCAATAAAGCCCATTTCTCGAGTTGTGTTTTCTTAATTTCCAGAAAAAAATCATCAATGGATCTGAGTAAAAGGATTAGGCTTATTAGATGTCTTTGTAATTACAACATTGTTAGATGTGATACGGACCCAGAACCAGGATCCAGCTAGCACAATAATGTCTCTAAGGGGTAATAAGTGGGAAGGGTATGTTCTGAGTCATTCCACCGTAGCACATTAAGCAAGAATCCTTCAACTACCATCACGTGTGGCTGAGAGAATGAAGAGCCTTGTAGCGAAAAAAAGATCGAGAGTTTTGGAGATGCATCAAGATACATGAATGATGCATTTGGCTGCAGAGACCAATTAGCCAGAGATGTGATGCAAGCAGACGACACAGGTGCAGGTGCCGCTCTCCTGAGTGTTATTCTCTATACCGTTAATAATAATCGTGATACAACATCATTCTTGATCTTCTTCTTCTATAACAATAATGATATTGATATGATTGCAAATTCTTCTTCTTCTTCTTCTTTTTCTTCTTCTGCTCCTCCTCCTCCTCCTCCTCATCATTTTCAATTATTCTATCTTCCGTACCATCATTAATCTTATCATTGTTACTGTTATCATCATCATCATCATCATCATCATCATCATCATCGTCATAATCGTCATCATCATTGATGGTGATGGTGATGGAGGTGTCCCATTTCCTGTCGGTGTTGTTATAAAGAAGAATACCCCTCTAGGAAAGGGACGTGGCACTGTCTGTGAAAACCCGATATGTAGTGTCGTCTAAAAATATAAAACAAATTTAAAAAAGGCGTGGTTTTAAAAACAGAACAAGACGGATGTACCTTCCCAGCACGTTATATTTGCATGTCTGTGAAAGCTTAAAATTAGACATTTGATTCCCTTGCTGACGAACACATGCATGGTAAACATTGTGTGTGCTTCTGAAGACTCGGGGCACATTTTGATAATTTGGCCTCCAAAAACGTCAAACTTGCTAAAAGATTAAAAGAAAAAAAAACATGTTCCGCCGAACGAAAGCAGCAAACGAAAGACAAGACAAAACACGGCTTGATTCCACCACCAGGCTCTCCTTCAGGCAAGACAAACAACATCCAAGACAATGAACACGAAGAACGAACAATCATTTATCTCCTCAAATTGAGCGCAAAATGGATGTGGAATGAAAACGAGGCTGTCGGGAAGGAGACAACGCGAGTTGTATTGGTATTTGCCATAGAATGTGTGCTTGATGCATCTAAATGGGAAAAAAGGGAGGGGGGCGGGGGGAGAGAAAAAGAATGGGAAAATGAATAAGGAAAGAAAAAAAGACAGACAGAAAAATCCTCAAATCATTTACATCTCAACGGAAAAGCACTACATGCATTTTGGGATGGGAAGGGTGCGTTAAACTAAAGGAACAAAACAAACAACCAAAGAAAACCACAGACAACTGGGGTTGATGCGTATATGAAGATGAAATTTACACAATGCCAATAGGAACTGCACATTTTTCCATTCTTCCGTTCTGTGAAAGCACGCTATTTGGGAACAATACCCTGTTAATGTACATGGGGAGGATAGAGGAGGGCGTAGGGGGTCCTATAGTGCTGGAGTCTCCACGTGTACCTCTGTTTCTCTTCACTTTCACCTCTCCTCCTCGTGCTCCCCTTCCGCTTTCCTCTCCTGTCTTCCCTCGTGTCCCTATCTCCTCCCATTCCTCCTTCCTTCGTTCCCCTTTCTCCACCCCTCGGCCCTGTTGAAAAAAAAAATAATGAAAGCGTCTTACAGAGTGCTTCATGAATTTCTTTATATATTAACCTGCACTTGTTTTCCCCCACTACTTAATTGTTCAGCATTCTATTGTTTGGTCAATCAGTGGGAGATTGCATCTCTTAGGAGATCCAAGTAAAGGTTGTTCTGTACAATTCTTAGCCACTCAATGCTTGGGTTATTGAACAGCAGAGCTGACCACTCAGACTGTTCCATATCTTTTTATCTCCCTTGCATCCTTGAATGGATCCTCAAGCATAGGCTCAAAGATTGTCCCCTATATTTTATATTGTTTGAATAATGCTTTTAGTTTTTCAGCAACTTTTTTCATCTCCACACTTGTGTTTTGTTCCATTTACTACCCTTCGCTGGCTGCTTTGAGGGCGCTGTTGGATTCTTTTTTGAACCCTTGGTGGTGAGAACACCACAGAATTATGGACTGTGGTGTGTCTCTATTTGACACCAAGAGCACTGACACAATCAGCCGTGTCTCCCTGATGAGTCCGATCCAGCGGACGAAAGGCCTAGGAGCAGGCAATACAAATAAATGTGCTTTGAAGAGGGATTACATGATTCCCTCAGGCAGCTAGTGAAGGGCTTCTCAATTTATAATATATTCCACCCATTTTCTTCATCTTCAATTTTTTTTTTTTTTTTTTTTTTTTTTTTTAAGTTCAAATCTTTGCCAAGTCATTACTATAACGACTGAAGAATTGTTAACCTGCACTTGTTTTCCCCCACTACTTAATTGTTCAGCATTCTATATATATATAGATATGATATAATATATATATAACATATATATATATGTATATATATATATATATATATGTGTGTATGTATGTATATATATATATATATATATATATATATATGAAAGGAGTGGGGCGATAAAGGGGTTTAAGAAATCGTCACAGAACAAGTTATCAGTAAATATGGTACAAAACGTGTATCGATTAGGCGCTGTATAAGACCCCTACCCTACTTGTCAGCGTGTCTGTCTGTCTGTCTGTCTGTCTCTCTCTCTCTCTCTCTCTCAACACAATGTTCTCGAAGGCACTTTCGCAATGCTGAACGACTTCAATTAGTAAGGCATCGAATTAGAATACAAATGTGTTAAATATCACATAAATATTTATCATTGCTATTCTGCGATATTGTAGCTAATCTGTTTTCCTACAAAACAGACATTTTAGTGAACCTAAGATAAAAAAAGAAAAACAACGATTCAAAAACCACCCTACTGCTGTCTCATATTAGAAAATAGCTCACGTTTTGCGAGGTTTACGGCTCACACACGCGCTCGCGCGCACACACACACACACACACACACACACACACACACTGTAAAGCACAGACGAGACAGAAATAAATATCTCACATCACACACAACTGTAAAGCACAGACGAGACAGAAATAAATATCTCACATCACACACAATCTTACTCCATACGCGTTCTTACCCAGGGATATAAACACTTAGACTTTTGAAAAAAATACCACCCCTTCTTTATTGAATTACTAAGAAATTTCTACACTCAGAATTCCGAGGTGTAGAACAGAAAAGAATGGGGATAGTCTTAAAAGGTTTTTCACTCAGCTTCAAATCCACCGAAAGATTCTCCCAAGTCTTTCCTCGTCGCCTCTCTCCCCTGTAGTTCACCAGGGACGACGTCAACGACCCCAACCTGGGTCTGGCTCCACGACTAGACAAACGTAGCCCGGGACCTTCCCTCTGTATGTCTTCACAACCGGTGCAGCCTCAAACGCCTACGGCAGGGAGCTCCTCCAGCTTCTTCACTCCCGTAGCGGAGCATGCCATCTGTACGTCTTCACAACCGGTGCAGCCTCAACGCCTACGGCAGGGAGCTCCTCCAGCTTCTTCACTCCCGTAGCGGAGCATGCCACCTCTACAAACAAAGTCTGGGAATCACCACAACCATCC